>CM022474.1:8099907-8123408 GCA_011952105.1 Coreoperca whiteheadi | reverse complement strand
AAAAAGAGAGCAAAATGGGGGGGGGGGGTGAGGAGCGGGAGGAGGCGGATGGTTTGTGTGGAGTGGGAGGAGGTCAGCAAGATACCACAGAAAGAAACTTAACATTTTTCATTGCTGCAAAAGCAACAGAGCATACTGGTTCTGTCATTCAGTTTCATGATCAGATCATGAGTTTAAATTGTGACTTTCAGTTATCAGGCCTGATTCTTCATTTGTAAATAAATTATAGGTTTTATCCCAATGTTTTAACAGCATACTGTACGAGTTGGTACTTGATGATTAAGGTGCTTCCAATCTTAGTGAGTCAGATTCATGAAAATCTCTTGCTGTTCAATATATTTAAATGTGCGTTATCTGTAATCATTGGCTAAGAAATTGTTGTCATTGCCAGCAGGACTGACTGCAGCAAATAGGCTTCATCATTTTTAGGTCACATGCTCAACTGCTTTCATGGTGCAGCAACTGACAATTATTTGGTTTGCATTGAGCAGTTGAAATGGAGACAGGTCATTCTTTAAACCATCATTTGACAGTAACAGAACAGTTGAAGCCGGCCAATTAGTGCACACAGGTGTATGGTGTTCAGTTATGCTCAGCCTACTCCACACATACCTTGATGTACCATCCCAGGAAGTGAGCTGGAACAAAGCCATCCATCTTGTCCTATAGAGAGAAACCATTTAACAAGAAGTTCTCTTCACAACAAATTTTGTCCCAACACACCATCGCCTTTTAATATTTAGCTCATTTTCACACCTGTGACTTCGTCAAGCTAAACTTTAGCTTCGAAAAAGGAGCTTAGTTCAATTGCACATCACTCTGTCAACTGCTGAATGACAAAGTACAAACATGACAGAACGCTGTATTGCCTCTGATGTAACTAAGCGTTAGAAAACTAAAACATATCCGTGATAAACTAATAATTTTGATAATCAATCTTAGTCCTTTTTAAAGAAAAAAAAAAAGCCAAAACAAATCCAGCTTCTCAAATGTGAATATTTTATGTGGGGGGGTTTTTTGTTCTGAAAGTTGTAGATATTTGGTCAAATAAAACAAGTTATATGAATACATACCTACATATATGTACTGTATATACATACCGTATAATTATTATTCTAATTATTTTTGATTAATTGAGAAAATACGAGGCAGATTAATCAATACTGAAAATACTCAGTTGCAGCTAGGCCTGTCATAAAAAACGATATTATTGTCATTTTATGGGCATTTGCGTGGCACTCCAATACATTTGCATAAAGCATAGGGGTTGTGTCTGTTGCAGCAAGGGAGAGATAGAGAAATCTTTAGCCAAATAGTCACAACAAAGACATTGTATTGATATTGTATTTGAAGAAAAACGTTTTTTTTTTTTTTTTTAAATCTACAAGGGAAGGGAGAAGATCAAACAAACTATTCACATCTTTACAAGCTATAGGAACCCTGTAATCCAGAGATCCGGAGAGAAAGAGTGAGAGAGAAGCTCAAACCTACTGCACCTACTGACTGTGTGCACACGGCACAAGAGGAGAGACGAGGTGCTGTCGGCAGAAGACTGCATCACTCTGAGCAACAGCATGGGAATGAATTAAATTATATATGAGTGTATTTCTCGCCTTTTCCATGATGATCTGAAAAGTCGCTTAAGCCAGCGATACAAATTGGCCACGTTGGTGTGTGTGGAGAGAGAAGCAGCCTTAGCCCTGACCATGGTGAAATTCAACACAGAGAGAAGAAGACAAGCGGAAAGAGGCAGCGCGACCAGAAATGACAGAAAAACGTTTCTCAGCATAGTTTTTTCTGTTCCTTCGGCTTATTGGCGCTGTGAAAAAATGCTTAAATCGCTTCGCCCCAGGTCTTATAATGGTAGGTACAACTCTGCTGTGTATTCCGGCAACATGTTGGCTAAAATGTTGGTGACATTCTTATGTAAAAAAACATGCATGTAAACACAACGGGCAATTTCGAGGTCAGCAAAAATGATGGAGGTCAGATCCATATATCATACAATAATTTGATAACGTTATAATCGCGACAGGCCTAGTTGCAGCCCTACTCTTAACTACAACTCTCTATGTTCTAATAAAGTACCAAATCTAGTTCACTGGTACCAACCAGAAATGTACACAGTGAGTACTGGGTCACTAAACTGGACAAAACATGGCTGGGCACAGATACAAATACACCCAAAACCAGTTCTCTACTGGGCTTTTTAATAGGATAGCGTAGTTCAACCACCTAGCATTTGTATTCAGTTCTTCCCGCCTAATAATTTAGCACATATTAGATTTGTATGTTTTTTTACCTACAAGTCCAACATTTCCTACAACTCCAATTTACATTTTTAAAAGGTTTTTCACATAGATAGGCAATACTTTAGTGGAGGATGTGGTGGTTTGGCCCACTCAGAGACTGAAATCAGGCCAACAGTAGAGATGGGGTCTGGGTCATGGCGGCGGCAGCAGACTGCCTCCCCAGGGGGGAAGAAGGCCTGGTTCTACCGACGGGCTATAATCTGCAGCAGACACAAGCCTCTGGAGCCAGTCAGCACACAGCCACACTAACTGTGTTTCTGTGTGTGTGTGTGTGTGTGTGTGTGTGTGTGTGAGAGAGAGAAAAGGAGCAAGAGAAAGCAAAGGAGAAAGAGACGGGGAGGGAACTAGTGTCAAATGAAGAATGAGGGTGAAGAATGAGGGTGTGAATGGACGAGGGAAAGAAAGAGGGACAGAGAGGATTCTATTAATTTTTTAGTAATGTAGAAGGCTGTGTACAGATTCGTTTAGACTGCCACACTACTTGAGATCTGGGTCACATACAACCTTTCATAACCTAAAAGTACCTCTGCAAAACAAAATAAATAGTCTCACCCAGATGTTGTGGAAGGGGTCGGTGGTGTTGCCTGGGTCGTACATGAGGCAGTTTCCTCCATAGTCGCGCTCAGGGAGGGGGACCCCAAGCTTGGGGTCAATGTACTTCATGAACTGTCGTCCATCATGCACCGTCTGGATAACGAGGTTTAGAAGAGAAGTATAGAAACTATCAGCACTTATTCTCCCTGACAAGGGAGTCATAGTGGAACCGAAAGGTGTATGTTGCAATTTGACTTTCCACCACTGACTATTATAGAAAACTGACATAAATTTCTTCAATCTGTTTAAAAATAATTTGTGAAAGTGTGAACTCTTGACAACATGTTCTTTAGAAAAAATGTTTTTGCCTCAATGAATTGCACGTCTGTTGCACAACATAACAGTTTTTTTGGAGCCTTTCACCAAGCTACAACTTTTATTTTCATTGCATGGGTTTTATAGGTAGGTGGCTTAGGTATTTAAACATTTTTTAACAGTCTCCAGGCCTGATTAAGATACAGTTTGTCAGCTGTAAAGTATTGCTATTTTACAGGGTCTGGCTCAGTGATAGGCATTTTAATTATACTAGGAGAGCGCAAAGAGCCTTCCAGGGTTCGAGATCTAAGAGGATCACAGTAGAAAAAGTGGCAGAGATTGGAGCAGAATTCAAACAACAAAATGTACTCCACCACATGGCTTTTCAAGATTCACAATCCAAGATTTAAACCAAAGATCAACGTTAAAGTCCAGAAAATTGACAATTTGGTCAAAGAAGGAGTACTGGGTTGTTCTTGGGGTGGAGACCTTGTCACCAAAATGGTCCAGTAAAACACCCGAAAAAGACGAGCATGCAGTGTAATTGACATGCTTTATGTGTGCGTGTGATTGCTATATGGATTGCCCTTCTGCAATGAATGTTTCAATGTGAGTGTTTTTCGGCCCATCAAGGCATCAGTATCATCAGCACACCAACCTGGAACAGGATGAAGATGAGGAACAGCTCGTAGACGACAGTGACACAAAGCCAGAACCGCCAGTAAGCTACAGAGACAGAGACAGAGAGAGAGAGAGAGAGAGAGAGAGAGAGAGAGCGAGAGAGAGAAAGTGATGGTGAGAGTTGTGGCAACAAGTTACTCTGGACATCAGTGTGTCACTTCCTAAAAAGACAACATGTTGGATGACATCTGGGAGGTAATAGGACTTCAGTTTTAGCTTCTCAGTTGTTTAAAGGGGGCAGATCAAAGATTATGTACGGGTTATGCAGTCTGAATAGAATCTGAGCGATGCTTGAGTTTGATGCAATTAAATAAATGGGAAAGTGTCTGTTGGTCAAAGAAATGTTCACAAAACACATGACACTGGACACGATGAGCTGCTAGGGGAGCAGGCATTAGTGCCAAATCGAATGATTCTAAGATTTGGTGATATTAATATTGCAATTATAGTGTGTGAAATTCAGTAACAGGTTAGTACTACAGTCAGAGGGATTGCAAAAAATAATCTGGTTTCATTTAAAGTTCAGTTTCATAAGTAGATTACTTTTTTAAGTCATGTGAAAGGACTAAAAGTTGCTGTGGTAAAAAGCCTAAAGCTATCGTAGCAGCACCTTGTAACAAATGTCCCACTAAAGGGACTCAATGCAGCTGGTACTGTTATTTCTTGTGAACTGATGTGAATAAACTCAGTTTGCTGTGACACTCCCAGCCGGTGAGCCACCAGGAGATGCAGGTTGGAATTCTGGGACCTTTCCCTCCACAGATATAAACCTGTGGAGTTTGATCTGAACTGCAACGCAGTCAACAACAACTGAACCTACTTTGCCTGCTGAACATGTCAGGGAGTATGACACAGTCACTCAATTTACACATACACAAACAAAACCCCTTGTCTTTCAATCCACAAAAGGAGGGGGCAATATGGCACAAGTAATGCAACAACAGCAGCCCAAATTCCTGGCCGGCCACTTCACGCCTCCAACAACTGACAGCATTCAGTGTTTCTCTCCATATGACCTCCACACCCTGTTATCTTCCTTCCTTCCTTCTTGAGTTAGTGGGAAACATGTTGTGTGAGAGACAAGATGAGTCTTCTGCATGAATGACCTGGTTAAAAACCTAAATAGCAAACTACTTTTAAGAAGTGCACTGTTTAAATAGAAGCATCCCATAGTGTGTAGCTTTTTCTTTTTAAAAAGGTACCACTTTTACAGTTACGCTAATGCACTCAGCCATACCAAAAATGGTTCAACATACAATATATCACCACCTAAACAGTCTGATGAGCTGTAAACACATAGCTGGGGCTCTTATCAAAAGCAAGTAACAATAGGCTTAAACTCTTAAGTAATGAAAATGTACAGAAGCACTAACGATGCAGACTCATATCAACTATTAGAGAGATCCAAATGCCACGGTGCTTCTGCTGCACCATGAACCATGCAGTTTAATGTGTGTGTTTACCTGAACAACAAGATGTATCATTACAATAGCCATTACAGGTTTGTGAACAATAAACAGCTCTCTAATTCAGTGTTTGTGGAAAACCTGGGTGTGTACGAGTTGTTTGTTCATATTCCCTCTCTCCTTTCCCTTGCGGCTGTCCCTCAAGCCCACCAACTAACACAAGCTCCGCCCTCAATATCTAAGCCCCACTATTGCTGTTTTTACCTACAATTTAAAATACTACCACATTAAAATAGAACTGGAAACAAACATCTGCATCAGAGGTGTCCGGTGTCTGCATTTAAACAGCTGCTCACTGATCTGTGGGAGATGTCTATGTGTTTAGCTGGGCTGAGAATGCTCTGTTAAAGGGAGTGTATCATTTTCATGTTTAAACTATTCACTGAGCACTGCAGTCCTTTAGATATTACTGCTATAAGCCTGGAGAGACTTCAACAACCTGTGATGAAGATGTTCAACCAGTGTGGACTTGGTGTTTAATTTGTTCTGTAAGCGATCTGATAAGACCTTACCCATGCCAGGACAACACCTGAGCTCCTTTCAACAAAATTCTTCATTTACTCAGATGTCTCCTTTATTTTGACATTACATTTAGCAATCCGTTGTGTGTATTTATTCCCAGCAATCAGAAGATTTTTATTTCATATTAGACATGAGATTCTCAAATGTTGCTATTGATCAAATTAATGGCAACTACTTTCAGGTACTCAAACCTCTCTACAGAGGAAAGGAATGAAGACACAATCAATGCACCATTACATTTCAGACTCAACACCTGGGCTTCTCCTGATAATACCACGCTATATGAACAGCATAGTTCCTGTCAATTACTGTAATGGCAGATATATAGTTTCAATATCTCTGTAAACAAGTGCTTAGGAGGCTGTTCATAGATGCATTTTAACCTTTTCACTGATCTGAAATGTGTTACAGGGTAAACAAATGTCACTTTGACATATTCTGGATATGATTCAGAGTGGAATAAAACAGCTCTGCAAGACCTTGACCTACTCCAATTTTTGGAAAGTTAACCGGCATTGCACAAGATGTCTAGGATGACCATGTCCTGTAGCTTTTAAAAACTGAAAAAGACTGCATCACTAAGATACATGGCATGAAGAAGATCTAAATGTTGCCATAAAACTTGGAAAAGCAGGTTTAGAAAACCTAGTCGTTTGTGATGAATGCGCTATTTTGTTTTACCAGGATGTGGTCTGGTGAAGGGTCCATCTTTGGCTTGTGTCACTCCAAAACAGAGGAACACCAGGATGCTTGCCACAATCCCCCTAGAGGACAACACATGGAAACACACAAAATGCAAGTTAAGTTTATGTTATACTATAGACGAATCCGGGGGCTGATTTATGTGTTGCGCTCTCGCCCCGCCATTAATGCGGTGGGGGCGGAGCTGAACATATTTACGCTGACAGTGAAATCAGATGTTTGAGTAAATCACGGTCGCCTCCTCCAACAGAGGACGGTTATCTGTGTGCATGTGGAAGTTGTTCAGTCTCAAAAAAATAGTCTAAAATTGGTTATGACACCGAATTTTGGGAGAAAATAATAACATTAAAAACGGGTACCACTACCATCCGAACTCCACAGTCTGAACGTGAAAGTACTGTGTACTGGAGGACCTACACATGGGTGACAAATTAAAGGAAAAACCAACATGAAGTGTGTTAGTATGGAGTCCGGCCACCATGAGCTTCCAGAACAGCTTCAGTGGTCCTTGTCAAGTCTGTGGAACTCTACTGGAGGGATGAACACCAATCCTCAATCCACAAGATATTCTCTCATTTATATACTACCTATATTTAAATGAGGTAATCTCATTGAGATTAAGATCTCTTTTGCAAGAGAGACCTGAGTACAGCAGATAGAAAGAAAAACAAACATAGCCAGACATAACAAAGGGACATATAGCATCAGAGACAGTCACAAACATCGCTAAATAGATTTAAAGATGAAAGTTTATATTATATAATTTGGTCTCATGGAGATGGTGATGGAGAGCATTGTCTTACACGTTGGTCCAAAATCTTTCATAGGTGCGTGAAACTGGGTTGAGGTCTGGTGACTGTAAAGGCCGTAGCATTTTATGCACATCATTTTCAAAATCACCAAACCATTCGGCGAGCCCTGGTGCACAGAAACATCTGCAGTTGATAGGTTTCTCCACACTTTTATTCAGATTTGTTCCCCGTCTGTAATTAAACCCAGCAGGAATAACTTGCTAGTTTAAGATTTAAATCATCAAACTCCATGATTCCTTGCCTTGTAACCATCAAAATCGGAAACACACGATACTATAAAAGTGGAATTTTGGCCAGGAAACAAAGTACAAAGCTCCCGAGAGATAGCAGATTGCAGTGGTGCTTTGTTGCCATGCTGCTCACCGTGTGATCAAAACACGAGGATTTAAGAAAATAAAATTCAGTTCATAGAGCACAGACTTGTGGCTTTCACTTTTCTTTCCACAATGCCTTTTTTGTTGCTGCAGCAGCTGATAACAGCGCAGCACAGAAAATGCAGCTGATCAAACCGGACAAAATGTTGTGTTGTAGAGAGTTTGAAATGTCATTTAAAAGGGAATTCGGAGACTATATTTTACCCATAAAACTGGTTCTACAGGATCTGCTGGACAGGTTTCTGGTGCGAAAAGTGAAATCCTTTATATCCATTACAGTGTTATACGCAGGTTTACATGAGAGGTGCCACCGCAGTAATGGCAGCTCGTCTACTTCCGCCTACAACCTGGATTCATCTACTGTATATGTACAAATAATGACTCAACTTTCTCTGTGGATCAAAAACAATTCCAAACTGTTAAAAAATAAATCCATGCGGTCAGGGGTCTAAATATAGGTACAAAGAGCAGGAAGAGGAATGTAATGATTTGATATAACATGAATCTGGAGGCCTGTCGCGGCAGCTGTCCGTGGACAATTACCCCTTATTACAAGTCCCTCTGTCTTTACTAAGAGATGAGACCAATCCGAACCCGCTGCTGTCAGGTTGTGTTGCCTTTAATCGCTGCTGTGCTGAGATCTGAAAGCCAGGAGACCAGGCGAGGACGCTGCGCTGAACTCACAAATGGACAGGGGAGGCTTAGCAACTGGACACGTGTGTGATTGAGTGATTGATTAACCGAGTGTGTGTAGGTGGGTAAATTAGTGTATGCGAGTACAATTATGTGTCAAAGTGAGGGTACGTGTGTGTGTCTGTGTGCGTGTGTGTGTGTGTGTGTGAACTAGTGAGTGACCGATTAGCAAAAATGACAATGTTTTGTGAATAGGCCAATGTGTGATCTGGTGTTCATGCTCTTCCTTTTTTCATGGTCATCAGGGTTTTATTTTTCGTTGAAAAGCTACACATGTCGTTGAAAGATGGCCAGCTGGGCTCAAGGTGAATGCTACTGAAAAAGTACAAGATTCAATTTGAAACGATGAATTCTGCAGAGATGAACTAAAGCGAGATTAAAAAACAAAAAAGGTGTACTTCAAGGTTGTCTCGATACCAGAACTTTGATACAATACATAAAAAAAAAAAAACGATTCCATGGCAAAAAGAAAGTCTTTTTTATTAACAACCTGCACACAGTGCTGGTACAGAAGAAGTCATATTGAGGACCAGATTATTTTCCCCCCGATTGTTTCATCTGTGCAGCCTTGGGTTAAAAATCTGCTTGTAGATCTGTTTTGTTTTTATAGCTGCGGTATATTTGATACTATCAAATGTCTTATTAACAGAGATCGTATCGTTTTAAACACATGGTAACAAAAAAGTATCCAAGTATCGATATTTTTGACAACCTTAGTGCGCTTATTGGCTGGTTTTGTTAGGTGACCCAGTCATCGGGCTTTGAGCGACCCACAAAGGGATTGACAAACACACACACTTATGCCTTTTTTTCTTGCAGTTCACACACAAAGAGGCAAATCATTTGAAATCCGCTGGCTCCTCAGTAAAACATGCCATCTGATTAACAGAGCACCGGTTATAGGATACAAATCAACTAAGATTAGAATAAAACTTGAAATTATTAGTGATACTGATTACTTATAAAACAAGTTCTCTCTCAAGATAAACTGCTGCCAAAATTATTATTCCAAACTTCAGTCCAATCAAAAGTTCCCAGTGGATCATGTGGACCTTTCTGGGCTGCCTGCTGGGTCCTGCAGAGTTTTGGCTTTGAGGACCCTGAGGAAGTAAAGAATGAAGCATACTGACCTCTTAGTGTTGTAGGCCGTGTCCTGCGGGGTCTCTTCCAACAGCGTAACATAAACCAGAGCACAGGTCAGAATGAACAGCACTGTCACAGTGTGGGCTCGCCTGCAGAGAAACAGGGAGAGAAGGGACAGAGTGAGGGATATTAACAACATTTGTAAAGATGATGCACCACCAAGGGAGAACGTTTAGCAAAACGAACGCACGGTAATTTGAGTTGAGGACACATTGGTGATTATAAACAAAGTGTCTTAACAAAGCTTTTAGAGATCATGTGCTTGTGACTCGAAAAATCTTTGCCTCTGATAATCAGAAGTAAATATATTGAAGGGAGTGGAGATGAGATAAAACAGAGGAGTTGAAACAGATTTCTGTTGGGAAACTGGGTTACTTCAGCTGAAAATAGTCGCAAAAAGGGTGTGCAACAAACTAAACAAAAAACACACAATGAGGTTTGGATTTTTGTGGAATGTAAGGAATGGTTAATATATTTCTTAAAAGGGAGTTTGGCAAAATATGTTCCCCGGAGCTTCAGCTTAATTCAAACGGCTAATACTGCATGTAGCCTATATTATGTATGTTTTGTCACCACTACAGAAACACTAGCTAACTGCTAAATTATGATAAGGTTGCCTGAAATTGACTGCGGTTAGTCATTCGATTGATTAACGGTTTACAGTCTAATAATTTGTGTTTGTACTGAGCACTGACGGTGGCTGATCAGGCCAATTAACTGCTAATTTTACTCTGTTTCAAACATAATGTGCCTGGTGGTATTATGACTCCTGATGAAACTTGAAAGCTCAGCATTCTCGTTGCCATTTAGCTTCCCTTTTTAACATTTATTCACCCAGAAAAAGATAACATTTCTCTGTATATTCTGTCAGCTGCTGTGTCTCTGCAGTGTATTTACAGATCTGGGATTTTTTCTGTTTAATATTAAGATACATTTTCAACATACATGAAAAACCATAATTATAACCATATAACATCAAACACGGGTTTAACACTACAATTTGTCATTTCTCACTACATTGAAAACCTATCAACATCACTGGTGGGATTTATCTCAACTCAAGGGGCAAAGTTTTATTTATTCGCTTACTTAGTCACAAGAATATTACACAATGTTACGCACAAACAGTATGCAATGGATAACCCCAAGATTTCTCAATTAGAAAGACTTAAGCACTTGAATGGTCTTTGGAAAGCTAACAATGACATAATTGCAAGATAATTTATAGGGAGAGAAATAGTGTATGGTGGGAACAATGGCAGAATCAGTTCAAGGTTAAATACTACTGCTTACTTGGGATGCTCAGATTGATCAAATAGCCGTTGGAATGGGCCAATACTTATTAATATTCGGGATGACCCAAAGGCTATCCACAGATCGGGATCAGGGCCAATCTAAGTACTTTTTTAAATGCTTGACCTATTGCCGATCTTGTATTTGTTTGCTCAGGGTACCCCAGCTGTCAAAAACACTCCATTCAGCTCAGTTAAAAAACTGACACCAAACCGCACTGTGAGCGAGTGACCTGCAAGTGAACTGTGAAGCTCACTGTGAAGCGAATAAACAGCAGCCAGCAGTTTAAATTAACCCAGTAACATGAACGAATGTAAACCAATGAGTATTACAAAGCATTTTCACTCAAATTTCAGCAACTTTTTGCAGGTGCACAACCCTCTAAACTATTGCTGAACTTCAGTGTCTTGCTCCACTACACAGCACTTGTCGAGAACCAAACAACAGACAAAGGTCTGATATTTGAGAGTTAAAAAAAATCTAATATGGCTGTATGGGCCAAGAGTCAATAATGAAACATGAAAACATGAAACCAATATCGCTGAGCATGCTCAGTGACATTCGCCTTACACAGCTACTCTCCAGAGATAGACAATGCAGTCATGGAGTTGTTTCAGAACAAATACACTGTCCATGTTCACTGCCACTAAAGAAAATGTCACCTGGTGTGGCTCTTTAATGCGTTTTTAATTGTTTTGGGACAACAATGGAGGTCAATGGCACAGGGGCATTATCAGTCTGTAGCAGACAATGGACTCTTCAGGGGACTTGGTAATAAAAAGATTAAACAACACCTTAAAAATTAAGAGTACTTAATACTGCAATAAAGCAATGGTTTTAAAAAAAAAAAAAAAAAGTTATTTTGCATTGAGGCCATTGCTATCATCCGTCAAACTAAAGAGCGTCACCCCCTCTGCCAGCCCTTCGGCTCAGAGTCTGAGTCACGGAGACAGCACTCCAGGTGTCAAGCATTTTGTCCCGGTTTCACCTTCTTATCCAACCTGTTTGGCAGGAGACACAGAGGAGGACCTGGCTTCTTGCTTGCCTGGCAACCACAAAACACCACCAGGACTGAAAAAAACAGCAGAAATAAGAGAGGCAAGCGAGCCTTGAAGAAAATGTACCACTAAGATTGAGGATGAGCATCCAGATAAAACAAGCTGGTTGAATACAGTCCAAAGACCAATCAGAGCATAGCATAATGTTGTCCTCAGGCTAAGGGCTAAAATAGGCTTGACATATACAGTTTGTGACTTTGCTTAATACAGCATGCTCGATTGACAGTTTCAGGTATTTGGCCACAGCAGCCTCTGGTTTCCATGATCACAATGTGTAAATCACAGGTTTACTGGCCTTGTGACACTTACATAACATAAAAAGAAAAAATGCTGTTCAATCTTCCTCAATTTTCTTTCAACTGGAGTTTACTACCCCAACTTAAAAGTTCTATTAAAATCTATTTTTATATAATATATTAATAAACCTTGACATTGTCAGTAGTCTAGATGCACAAAGCACTCTCACAAGTCTCTTAGAACTGAAACGTGTGGGCAGCAATGCTATTTAGGGAAAAATTGTGGCGTGCCAGCACAAAATTTTGCTTCATCAGGCTGAGTTCTAAATAAAGGTCTAAGCTATTCCTTTTTGCCCATAAATATCCAGGATGCCACGTGATTCACAAAGGCCACAGGTTTCCAAGTTGACCACAGGGTGAACACCTACAAAGCCATTCTTCATTATCAGCTCTCCAATATAACAGACTGGGAGTGCCATCCCGCCACTGTGATGCAACGTTCCTTAACAGCAATGACATAAATCCCAAGCAGTAATAACCAGAGCTGGTCGTTTTGTGACTATACTGAGCCAACCTCAGTCAGGCTCACTATAATGTGTATGAGATACTACATCTTTGTATTGCATCTTGTTATTTGGCTATACACTCAGTGGCCCATTTATTAGGTCCACCAAGCTAAAGCAAATGTGGTCTAATACAACAACGCTGCATTAGACCCTCCCTTCATGAGGTTTACAATGTTCAGAATGTGTTGAAACCGTTTTATACAAGTGCTGATTCGGCTTTATGGTCATTTTGGAGGCTGTAGTGCTGTTGAATTATACTGCATAAACTAAGCAGCGTTTCTAGTATTTAGAGTACCCTAACTGATACAAATGTGATGGTCATATATTGGAAACCACTCTACATAGTGCAGGATGCTGGTCTACTTGAATAACTTGAATAGAGTAAATTAAAGTATCTTAGCTCCTGTTAATGCATCTAGTATAAGAATAACTGGAAACCTGCATGTCAAGGCTGTAGCACAGTAATGAGACATTCTCATTAAGCTTTCTCCCTGGAAGGACCAGTTTCTTCTGCTGCCAAATATATTGGATAGCTTAGCAGAATCTTTCTGGCCCTTGCTTTACAGACAAAGCTGAGATGAGACACGCATGCACTTGCTCAGCCTTAAATATATTCGTGGAGTGACAGGTTGAATTGCCACGGCGGCAATACATTAAAGAAGGCTGCAGAACAGAATGTCGCTTGTCCAGATTCACCTAACGCCCTCACATCACAGCACCCGAATATTGCACATGCCAACACGCTCTGTCTGTGTGCGCGCATTTGTGTCTGTGGGTGCATGCAGTTCTCAGTCCTCCAGTTTACCGCATGGACAGAATATATGTCTTGCCTTCAAGCCTGCCGTGGATCTCTTTCTGTTGACGGTGCAGGCTGGGGATATTAGCTACTGGCTTGTCAACAACAACCTCTCAGCATGGATGTGCTATGTAAATATCCATGACCCAACATACATTAGCAGGCGACCTTTGAAACATGACACCTTGTGGAGTAAGCCTTGGTAATTCCTTACTGTCTTTTTGCACAATTTCGCCAAAACACATTTCCGCTTGACCTCAGGCTCACTATTTAAAATCGCTGTATATTTGAAGATTTGGAACAAGGTCTGTGTGTATGTGCTCTGATGGTGGAGGTCACCTGGGCCTGTCTTTCAGCTCACCTTGAAACCTGTAACACACCCCATTGTCACCAAAATCGTACCTTTTTTCTGCAAGAACTGGGAATTTGAGGCATTCTAATGTAGTGACAGATCAGAACAACACCAGATGCTGCAGCGCTCAGTATTTGACAGCTGTACTGTTGACATTGCCAGAACGCACTCACCAGAAAAAGGTGTTGGTCCCATCGTCATAGACTTCGCACTCCGTGTTTCTCCGGTGCAGGCTCTCCCTGGAGGTCTGCTTCATCACACTGGCTTTGAGCTGTGCGCTCTGGTCCGGACAGCCCGGCTCGACGGAGCCGTTCTTGACGTGCTCGGCAGCGGATGCGGCTGTGGCGCACTTGCCGGTAGCGTTGATCGCGGCCACGCTGCTTTTCCTCGACTCGGGCTTGGTCATGGCTGAGCCGGCCAACCTGCCCTCGGCGCGTCAAACCGATCCCGTGCGGCTCGGCTTATCCCTGGGCTCTGCTGCAGTGTAGGTTACTGTCATCCGCGTCAGCCCCACCCATGTATCTGTCAGCATCCTGGGGTGGTCGGAGGAAATGCGCGTTACACTAACGTTACTAGGGAGGGGAGAATAACCTGAAAATCACGTCCTGCCGTTGCCTCAGCTGCTGAGCACCACCCAGCACGGCAGAGTACAGTAAGGACATGTATAATTACATGATATGTGCAGCTATGACTTCTTCTCTGACATCCCCTACCTATATCAAAGCATTTCGACATAAACGAGCAGGGCACAAGACTGTCATGTGTCAGCAATGGGGACCACTTTCTGGCATGTAACGTTACGGGTGTTTAATTGATGGCTATCAGGTGGTAAACAAATCTCTGTAGCTGCACTGCGACGAGTCCTTGATGTCAGGCAGCTTGGCTAACTGCGTTGTTAGCCATTTGTGTTGACTATTTGACCTTGCTAACAAGGCTAAGTTAACTGACAAGCCTGTTAACAATTAAACGACGTAAAACCATCATTAACGTCACTCGAGGGGGTGTTTTTACCATTTACGAGTTAGAAATTGTCTTTACGTTAGCTATGCTGGATGGCGTTCCCGTTAAATGTAAGCTAACACTACTTACCAGTTGAATTTATGGGATTAACTTGATTACTGACTGGAGCCCGGATGAGTTCAGGAGCTGCTAAAGCCACATCAGTACAAACGCTTAAAATGCGCTTTAAGTCAAAAGAAAAACAATTTCGCGGTGTCACACTCCGCCTGGAGGAGACTGCCTCTACTGAAGCAACAAAAAGACGAACCTCTCTGAACCGTAGACCATGCAGGCTGCACTCCAGACACATCACATGGGCATGGGGTCCGCTAACAGCGGCGACAACACCGAGTCCGGTCTGTCCTCTTCAGAATAAATATATTCTTATGGTCACACGGCAAAATGCTTTTATTTTGGAATTAAAATAATCACCTCGGAAGTCTTACTTCTGGTTTTTCCCGCAATTGTATTTCGTCGACAGCCTGACCTATCTGGCGGGTTTAGCTGAGGATCAATCGTTTATACGGTTTGTTTGTAACAGTTGATGAGTTAATGTTAAAGTTTTGAAATCCCACAGTAACAATAGGTGATGCACATGTAAAGTAACTCCACCGCTGTGTGCCGTCGACTGGGCTAAACTGCCAAAAACAAACCAAATCAAACACCGTCTCCTTACAAGATGTTGTGGGTAATTTGAAGGACGTCACTTCCGCTCAGCCTACACCACAGACGTCATTAGCCAGGATAAATAAAGAAATAGGTAAGAAATACTAGTACAATTAAATTAAAAAGATAAAAATAAAGAATAAGAACAAGAATTCATCCACTAAATTCTTACAATAAAAACAAATCAATAATAAGCAAATAGATCTAAAACATTATTTGTAATACATGATTATGTTAGTTGATTATCTAGTTGATTATCACACCTTCACAATTTTGCTGTGTAGACAAAAGTGACTGTATGATGGGCACGAAAATTCAAGGATTTGCTTAATAATAAGATCTTTTTACAAAAGATATAAAAGTTATCTTTATTTATGATTATGATTTACATTTACATTTAGTCATTTAGCAGACTCGTCACAGTCTGGGGCCTGTTGGTAGTTAAAAAATTAGGTTTTGCATTCAGAGATGTCCTTGATTGTTAATTCAACAGCATATCAGTAGTTACATTTTGTTACTTTTTATATCCATCATTTTACACTCTGAAAGGGAACCATTATTCAAAATATTTTTAGGTATAGATTAGTTGAATTTGAGAGTGTGTGTGTGTGTGTGTGTGTGTGTGTGTGTACTGATTGCCAAAGGCAACACTGATGTCTGAGAACCATAATGGCCACTGTAGGTCATAAACTGCAAGGCCAGAGGTTTTGTTATTGTAAGGGTAAATGAATGGCCGGAGTAGCCCAGGGCTTTGAGTATTTGTCTAAACTATAATGATTGACTGCATGGCTTATAAAACACTTAGCGTTCAAAAACAATAACCCTTGAGTGATGCTGCTCCTCTGAAGACAAGTTTCTAAACATTCTTTTAATGTATTGACAATCTCTCTGATTCAGAGCATAACTTGTCGCTCTTTAAATCCCAAAAGCACACAGCTGTAAAGTCTTATCTTCAAAGGAACAGCACAAGTTAGGTGCAAGCAGGGCATAGCTTCTTTTTCATTGGTGCTTTCAGTTTAGGTCTTTGCTTCTGCAAAAGTATCATGAAAACATTCCAAGAGCTATTTTTAACTACCGAACCAGCAACTCTGTATCAACAGTTTTTTATGCACTGGACACAGGTCATTGCAGTTCAGAGCATGTTTTGGTTGAAACACCACCCTGTTGGATGTTGGATGATTGATTTATAACTGCTGGATGGGCTAGCAGTGAATAAAGGTGTTTTGTTTTTGTTTTTTTATTCTTACGTTTTCTCATAGTTGACTTTATAAGATTCTTGAGTGTTTTTTTTTTCCTGCAAAAAGAACATAACTTGTCGTGGTTATTTCATATTTTTTTCATTGTGATATAACAATGGCTTTTGGAAGAGGCTTTTTCGGTTCTATTTTTATTGAGAAAAAATAACTATAGTAAATAAAAGCAATGGCGATAACAGCTGCCATCTATCAGCAAAGTGTCCAGTTTTTAAGAATAAAACCATAGACGTCCGCAAAGCCTAAATGTGTCTATCAATACACCCAGACTAGATTACGATTTAATAAAATTCAAAGAGGCTACACAGAAATAGCTGCAGGGCTCTAGTCAAATAAACTCAATTCATATTTGCTGAAGTCTATACCAGTAGATGCTGACAGAACTACACACTTTATTAAATGACATGTGCACTGAAACAACAGACATGCATGCAGGGGGGGTGTAAGTAAAGCAAAAGATGTAAATTCATTGTTTTTCTTTCTGTTTCTGCTCTCTGCACAACTAAAGTGTCATCCAACAACCTGTCCAGGGACTACAGGTGGAAATTAGTATTTTTTGCTATAACCTGGCACCATGCATCTTTCCTTTATCTAAGGTCAATGCGATGTTGTGCACCATCCCCGAGCAAATAAAGTCATACCATACATATTGCAACAATCATGTGTTTGTATACGTTAAAAGTGTTAAAAGATCTGTTTCTGAAAGGTCTGATGAGCTTACAGTGACACATGCATCATTTGGCGGAGTGGATCACTGGGCAGGAAACAGTGGCTAACTCATCCAGGCGTGACACTCCAGCCGGGTGTGTCGAACGATAGCCAACTTAAACGCAGCTTCCCGGGAAAACAGTTGCATAGGTGTCTCATGTGGTTGCGGGATCAAATGACCATTTATTGTCTTTCTAAAGGGCACTGTGGTGATGCCTGCAGCCCCTCTGTAACATCAAAAGGATGAGGTTGTTCATGTGAGTGGTCTACTAGGGGTGGGGCTATAGCAACACCCTCAAAATGGCCTTTCAGTTAAAAAAAGAAAATCCCACATCCAACCACTACAGCAAAACACTTCACTAGGCGTTGGCTATGTGTTTACTCGTAAGTAGTTAAGTAAGTTAAATGGCATCATACTTCAATTTAAAATCCCACTTTTTTCTTTAGTCTTATTGTAGAGTCTAACCGTGGACAATGTGCATATTCATTAGTCATTTTTATTTTTTTGTATCGTATAAACTATACATACAAAATGATCGGAAATAAAACATCAAAACTGAATAAATAGAAGTACATTTCAATCCAAAAAGACCTACTGTTGACCGTCAGCAGAAAGTTTAATTTGAATTGAATGTAACTTTACATACAAACTTTATCTTGAGTGGAGGTCTTGCGGTGATTTATTGGATGGCTGACAGTAGCTGCAGCATATTCAGAGGCGCTAATACTTAATAATTCTATCACCGTCAAATACACATGGTCCAAACCTGTTTTTGGTCCTTGAGTCTGGAGAGCCTGGGTCTTTGTAAGACGCATTTAGCCCTCGGGGTATTCTGTCAAATAGCAAGTTAAGCCAGTGGAGGTATGTTTGTGTGGGTGTGGGTGTGTTTCATGTTCTTATATCCTGGTGGGGACTTAAACCTGAATACACACGGACTCATGGGGACTTGTGTAACTGTGGGCACAACAATTGAGGTCCCCAAGGGTAGAGACTGGTTTTTAAAGGTTAAGATTTGGTTTTAATTGTAAATGTTACAATGAGGTTAAGGTTCGGGTTAGGTTTAGGCACTTAGTTGTGATGGTTAGGTATAGGGTAAGGGGCTGGGGAGCGCATTATGCAAATCGCTGTCCCCCCATGGTGATAGAAAAACAAACGTGTGTGTGTGTGTGTGTGTGTGTCTGTGTGTGTGTGCGTGCGTGCGTGCGTGAGGTTATCACACTACCTGCTGCTCTGACGAAAGCTGCGAGATTATCCTCCCTTTGAAAAATAATGAATACAGACTTTCTCTTTGCATTTGCATGGCCCTTACAAGATTAGCTGATAATATCTGTTTGAAAGCACTACTGCCTGAAGAACAGAGGTCTTTCTCCAACTTCTCAAAGTAAATCGGTGACCAGTTTGAAACTGAGTGATAAGATTTTCTGTCCAGGCATAGTTTTATACCAGAACAAAAGCACACCGATGATCAAGGCTGATGAACTTAAGTTTTGTTAATCATCATGGTCTGTAATCCACTCAATTACATAATGTGTAACCACTCTATTGATTACAAGGACTATTTATAAGGTAAAAGTGAATACTTTATTTAATCAGTTATGAGACACAATTGGCTTTCTCTGCATGCATACTGCTTTAAATTTGGCTATTGAAAAAGGCCACATTTGTACATACCTTTTACCACTAGAGGGAGCCAACAAACAACATAATCAGAGCCAAAATGATGACAGTGATCATCAGGGAGGTGTGGCATCAATCATAGCACAACTGAAGAGACTAACCTTTTTGATTTTGTCATTTTTGTCATTTAAAGAACCACTACAATAAAGAGAAAATGCTTTACATTTATTTGAACGACATAAAAAAAGAAGTCACATCAGATGAGCCCCCAGATGTTTTATAACCAATTAGCCTAATAATGTCTTGTCACGCCTCATCCATTATTTTGTCGCGGAAAATGTGTTTACTCTTTAGTAAAATTCGCAAACCTCCTAACTGATCGCCTGTAAGATTACGCATTTTGTGTGGATCCAGGTGATGCCTACCGCCTATGATGAGTTTTTCTATGTAGATGTATTTATAGCATCACTATAGCTGAATCACATTAGTGGGCGGCTGTGGCTTGGTGGCAGAGGTTGGCGGAAGGTTGGCGGTTCGATCCCGGCTTCCCCCCCAGCCAAGTGTCGAAGTATCCTTGGGCGAGATACTGAACCCTGAATTGCTCCCGAAACTGCGGCGTGTGAGTGTGGGTGAATGATTAGTTTAATTTGTACTGATGGGCAGTTAGCTCCTGCCATCACTATATGTAGTGTAAAAGCGCTTTGAGTAGTCACTTTGAGAAACCTGCCAGAGAGGATGGACAGACAAGCCACCGTGTATTATTGAGCCGTGACCTGCTCACTCATTCTCAGGACGAAGGTGTAAATGAATAAAGTCATTTAATCAAAAACTCGTTTATACCATCTCCAAATGAATTGCTCCATTTAAGTTATTTATTGTTGGTAATGCATGCGGCACCACTGAGCCCAAGAACGAATTTCCCTCACAGGGACAATAAAGTAGGTTAGATCGTAGAGTATGGTATTTTATCTATAAGATGCAATCCAGAGGATGCAAATGTAGCATTTCAGCAGCACAAGAAATAAAAAAGAAAGGACCCGGATAGGTAGGAACCATCGGAAAAATACATACAGATAACAAATAATATCAAAGTTAGATATATATATATATATAGCCTCCTGTATGTTACCCTAGACCAGTGTGAATTAAAAAAAATGCATGTGCACTGTCCGGATATTCCATATCAGGATCAATAAATAGCCTTTCTAACAGACATAATACCAATGTCTGCAGTGAGGGCTTATGCCAGACGTTTAACAATGCTGCTAATACGAGTTTAGGTGCTACTGTCCTTTTACGTACACAAATCTGGGTTTCATTTTGGGGTGTTTCTGGCATGTAACTTGGCAGCATTTGCACGTTTAACTAGCTCGTGCTGCAGTACCATTTTTGAGCCACTGAGGGACGCTGTGCGCCTCCTTATCCGCTGCAACTTTAGGCGTCGTCTCGTCTCACCTGACTGTTGGGCTCCGAGGACCGCAGACTGGAGACTCTGCAGGCGCTGCGCACTCAGAAGTAATTAATTGTGTTGTTCTGTATGTCAGCCCACAATAAACACTAAATGCACACACCTTATGATGATTTATGACCAATAATGAATAACCTATGAGACCTAATCTGACCCATAGGCCTAATTATCCTCCAAGCCTCCACTCGCGCGCCTGGTGACAGCCTGGTTGTGTCCCAGGCTGCAGTGATTTATACCTTTGTGTATAACCTTACTCTTTGTTGATCGAGTACGATACTTTGAAAACATTTTTTTTTTGTTTACTGTGAAGTGAATGTGACCCTTTTCACTGCAGTCATTTTATTTGTTTGCTCATAATTAGGGGGGGGGGGTGTAATTCACTACTTAAACTAGATTACCAGTAATCTCTTTACAACATGAAAAGGTGTATTCAGTTACAAAAAGAAAACAGAAAGACTTGTCATCTTAACAACTCTGCTGAAAACTGAAAACTACTCAGCTAGGCTTAAAACAATTTGCATCTGTGACCCTGCCTTCCCTTACTGTTGTTTACTCTGCTTAAATGTGCGTAAAAGCAAAGCAGCTCTCTCCGTGAAAAATCCCAGCAGACGGCTGAGTGAAGACACGCTATGACCCGGGGAGTTGGTAGGTTGGTGTTGTTGTGGTGAGAGGCTAAAAGACGGGTGCGTGCGTGTTGGGACAGGAGGGCGCATGTGTGGAGTAACGTTAAGGGGTCAAACATCGGACAGAGAATTAAACCAGCGAGATACGCTTCCTATAAGATCTGTTTATATCTGTATTAAAAAAAAATACTCATTCAAATTGTAAAGTGAAAAACAACAATTTAGTGCTTTCATGCAACATAAGACGATCGGGCACAATACAACAGTAATTGTGCTGAGGAAGGAGGAAAAGACAGTCGTGTCCGATAATAGATGCTCAACCATCAGCTGCTTGTGCGAGAACCCAAAGGCGACCTAAATGTGCGGCTCCAGCACTTTGACGCTGACGTCGGGGCAGTCTGCCAGTTTGACACTCCGGGAGAAAAATCAAAACGCTGCGCTTTGCTCGGCTCACAGCCAAATGGACACCAGGGCCCGATGGGAAATTAGGGTGGGGGTTGTGCGTGTTTTTTTGGAGAGGGCTGGACGTAAGGCAACCAATGAGAAAGTCGCCCGAGGTGGCTGCTCTGTCTGACGAGTTGTTGGGTGCTTATATACTCCACGTCTCGCTGCGAAGGTACATTTAAACAGAACTGTGTGGCGGAGAGAGACGGGCGAGCGAGGAGAAAGAATCGCACTCACACACATTCGTAAAGGCACAACAACAACAACAACAACACCTGATACTCTCTCAGGGATCTCTCAGAGCCAAATCGGGCGTCTTTACATTTTGGGGGCTTTTTTGGAATGAGTTTGGAGATGTCAAACGTCCAGCTATCGAGCAGCGCGATGGAGACGCTGTTGGCCAGGAAGACCTTCCCTCTCCACAGACGCACAAGCGTCTGCCGCAACCTCTTCGGACCGGTGGATCATGACGACCTGAGCCGGGAGATGAAGACCAGGATGCGGGAGATTTCCGAGCGGGACCAGCAGAGATGGAACTTTAATTTCGAGGCCAACACCCCGCTGGATGGGGACTACAAGTGGGAAGAGGTGCCCGTGGATAAGACCCCGGTGTTTTATCAGGACTCTGTACAGAACGACAGGACCAGGGCGCCTGGGACGCCCGTCAAGCAGACGCCGACCTCGGACTCTGCTCTCCCGGAGACCCCTGTTATGGATGTACTGGAGCGCTTGGCCTTGCCCGAGAGCAGCAGCATTCCCTCCCAGGTGGAGGTCAACCAGGAGAACCGCACAGACAAGCTCAACTCAGGGAAGGCGACTCACAGACAGGTCCCGTGTGTTAGGCGCAAGAGGACGGCCACTACTGACAACAACACACACATCACAGGTAAATATAAGGCCGTTTAAATGCCATGTCTGGGCTGTGTGCGCTCTTGGCTGCAGGGCTGCGCCCAGTATCCAGATTACGCCCGTGCCCGTCGCTCTCTTCCGTGCGTAATTGCAGCTCAAGTGGATGTATGTGTCTTTATGTGTCGCTTTTCTTCGTTCCCACAGACTTCTTCGTGAAACGAAAGAGGCCAGCTGATAGAAAACCCAATGAAATGGGCGCTTGCCATCACTCCAGGTCTCCAATCCCGGTGGAACGAACTCCACGAAAGAGGATCCGCTGAAGGTATGCAGATTTCTCGTATCTTCTAAACTCTTCGAGCCGTTAAAATCTAGCCTAAAGTGACCCTTCTAATATGACACCTCAAATGATCAAACTGTTAATTATTAAGATGTTTAAGTGATAAGCCTGGTGGCTGCATTGAGACTATTTATTTGTGTTTTGTTTGTCCTGCGGTAATTGTAAAGGATCGCGTTAGCCGAAAAGCGCAGGCAGTCTCATCTGGGAGGGGTGGGGGATGGGGGAGGGTTTGTGGTGGTGAAATCGCAGTAGTAGTGATAGTAGTTTAGTGGCTGTAGTAACACTAGTGGTTGGGGGAGGGGAATGTGCGTCACGATGTGGCGGGAAAAGGCACGGGTAAAGGGCAACGCCTGCTGCTGAGGTTACATCTCCTGCTTCCGCAGAACGCTGCCTCGCGTCTTTCCGCGGAATGACTGTTCACTCTGAAGCCTTATCGTGTTTTATACCTTCCTCAGGTGGCTTTGCACTATTTGCCTGCGCATCTTTTGAGGATCAAGGGGAGGATGTTGCTCCCTGCTACTTAAACGCCGGGGAAGAGAAAGCGCGTGACGGTGTGGGAGGAAGAAGCCCGACCGGCCGGCTGCTGTGGCTCGGTGCGCCCCGGCGGGACCCGGCGGAGCGCGGCCTGAACACCGGACCAGACTCTCAGGACTGAACGGTTTTTTTGGGGGGGTGGGGTTG
>CM022474.1:8078611-8095086 GCA_011952105.1 Coreoperca whiteheadi | reverse complement strand
GGGGTTGGAGGGGATGCGGGGGTTAATCAGCCTCCCACCTCAATCTCTAATTCACTTTGCTCTCCCCACGCATCAAGGGGATCGGATTTAACGCTGCCCAGAAGAAAAGCAGATCTTTTACAATGTTTCACAACGTGATGGAGCGAGCGGCTTAATGTCTAGTCTGAGCTGCTTCAAAAAAACAGCCTGCTGTATTGGAAAGCTGGTCGAAGTGTTGGGGTGGAAACGTTTGTCTTTCTGAAGGAAATTGAGAAAAATGGCCTAAAACCTACATAATGGGATAAACAGTATATTTAAAAACTTGTATCATCGAAAATCTATTATTGTAAATGAAGGACAGAATAAATGACATTTGATAAACAATGATATTTCATTAGAAACGAGTTTTGATCACATGTCGAACTTGTGGAATTGGATGGTTTTGAAACGTTTTGGCCAAACTGTTGAGACAGCACACCACCCTGAGCAAGGGATTTACTGTTGACCTGTAGCTTTGGAAAGTAATCCATGCATGCACACACACAAAAATCTCAGTTTTAACAAATAATTTGGTCCAATATTGACTGTAAAATATTTTCTAAAGACACTGCAATTATTGTACACTTGACTATACTACAACTAATACACTACTACTTTTTTTCTATTGCAAACAGTATCAATTAAAGGCTGTCTATTCTCTATAGGGCTGGGCAGGTTTCACGCCTGAAAAGGTGAAGAGGTCATGCTATTGATTCGGCGCTCAACAGCTCTACATTTCGTCATCCTCCACAGCCTCCTTCCACCATAGAAATGTCCAAAATGTCCACTCTTTTCTTTGTCTGATGACAAGTCAAAATGTCCGCTGCGGGTCTATAGATTTCTATAGATTACTGAGATAGGCTACTGCATAATTGTACTTTATATTACACAGGATGTTCCCTAAAGTCTAATAATTTAGTGTCCATGGATATTTTGCAGGAGATTATAGCAATGGCTTTTAATTAATTAAAGTGTTAAACTAGTGGTATGTGATGAGTCAACATGCATTTTTCCACCCAACTCAGCACTAAATGAACAACATCAGTTGAAGGACCTGGTCATTCATGTTAGCAAGTGTCCAAGCTGCCAGTGTGTCCTTGAGAAAGACGCTGATTCCTGTTTGATTGATCCTGTAGCTGACCCTGAGCTGCAATTACACAAACACTGTGGCAACATCAATAGATTACCATCAACATATGGTGTGTGTGTGTGTGTGTGGGTGTGTGTGTGTCGCATTCCCGCACAAGACACACACACCAGTACAGCCAGTGATGCTATGTGATTATTTGAATGCCTTCACAGCACAGATGTCAGGGGAATTTCAAAAACATATAGCGGTGCATTGCAGCCACTGAAACTTGTTCTCCCTTCTAATATTAATTGCAATTGCAGAAAGTGGCGGCAACCTTCAAGCAGAGGTCTTTAAATTTGAGTGGGATGTACTTTCTCACAGCAGGCTCTAAAAACCCATGTTATGTCCTGATAGCTCCTCTTTGTTATTAGATTCCAGTTTCCATAAAATTTGAATATCAAACAGCTCTTGGCATCATAATTATATGGTATCATCAAATTAAAGTGCTCAGCATTGTTGGCAAATCACTTAGAAGATCTTCAACTGTCTGGTAAAAGTCAGTTTCCTTATTGTAAGTCAGTTTAAAATGAAAGTGGAAGAAAGCTGAATAGTAACCACTGTTGAGGCTGATGTTGAAGCTGCCAGTAGATGATTTAATCCTACACGGTTGCTTATAGTCTGTGACTGGCTGGTGGCATGTCAGCATTCTGAGCAAATCATGTTGAGACAAGCTGTCGGAGCAGCAGCTCACGCTTGGTCAGACAACAACCTACTGTGGCCATTTGAGTTTCACACATACTGTACCTATCAAAAACTGCATCGCTTCACTCTGGAGTGATGGCTTTACAACCAGAGAGCCATATGCAGCTCTGCAGGAAGGGGCCTGCTTCATTGTGGCAGTAATTGGACAGAGAGGAGAGAGGAGGAGACGCAGATAGTGCGATGACACTTGAGAAATGAGATCTAACTCCATCCCAGCGCCAGTCCTGACAGCCAGAGTCCTCTTCCTCCATTCTTCCCCTCTCGCTCTTTGTCTAGATGCTTTTCAGTCCCTCTGAACCAAACCTGTTCCCCTTCACATCCCTTCTTGCATGGGATGTGAGTCCTCTGTTGAGCGGCTGCTGTCTCTGTTTTATCCATCATCCATCCATCTCTGACGCCTCTCCACCTCGCTCCTCTCCTCCCTGTCCCTTCCTATTGGCAGAGCAGTTTTCTTCGCCTTCAATCATCCTGGCTCATAAAACTTGGGGAGGAGGGCGAGCAGGCTGTGTTTTCAGGGCTGGCTACACCGCTATGGGTGCACTGACTCGGACTAATGCTATTCACGCCTCACATTTGCTCGCCAGGTCCTATGAAAAGGGATGGCCATGGCAGCCTTTATGGGACACACAACAAAGGACCATCATTCATCAGGAAGCATGAGCACCGAGGAGTGGCAGAGTTTGGGTTCGTCCCGCTAGCCCTCGCTGCTTGCTCTTGCTAGCATCATGTTCGGGCAGGGTCGCTTCGTTTAGAAAAAGACAGCAATTTGCAATTTACAGTCTTCTTCATGTTTTGTTTGTCGAAAGTTTGGTCTGCTCTTGGATTTCACGTTGGAACTTTGACTTGGTGATGATGGTGCGTGTGTGTGTCTGTGTACAACACACAGAAAGACAGAAGTGCACTATGGCTGAGCGTCCGACGGTGATATAGATTAATAGCTGTACTCCCAGGTCACAAAGCCCCTATTAATCTTCACCTTTCCTTGGCTGTTCCTTCACATAGGGCCAGAAGCTTTAGAGGCCTGTTGGCACCTCACAACAATACCCAGAATGCCACTGGGCCTTGTCAGCCTGTCCTAATTTGTGGCTGTGGTCCTGGGGTTGAATTCAGCCGCGGCTGGCTGCTTGACCTGCTGTATTCTGTTGGCGGATTAGCAACATCTTTAAGTCTGCAAGCAGGGCAACGCCAATGGGCTGATATGCAGCTTGCAATTACAAAGCAGGAAAGGCCTGCTTAGACAAACACATGCATGCGTGCGCACTCACACACACACACACACACACACACACAAATGTTTATAGATGGATAGATGGAAAGATGAATAGCTTGCTGAGAAGGGAAAGAGAAGCAGGTGATGGGGCGGTAGGCTGCTTTGAAGAACACTTAAGAAAGAGAGAGGGAGACTGAAGGGAAACTGTCTCAGTGTGTGTTTTGGGGTTTTGTACTTACACAGTGGGGTTTCAGCCAACATTGTGTACATGAAAATCAATGTATCGAGGGGCTGAGCAGCTTATCTTCATAGGGATGTCACTTCACCCCACCAGAGCATCAGGATGCCAATAGATGCCTGACAAAGATGAAAATGGCCAAATGTTTCCACCTCAAAACCGTCACTGGGTGTTATATTCTTCATCAATTTAAATCACTGGAGTACCCTTTGAAAGATAAGTATTCAAGAACTTTTGACTGAAGGCTGAGAGCTCACGTTTAAGTAGAGGATTCCTTTGGTTAGTGTCTATCCTAGACGCCTCCGATGGCCTGTTTTGCCACCCTTCGTCTGGAAGGAGGCTCCAGAGCATTCACCCCAAAAACATTCATTAATGACTTAGTACTAACTAAAGACTAGGTAGCTTATTGTCAAGTGAAAAACCGCTTACTCGTGAAAGTTTTCATCAATGGTACGCCCAACTGCAGTGGACGTTTCAGTGGCAGGAGAAGCTGTGGCACTAGAAGCAGTAGTTATGGAAGCTGTGTTGTTATGTTGTTATGTTATGTCGCTGGAACTGCAACAACAACAGTCACTGATAAGAGGTTATAAGTAACAAGGCAGGTACAAAATAAAATGCAGAGGTAAAAAAATTCTCCAGAGCTGTACACACAAATGCATTTGCACAATGTTATTGCTAAGTAAAACAAAAGACCCAAACACAGACAACAACGGGCAGATATGCAGCAGGTCAAGTGCGGATCAGCATTGGCAGAGCAGCGCAGCATCTTTCAATGCACACAAAGCCTTGAACGATGGGAATAGGGAAATTGGCAAACCTAACATGGTCCCCTGCCATCATCCCTCGCTCCCTCCCTCTGTTTCACAACAGATGCTATGTTCCGTGAAGACACTGTCAGCTGCACAAGAATGGGCCGAAATTTGTTGACAATGACGGTGGGGACTGGAGGACCAAAAAAAAAAAAAAAAAAGGACAAAAAAGAAGAACGAAACAAAAAACATTGTCCAAGTCAGCATCTGAGTTTACAATGACGACACAGCACCAGGGAGGAGGCCAATGCGGAGTGTATGCACAGACCTCTCTCCAGGAATAGGACCTATTGCTATGGAAACACACCCCTACCCCTCCCCTAGTACTATAGTACACACAGACACGCACACACTTGTCAGCTGCAGGCCAGGCGCTGTCTGAGCCCAGATGGTGGCGAACTGCATAACTCACTTATCTGTCTCTGGCCTCTAAAGGAATGCTTAAAGGCCTCTCCAATTCCCAGCGGACGTCACCAAAAAGAGAGAGAGGGAGAGGCCCGCCATCTGCTCCCAGACACCGTGGGCCACCCCCTTTCCTGTCCGTCCCCCAAATTCATCCCCCTTTTTACCTTCAACCCCCCGAAACCCTCCTTGTGATCCCCGAGCCATTCCTAGAGAGTCACTGGGGATGGGAGGACCATTTGATTTGTAAAGTGAACATGTAAACATAGTCACCAGAATAATGTTATCATGTCATTTTATGACATTCTTCTGCTTCCTGTCAATGAGTCGTTTAACTCTTTAATTCCCATTAAAGAGTGATTATTCTTTTTCACCGCGTCATTTTAAGGATTTTTAGAGGCCCGAAGAGGAGAACATATATAGTGTTTCACAAGGAAAAAGCAAAAATTTGAGAAAAAACTAAAATATTTTTGTGTAACAGATTATTTTCTTTATCGGCTTCATCCTCTTGTCACCCCTCAGATTAATCTTGCAACCCCCTGGGGTTGACATGACCCCCAGGATTGGAACCATGGGTGTGGATATTGCATGACCACTGTGTCAAAAAAAACAGCGTAACACACACTCCGCTCTACAACTGTCCAACCAAACAAAAGAAATTAGGAGTTACATCTTGGATCTTTTAAAAAAACAGTCACTTACTTCGTGCTAATTAAAAAAAGAAGGAATGAATGAGTTTAAACAGGAAACATGTTTGAGACATGCTGGAATCCTGAGCCAAGTTGTGGGTGATTTATTTTCCCATCTGTCTGACCAGGAGCTATTAATTTCAGTGGAGGTATTATTTTATTCTTGACTGGTTTAAGCACACCAGTTTCTTAGTGACATTGCAGCAGAGACAAAGAAAACCAGCATAAAATTATTGTATTCTCAGTACTGCAAAAAAGAACACGAAACCTGAAAATGTGTAGTGTTATATTTGTCAAACAGCCACAACTGCTGTCCAGCTTTTTGGATGATTTTGGTGCGGCTTACTGTAAGAGTTTGCCCATTTAATTTTATGTAAAACTCGGCCTGTTTGAGTCTTTATTGTGCACTATTTTTCATACATGTCTTGTACAAAAAAACATCTGAATAACAGACATTCCTTTTCATACAAATATGTACAAACCTCCCTGTTTTTTATCTGCTCTAAGAACAAGACAGTCCTGAAACACACAACCTCGGGACAAAGAGAGACTGCATACTTTGCCTAGGGACAGTACAAGCCAAGGGTCACTGGGTTCAGCTTATACAACCTTCTGTGCAGGACTCTTCTCATCGCTCCAGATAGTTTGCAGACTGGGGCTTTCCAGAAAGGCTGTATTTACGCCTGCTTTTCCATGTAAACATACTGGAAATACATGCTGCATGTGACTGTATAATGCTTTTGCAAATCAGTTGCATACGAACGCATATTGTGTGAGACAAAGTTTCAAATGTCACACGTTTCCGAAGGAATATCATTTTCAGCGTAGCTTTTTCTTTAGTGACATGAGCTTTATTTTATCGGATTTAAATCAATTTCTATTGATATTTTAAGATTTTACAATAACTAGTCTTTTTTCGGTGGGTTGTCAGTTGCTGGAAGTGTAAAGTTATGCTGCTGGAAAGACATGTAAGGAACAGAGATGAAAGAACTCAAAATAAAGAGGAAAAGAGACATTTGAAAACACCAGCAGGGTGGTGAAGGCACCAGCTTGTTTTGCCTTCAACACAGTGCCAATTCTTTACTTTCTCTCTTTAAACCCCCGATTAAACAGCACACCCTTCTCCATCTTGCTGCATATTGCTCCACTGTTTAAAGACGTGAAATCTGCGAGTTCTCCACCACCCACTAAGTAAAGGTAAAGTGTGGCTCAGGTGTGTGTGTGTGTGTGTGTGTGTGTGTGTGCGTGTTCACCACCAGGATGCCTGTGTGCATGCTGGTGTGTGGTCCATCTAGTTCGTGTAAGCACAGTCAGATGGTTTTCTTGGTCTTGTATGTGCCTGCATGTGCACACACAGAAAACAATAAATGTAGCTTTTCACAATCTGTGAGAGTGAAAGAGAGAGTGACGGAAATGGTGTGTGTGTGTGTGTGTGTGTGTATGAGAGAGAGAGAGAGAGATAATGCCGCTGGGATGCACTTGCAGCAGTACTATAACCCACAAATAAAACCAAGTACTGATAGTAGGTCAAAATGGGTTAGTATCCTTGGAGGACCAGAAGCAAAAATAGAAGTGCTGACCTACATCTAGTGTGTTTATAACTGCTGAAATATTCTCTCTCAGGACAAGGTTAGACCACGTGACATTCACTGAATCAAAAAAAATCCCAGTTGTACATAATCTTTTTGAGTTTTACATACTCTTTCAGTTGTCGTTGGTACAAGACATTAATATAATAGGCTACAAAAGTAAAATATTGCATTTCAGCCACATTTCCTGATGCTGTGTTGAATCCAACCTGTGCCACAGTGATTTTAAAATGTAGCGTGGCGATGTGGGATAGAGTCCCTATGTCAGGGCAGATCCGTCCCGACTGTTATCTAGAACCTGATCTCAATTTAGGGTGCACTCTTCCCGTCTCTGAAAGCATGCTGCCTTACCATCACTTTCATTTCAGCCAGACACAGGCAGAGTCCTGTCAGGCAATGAAAAGCATGATGAAACTGGGTGTGACAGTTGGATTGTCATTTTCAGAAAGTTGCAAAAATTGGGTGACACAGAAGGACATTTTTTACCCTCTTCAGATGGTCCACAAAGCACTTCTGAGTGAGTATTGTATTGGCCTTAAGGATTTAGTCAGACTGACTCAGTCATGTGATCATTGGGGCTATCTCTGCAACCTAATGAGTGCATCTGATAATATAGTTACTAGTGATATTACAGTTTAATTTAAATATGACATATATCTATGTATGCTTATGCATGTTTCCCTTTCCCACAAAATGAAGTCCTTCACCACAAAAGTGCCATTTTTAGGTAAATTCAATACAGATAAATACATAAAAATAACAGAAAATTTAGGGAGGGATGGTTGAGTGAATCATTTTCTACAGAGATAGTTCACAGACGTTGAATTGTAGGCCATGCAGGAGAAGGTGAGCTCCCTAGAGATGTTCAAACAATCATAATCTGATAGCTCTAAGCTATTAACCTTATGTGCAGTGCTTGTATAGGCTAGTTTTGTACTGAACTGAAAGTGACAGCTTGAGCCAGAGACAGACTGAACGTGCTACTAAACTGAAAAGAAACTGAATCACAGTAGAACATCGCCATATGAACGGTGAGGTTTTCATTTACTGATGTACGTACTGAAGGGCATTTGAACGGGCATGTCTTGGTGTACCCACGTTCCTTCACTTTGTCTCGTCTACTCCTCATCGAATTTAGATACCAACATTCTTTCCTACATTTCTTAAAATAGCCTTCAACAATCTCAGAGAGAGGGGCCCTGAACTGGTTGCGTTCACTCGGTGGAGACGGGGATATTAAGTGTGGAAAGAGCAAGAGAGTAAAAATGTTTCCACTCCACAGTCTTTAGTTCAGAGATCAGTTAAATCAACTTGATACCAGTGGTGTAACAAAATTGACTTCCAAATGCTATTATAGTTCTGGAAATATCTTGACATCATGTCATTTCATCTTCATCTTCAGATATATTTGAGGACAAAATTGGACCAGAAAGTGTTTTGTCGACTTTTCTTCAGAAGAAAGTTATGTACTGATGCTCTCAGCAGCTGCAACAGACGTTCAGAATCCTTGTGTTGTCAAATTTTAATTAAGCAAGCTGAATCTCTCAAAGCCTCACTGCTCTAAAAGTAGATTCATCAAAGTTTCCTGTGTTTGAGAAGCCTCACTCGTGTGATTGATAAATACTGAGTAAAGTCTAAGGTCATCACATAAGTCTTCAACAAGTCAGGACAAGCACTTCCATCATGTGGCCTCACAGCAACACCAGCTCTGAGCAGCTTTTCGTCAGCCACCGACAAAACGTGTGGAACAAATGGCACCAGCCAAATGGAGAGGCGGGGGGTGGGGGCTCTGTGAAGTGTGTATGTGTGTGTCTGAGCGTGCATGTGCAGGAGCGTGTGTGCGTTGATAAAGTGTACCCAAGCAGACAGGACGTGGTGTGTGTGGATTTTGCAGAGTGAATGGTGATTGTGTATTTTCAAAAGAGAGGGGGTGTCTCCCTGTGTGAGAGTGATTGTCAGACTGAGGGCGTGTGTGTGTGTGTGTCACACAACAGGCCAGAGTGGGTGAGAAAGAGCAGTCTGTCGGTTCAAGTATGCCCCCATGTGACCGTTGTGAGAAGTAGAAGGTCGAGACAGGAGGATGACAGACTTCGGGTTGCTTCCAGATCATCAAGTGAATTGCAATTTCTTATTTTTTAATACCAGCGTGTTGGTGATGATAATGTTCAGCTTGTGTTGACACTGTCTTTGTCTGATCAAATACGGATGGGCGACAAATTAACAGACAAACCAACATAAAGTGTCTTAGTAAGGTGTTGCCAGAACAGCGTCAGTGCTCCATGGCATGTGTTCACCAAGTCTTTGAAACGCTACTGGAGGGGTGAACAGTATTCTTCCAAAAAGATATTCCCTCGTTTGGTGTTTCGATGATGGTGGTGGAGGGCGCTGACACAAACACAAAATCTCACACAGGTGTTCAGTTGGGTTAAGAGACCTGGTCTGCATTTGTTGTTTTCCCTCCTATGAGTTCAGGTTTTTCCTTTAATATGGCAGCTGTCTCTATCTCATTCACAACAAGTCATCCAAATTAAACCGCAAAATATGTAGTTTGTTCATGTTCTGGCTGCAGAGCACAAGGCTCCTTCATCCCTAAGGCAATTTCTGCACTGTACAACTTGCACTTTTTTTACTCATTGCACTTTGTAAACTTGATGTTTTCTCTCACTGGTTGTACTGTCTTTGTTGCTGCTGTATGTACAGTATGTTTCTCCCATGTGTTTTTTATGCTATACCACAAATGCCCTCAGGGGACAATTAAGATTTACTGAATTGAATTGAATGCGCTCTAGAATGACACACAGAAGCGTTTTTATGAAGGCAAATGTTAAGATTAGTATCCAATCTGTATATTGTAAACATTCATTAGATTTTGTAGACCGACTCCCGGGTTCCACTTTGACTTACCACACTTCAAAGGTGTACACCCACTCATTTTTTGTGTGCAGTGATGCACTATTACCAACATTTCTGGGTAAAGTACGGGCTTGTTCCAACCTGTATAATCATCCGATCTTATTCGGCCCCGTTGAACTCTGTTGTAGCAATGTTTCTGCATCCGAATTGTGTAACTGCTAACTTTACTATTACTATACATTTTAATGATTTCAATTTAAAAGATCGCAGGAATGGGCTGTCAAATATTTGTTACTGACACTAATGATAACTGCTACAGCATGACCGAGGATGTAAAGAGGAGGATAGTCTTTTAACAAAAACATTATATGTTTTACCAAAGGGTTGATTAGTGCAGGAATATTTTTCTGTATTGTGATAGACCAAAAGACCTTCTTCAGGTGGAATCTTACTTGATGAAGAGCTACCGACTGAAATGTCTTGAAAGAAACTGAGTGCTGTTACTGACTAAATGTCACTGACAATTCTGCAACATTATCTTCAAGGTTATGTTCAATATATACAAAAATATCTGTGCATGGGAACTATTGTATGCTTAATAAGGAGGGGGGGATCCTGGTTACGTCAAACTGTGGTTAAGGTATCGTTAGGGTTAGATAACTTAACATCTGGTTATAGTTGGGAAAGAATTGTGGTTACAATTAGTAAAAAGGTAAATTGCACCCCCTTGACAGAATGTAAACTGTGGTCCTCTGTATGAAAGTCAGACGTGCTACTTCATGTCTTGCTACATAGAGAGCACGCTACTTGAAAGTAGGTATTGGACATTCATTTTGGTAACGTTGGTGAAGTCTCACCATGTTCCTCTTCAGTGAACTAGTAATGGATAACCTGCCTTCCTCTGGAGGGTTTGGCTCCTTGGTAGCTGAGTGGCTTGTTGACGATCTCAGCAACAGATCCACTCCCTGCTTCTACTGCATCCGAGAGGATTTTTAGCCCGTGGATTAAAACAAAGGCGAGAGTCAAGATTTTGAAGCCCCAAATAAGACACTGTCAGCCTCAAGGGACACTTGCAACACAGACAGGTGGGGGGGGCAAGCAATGTAAGCAAACAAAGCCACTGGGAATGAGATATTGTGTGTTTATCTTTTGTTATGAAAACACAAATCGGCCTTTTTGTTTTGCTCTTTGTTTTAATCAGATGGCCGTAATGAGCTGCCTTCTGCCTAGCTCAGTGAGAAGCCCCTATGGTCAGAGGGTTCTCTTATCGTCAACAGAAAACGTAAAAACGAACGACAACAACCATTTTGAAAATCCAGCTGAACCCCAGGAGCCGGCCTCTTTTATCTGCCTGCCTCCCGTCCGCAAATTCCATTGGGACTGGGATTCATTTTGAAGGCGGAGAATCCGGTGTTAAAATTCTTAAAATTATGCTCAGATCTTTTATCTCCTCTTCTACCAAACCCTCTGTTGTGGATAGAAACCTCCACTCACTCCTTGTTTCTGTGGGTGGAAAAAAACACAGAAAAAAACGTGTCTACGAAACTCTTTCATCTGCCCACAGCGTCACATCTGGGCTGGGATCTGACATCAGTGCAGAGGCCTGCGTCAGATGTGGATCCCAATTAGCTAGCGTGGCTGGTTCACAGCCTCTCCCCCGTCCACCCCATTTTGCCTACATGAAAAGACCAGGGTCTGCTTGGTTAGCAGGGCCAGAGTATAAAAATGGTACTAATTGCGCTTAGCTGCTCTTTATGAAGTTGGAAGTCATGTCGCTCCGGGCCACCTCTTGTACTCTAAAGTTGCACTGAGGCGACAACTACACACTATAAACACCGCCCTGGCTGGATTTGTGGTTGTTGCGATCAAAGTCACCAATGGGGTTGATAGGTCTGGTGTGTGTGTGTGTGTGTGTGTGTGTGTGTGTGTGTGCGTGTGTCAGAGAGAGCGGAGGTAATGTATGGGTTCTGTCGTTGTAATTCTTTATGACTGTAACCGCTGTACAGCTTGATGAGCGAACATGACGTTAATGTGCTACCTTCTGACGCACTGCGTGTGTGTGTGTGTGATTGTGTGTGTGTGATGGTGTGTGTTTCATACTAACGGTGCATGTGCAACACATCATTGGTCATACATGCCCCAACATCCATCTTAAAATGTATGTGTTCCTACTGGAAAACATGAATTACATCCCCACAAGGGATGCCTGTTAACCAAACCAGGGTAGTGTCTGACCCACCTTGAACCAGAGTCGGGAGGAGGGTTATGAAGAAGGGTGGGCTGACGTGTCCATGCAGATCAACAGCCAACACTGGGTTTAATGTCTTTCACAGGTCCAGTATATAGGATTATATATATAGCGTTGCAACCGAATACCGCTCGAATCATCATCATTTCTCACAAAAGCGCCTCCCTCTGTAGATAAAAACGGTAATAGAAAAACAACGATTCTTATTTTCAGGCGATGATACACTAATGAAAACATACTCATGAATGTTATATTCCATTTCTGCCAATAGCTCCTCCTTAATGTTACACACTGGACCTTTAAATGTGTTCAGTTCATACAACAACCAAATGTTTCAACTCGAAAGCTAACCCGAGTGTCCTGAAGCCGCACTGACCAAAGCTCCCCACACTGTTTACTGAAAGCATTGTCGTCAGTTCAGCCGTGACGTGCAGTGGGTTGCTGTCATGCTTTTGGGCTTTTGTGTTCTGCGATTCCCTGTTTTATTTTGAATATGTCTCTTCCTGTCTGTGATTGCCCTGATCGATTGACGTAACACAGTCATTTAGTTCACCTGTGTCTCGTTGGCTCCCCTTCCAGAGTGTGTACATAGTCTGTGTGTTACCCTTGTCTCCTTGTCAGTTGCTACTACTATGTTTCTATACGCCTGCCAGTTTTGGATTTTTGCCGATCGCGTACCTGTTCGTCACCTGCCTGCCTGTAACCTGTTTTGCCGCTTGTCTACCATCTAGAAAAATAAACACCTCTTATCATCCTGCTACGTCTGTCTGCGCTTGGGTCTTTTCCCTGTTGCCTGTTTCCAACACCCTGATAGTTACTGTGTTATTAACTTTGAATATAGCGCTTTTATATTTTGTACTGAACTGAACAATGCATTTGAAACAAGCTACATGTAGAACTTTGAATCCAAAACTGAGCTAAGGACCATCAGAAGCAGCACCTAAAGGGCAGTATGATCGAAACGGACTGTGCAACGTGTCGTCCAACCACATCTGAACGGCGACAGTCAAAGGTGAAAAGCCTGCTGCTGTAGAGAGGGTTCACATGTTTGGACAGCGTTCATGGAAGACATGAATGGAAAAGCAACATATTTTGTTGTTTAATTTGGAGTACTTGTTGTTCATGGTGTTGCACTCTGTTGTGCACACGAAAAGTGTACAGCTTTCTGAAGAATGAGAAATAGTGCTTGAGAAAGAAGTTTTAAGCCTGAGTATTTTCTCACCTCTGCACATCTGAACAATCGCTGTGTGAAGTGCGTGTGAATGTCGCACAGCTGATGTTGCAAAAATGATGGGACTCAGCCCCCCCACCCCCAGTTTATGATTTCAGAAGAGTTTGGGGGGGGGGGGGGGTTCAGACGCTGTCTGGCCATCTGACAAGCACTTCGGTTGAAGCGTAATGATGCTCTTATTGTCACAGTATTATTAAAGGCAACGCGATCGCTCGCTGATGTGAGTTTGAAGAGTGAGTTGAAAAATGAACAAACTACATAGTCAGGGATTGTGAATCTAGTCTATATGAACGGAGAATCAGTACACTCTGGTGCTGATGACAGAGCAGCTGCCCTGGAACAGTTTAAGGTTAAGCGGCTCACTTACTGTATCACAGCAATGGTACAAGTGGTAGCAGAACAGTAGCGGTAGTGATTGTTGTTGGTTGAAGCGCCTCAAATGCCCTTTAGTGCATGCCGGGTCAGCTGGCAGTGTACTGCAAACCAATCTGTCAAGAAAATGAAAACCGGTGGATTGGATTGGAACAGACTGGCAAGCCAAACTTTATTAAATCTTCATCCAGCCTTTTTTAATACCCCCACTACAAAGTCACTGGCAGCTCTGACTCTGTAAATGACTTTTTACAATTTGTGTGAGCTGTGGCTTGTATTGACACTTTATTTTACACCAGTCCTACTATTTGTTTTGAGGAGATTGCAAGGCTTTTCGGTATGCTGACATTTGCTCACCGTGTGATCAACATCAGTTTGAGGACACTGCTGGCCATGTTTCGCCCCTGTCCTCCTTCTTCTTCTCCCGTCCCTTGCCCTTATTGTTCCCTTTGTTCTTTCTTTTCCGCTTCCTGTTTCTTATTCTTCATTTTCCTGTTAGTTCCTCCTCACTATCCTCCCTCCCTCCACTTATTCTTCCTACTCCTTTTACTCCCTCCTCATCCTCCTGCTGCTCCATCCCCCCATCCACATGCACAAGGAAAGTCTTTCTCTGGGTTTTGTGTGTGTCTCGATCCTTCTACATTTTAGGTTAATCTCTCCTCGTCTCGTCTCTTCTCCCTCTTTTTCCTTATCCCACTCCATCTTTCTTTCCTCCTCGTTTCTATATATGTTTGGTCAGTCTCACTCTTTCTCTCTCTGCGTCTCTCCTTTCTGTTTATTATCGCCAGCTGAGAAAAACAGAGGAGTCTTCTGGCTCAAAGCCAGAGCAAACACTGATATCCAACCAACCCCGCTCGCTGCTCTCTCCTTCCACTGGCAGCTGTCCATAACTAAACACACAATGTAACAGAGCAGATACACACACACACAGACACACACACTCCCTGAAGTGTCCACTGTAGCTGTTTGCTTGGCTGACATGCTCTACTATGATTGCAGTGGTCTGTAAGTTACACTACAGCCTGCAGCTGTGGACCTTTTCAAAGCTTAGACTGCAGCCAACCAGAAACAGCAACAAACTCTGGACAGGCAGAAAATAAACAGACACTTTTAGTCTGTTACATGGCCTCTCCAGTCACTTTCCAGTGCAATGTTTAGAGGATTGTCTGTTTTTTCAAAACATATACAGAGAAAGACTGGTAGGAGCAAGGCCACGTCCTGTAAGAGAAACCATTAGTCGTATTTAAACCCGTATTTATAGTAGATGGTCTGAGTATGTCGTGAGGAACCTGTTGTGTAGCTGACAGCAGTAGTAGCGGTGCCCTTAAGTGCATTCACTTCTTTATAAACTCACTGTCACTGTCACACTCTCACTTCCCTCACTTCACATTCTTGCATGTCAATGCTTGACACATCTTATTTGCGATTTATTTTGCTCCTTTCTGAGTTCAGCGTCTGTGCGCCATTATTTACTTGTACCATTTATTTTGTTCTTTTCGCTGTGTCGAAGTTTTCTTCAGTTGTTTTTTTGTCATTACCTGCACACCCTTTTTTCCCTCCACATCTTTTGAGTTGCACAGTTTGGGGAGACCTGGGATCAGTCTCTTGTGTCTGCAAGCTTACGTCCTGTTGAAGTATCACGAAGCAGCACACTGAGTTCCTGCCAGGTGTTCTGCAGCCATTACTTCTGACCTCACTGTGGAGGCAGATGAGCAAACTGATCATTCCTTCTATGGGATGAATAAAGAACAATACAAGTGTTGTAATTACCATCGTATTCTGTGCATGTGAATAAGGAAAAGGAGAGGTTAGAAAATGCAAGCTCACAAAAATGGCCTGATGCAATGTTCATGCTTGCAACATGAATATTTCCTTTTCCTTTTATGCTGCCTCTCTCCAGCACCAGTACCCAACTGGGTTTGTATGTTCACACAATCTACAATCTTTACAAGAGAGAAAATAAACCATGCTCACGTCAATAACACATTTTTCATAGACAAAGCCTGTTGCAACATGCAGAAGTAGTAAGAAAAAGGAACCATACAGTGTTTTGCAAGGTTATTGCAACAAATATGTTTACTGCAAGGATGAAACTTACATATATCTTACAATCCAACACACATGTAAAAATTTATTTTGTACAAAACGCAAATATATTGTGAAGATCTTGCTTACTTTCAGTTTTCCAGAAATTTCACACCAGGAGTTTGTTCTTATTAATATGCGTTCTGTCTAATTTTATGCAGTCATACAAGAAGAAATATCCCCTTACAACCAGGGTTGGAAAATACAACCAGTGTTAAAATTTAGTTATCACATTACTTTACTCATTACTCATACTCACACAATTTCCTGACTTTAAACGTTTTCTTGACTGCTTCCAGTCTCAGTGCCAAGCTAATACAAGCCTGAACATGTCCTGGACCTCTCTTCCTGCACAGATGTGAATATAAATAGTTCATATAGCTACCTTAACATTATACTTATTACCAATAAGGTTAGAGAGAAGACAAGGTTATCTCCCAAAATGTTGAGGTAACCTGAGGTCTTGGCTTGAAGGCATCTTAAGTAATTTTCAGATCTAACCACCTCTCAGTCACAACCCCTGCACATGTCTCTGAGGTAAACCTTCAATTGTTTCCACACACACATGCTGACAGCTTGTTAATGACAGGTAATAAAGGTTGTGTAAACACATCTGTTGGCGCTGAGTTACCAGACAGTAAAAGGTTGTAAAACTGTGGGCCATCAGGCCCAGTACAGAGCACCCATTATCAGTTCAGTGTCCTCGCTCTGAGCACCAACCCTCCATGACAATTCAGTTGCTCGTCACCACAGTTTGTTTTTGTTTGATTGTTTTGTCTCTATTGTGAAACACTGTTTGAGGGATACCCTTGAGTTTGGATGCTGACCCCCCCACAACCCACCCCCCCCCCCCCCCCTCCCATACCCCCTTTCCCCTCCTCTTTTTTTTTCTGTTAT
>CM022474.1:8051550-8078586 GCA_011952105.1 Coreoperca whiteheadi | reverse complement strand
CCCACTCTTTGTTTTTGTTTGGTTTTTTTTTCTCTATTGTGAAACACTTTTTGAGGGGTACCCTTGGGTTTGGATGCTGCCCCCCCCCCCCCCCCTTGTGTTTTGTCAATATGCTTTATCACTTCACACTGAAGGTTTGCCATAAAAATCCACTGATTTGGAGGCATCAAAATCCAGCCTGAAAACATCTGTAGAAATCTGTTATAAAAGGCAAATCCAACCTGAGGCAATGAACAGAATGGGGATTTTTTTCCCCTCCAAAACAGGATGTGCAAAGCAGTAGTTTCATACACTGTAAAATGTTGAATGATTGCAAACTTAAAACCCACCTTTAAAATGTTTATTTCCTCGCAAACAAAGGAAAATACACATGTAGACACACAATTTTGAAGGATAAAATCAAGACATTAGCACCTGCCCATCCCCCCTGTACACCGCACACACACACGCACACACTAACCAAGTATCCTGTAGGAAAGCATTGTGCTGGTTGGCAGGAGCATCTCCATACTGGAAGACCGGGTTGTCTGAGCATTGTATGGGCATGTCTGCAGGGAATAGGTGCCACATGGCTGATCATCAGATCTGCCCCGCGCTCTGAACAGATGGCACTGCACGTATCATTATTACTCACCAAATTATATGAAACCAAAAGCAGTGATTTAGAACAATCAATAGCAGTGATTAAATGAGATCTGACACAAAGGACAGGCCACCGGGACGCAGAGACAGAAGGGTTAAACACGTCCCAAAGCACCTATTACGATCTGCGCAGAGGTTTGTCGCCCTCTGATGCAAAAACGAGGCTGTTGGATAAAATCACTGGCTGGGATTCAAAGGAAAGATCCCATTAACATGCAAATTAATTTGACTCAAACATTAGTGATACAAATGAATACATTGATTTTATTATCTGCAAGTCAATGAGCTTTGGCGTCTTCCTTTTGAAATTCAAATCTAAAACTGCCTGCTAATAAGAACCCTTTTGATGCAATACTTGGAAAAATGGTTCTGTAAAACCTGTGTTTTTTGTTTTCTTAGGTTTTTCCTTAAACGACTGAGCCATAAACTCCCTTAAGGTCGACTTTAAAAACCACACTCCCTTCTACAGGTGTCTCTGACCATATGTATTTTTAAAAACCTGCTGCATGGGGACAGGTTTGCTGTGCCCACCCGATATTTTCAACCACACTGTATTACACATTCAGAGTGTTTTACGTTTACACCTTGTGGGGGTGAGTGTGGTTTAGCATCAGCTGCAGAGAGGGAGAGGTGGGGGAGTGTCTCAGGTGATAGTCACAGCTGCATCTTGTACTTGCACTAGCTATGCTTTCCCCCTTATAAGCAGTAGCGTGCTGGACCTGGGGACACACACCCACCCGGAGCCAGCAGACAACCAAGGACGGGGAGTCCTGAGAAGCGAGCAAAGCCGGGTGAACTCCAGTTGGGAGTTGTGCGTGTGTGTGTGTGCGCGCACGTGTGTGTGTGTGTGTGCGTGTGTGTGTGTGTGTGCGTGTCTGTGTTACCTGAGCAATGTGTCTGGGGCTCTGCACTCTGCCAACCAAACCACGGTAGCTAAGAAGGCTACACACCTGCACAGAACAGCCTCAGTCAATGTGCAGAGAAACACTGGAGCAACTGAGGTGTGAGTGCCCTATCGAACCCTTTTTTTTCAAAGATAATTATTATGATATTATTATTGTAGGGACAGCTGAGGAGAGACAGAAATGTGTGTGTGTGTGGGGGGGGGTGACATGCAGCAAAGGGCTGTGGGTCGGACTCGAGCCCTGGCCGCTGCGGTAAGGACTGTGCTACCAGGTGAGCTATCCGCACCCCCCTGTGTAACAAGTCGCAACATCTCTTTTTGTGACTTGTGACAAACGTGATTCTGTGTCAGAAAGAAGAAACAGCTGGTCATAACTACTTTATCTGGATGAAAAGTGAGCACGCAGCTACAGCAAGTGCAGTTGAACCAGGAAATCTAAAGTCCGTCTGTAAACTGTGATGTCCAAATAAGTTTGGCTAACCTGGCTTTTACTTATTTATTTATTTTACAACTTTCTGATCTGATGTTAATATCCTCGTGTGTGTTAACATCTTGACACCACGTGAGTGTTTTGGTAATTTTTGACACTGCTGTGTATTAAAAAAGTGGATAGAGAGGTATTTAACATAAGATTCCAGTTAATGTACAAGACAGTGCAGAGGGAAATGGAGATATATGGTGCTCTTATTAACCACATACAGAACACACACACACACACACACACACACACACACACAATATTGGCACTGAAGGCACAACCTGTCTATCTTAATACTCTCAGAGCGATTCCAGGTGTTTCTGGTGTCCTGTTCTTTCCTTCTCTGCAGGGAATATGAATTAAAAATTATATAAAATAAAATGCTGGCTAAGTCTCAAGGCCAATGCAGCACACATGGTTTTAATCAAATTCACACCTTAGAGAAGGACACGGAGGGTGATGCAGAGAAAGAGAGAGAGAGGCAGAGACAGAGAGAGAAAAGTGAGAGCGAGAAAGGACAAAAGGAGAGATTGTCAAACACAGAGGAACTGACATAAAAATTGGACTGTTTTTGGCTTTCGTGTGTGGAGGATTTACTCTTTATGGCTGATGGAAACTGTGAAAATAGCTTCACAAAATGATATTTTCCTTTCTTCAATCCATCCACATCCTCCCTCAGTGTGAATGAGATCTGGGACATGAAGTGGAGCCAAAAACGAAAAGTGAGCGCAGCGATGTGTCCTGGCTTGTTTTCATTCAGCCTCGCTGACTTGTTTATGTCAAGTCATCAAAGTGGTGGTTAGGGTCTGGGTGAGGTTTCGTGTGTGTGTGCTCTGAGTTTGTGTGCGTGTGTGTTAACAACACATCGTTTGACAATATACATAAAATGCATATGTCAGCTTGGGTTTGGTAAATTATAATGGACATTTTTGACAATTTTCTGGCAAGAAACTAGTACTTGAAAATAATTGTTGATGTTAGAATAGGAGACTGTCCTCCCAAGAAGAACGGTAGCGTCAGTCGTTTCACCAAATGCCTCAAAACGACATATGGTTACCTACAAAGCACTCTAGCGGCCATAGTAAGTGTCATGGGAGTAAAAGAGGAACTGACAGTATAATAGAGCAACAAAGCCCACATATGGAGGAGATTGGATCAGAAACATTGGAGCGTCAGATAAGAAAACGATTCTATATGTCGCTCTAAAGGAATGGACAAATTAAGTATTTTAATTTGAAAAACATTTATTTTGGAGGACTTGTTGGTAGATTGGACAGGTTCCTCTGGAGTCTAGAGAAGCAGAAAAAAAAACCCAGACTTGAACTGAGGACTTTGTGATTTGATAGTAGACTATGAGTCCCAGCCCTGCTCTTTTTTAGCTTTCATCAGACACCGGGGATATACTGTAGGTATTGTAAAAGAACCAGATGCAGGTATCACAATGCCATTGTTTATTTGGACAAGATGTGTCCATCATCCTTTATTGGTATGCTGACTTTTCTACCTCAACCAGCATTCTCAACAAGTTGAAAATGCACATCGATGGTAACGTAGATGGGAACGTGTGTACTAGGAAACACTGCTGCTAGTCAAAGAAGGCTGAGACTTGAGCTGACACTGATGCATGGTCTCTTTGAAGTGTTTAACATGTTTTGAGTCCCTTTAGAACAAACTGATCGATTTATGCTGTTTCAAATATCCACCAGTGTTAGCTGTTTCTCTTCAAGTTGCTGATTAGGAGAATATTTAAAAAACTTGCTATTAGGGTTTTCATTGTTGGTGAACATCAACTTCTAAGATTCATTTAGGCAAAGACGGGCACATTTTGACATAAAAACATAAAAAGTGCAGCAAAAAAAGGTACATATGTGGTGGAGCACACATGGTTTCACGGTATTCTGAGAAAGTATATACTTTGGCCTTGGCCTCTTACCCCCACACTCCATCCTCCATAGAGAAGTTAACACCAGATTCTTTGGTCACTGAATGCCAGTGGTTCGGGTCCAATCAGCACCATTCCTTCCCAGCCCGACATTCCACCCCACTGGACGGTGAACATAATCTTTCACTTTCTCCCTTTGTGGGTTTCTTTGGGACAGTTTTCCTTTGCAGGGAGCCAGATGGGACTGTGGCATGTCAGGCATTTCACCTGGTTCTAGTCGTGACTCTTGACGTGCCCCCTGGCGAGGGCCCGGGCATGAACCACCTCCTGCTGAGGCACGCGACGCCCCTCGCATTGTTCCCGGCTTTGGCTTCTCCTCAGGACTTCACCGCAGGCTATTGTTCCTGCCAGTGGGGAAGACAGAGAGGCATGTTCACACAAACAGGGACTAACTCACTCAGGCTGACACACACGCACACACGTGCACACTTTTGTACTTGGAATCATTCAAAAATTTAGAAACATTTCCAAGAAACCTGCACATACCTACGTGTTTCTTTATTCTTCTAAATACAAAAAATCTGTAAGACCTGTTAGTGTGTTGCTGTTTCTCTGAGCCTGTTTCAGCAGGCTTCAGACCCTCTCAGTCTTTTGTAGCCTGTTCTTTCTTGCTTGCTCTTCTTTCTTACAATTGCCTCTCCAGTCTCTCCATAGCCAGTGGTTTTTCTGCCTGTACACCTCGTTCTTTAACATATTGCATTACATTCCTTTGGCTGCAGGCAGTTGATATGCAAGAGCAGCAAAATCTCTTTCTAGGTCAATGCCTTTGTGGCAAATCTTGTGTGTTAAGAAAATGCTGGGTCGGATCTTGATTGCCCTAACTGTGGACAAAGCTCTAGAAACAAACAAAGGGCAAAGATAGGACAGATTAAAAATGTTTGAAGATAAGTTCTTCATGTCAAAGCTTAATTTCTCCTCTCTGTTTTAGCCTTCTATCAACACTAAGCCACTGTTCTTAGTTGGGGACTGTGGAGCAGAAATTTAAGAATCCAACCTTATTTTGGCTCGGATCACACAATAGAGCTGTTGTCACTGATTGTTTTACATGTTAATCTCATCTAATGGCATTGTGAGCAGAAAAATTGTGTTTGATTACCTAGCAGCTAGTTTTAGTTTACATTTGGTTGGTATAAGCCATGCATTAACTCAGTGCTGCTTATAGCATGTGCTCCCTCTTGGTAAATGAATGGCTGTGTCTCCGGTTTCGTCGTGATTTTCATAAAACAAAGCTGACAGAAGTTCAATAATGAAGATCTTTTCCCTCACTTTTTCCTTAATTCCTCTATGGGTGAATTTCTATTATTTATTCCTGTTCTGATTGTCTCTGTCAATTCCATTTTCCCACACTGTCAAAGTTCCTTTCAATTATAAATTCTGACGTCATCATAACCAACCAATGGGCCTTTCCGCCAGAATTCCTCGAGCTAATCGTTCTTGGGATGCTGGTCTTTAAATATTGCTATCCTGTCAGTCTCTCTTTAGGAGCACCGCCTCCCATCACCACCATTAGCTCAATTGAGAGGAATCATCTTTCGCTTGCTGGCTTTACTCCACCGCACCAGCATCTAGACTCCAGAGGATCCTGTCCACTCTCCTAACAAGTCCTCCAATAGAAGCAAATTCTGATCTGAAGTCCCGATTGGCAGGACAACATAATTTGTCTGTGCCTTCCAAAATTGTCACAATTCACTGCTGAAAAATAAATCTGTTCATGATGTGACAACACTATTGTTAAGGTTTGGTTTAGTTAAGGCAAAAAAACAACTGTGTTTGGTTTAGGGAAACAACACTGTTTGGGTTAGTATGACTACTTCGTTAAGTTTAGGAAACAAACAAAACAACGTTGACTGCCGATTGGAAACAAACAGTTGTCTCTCATGTTAAAGTCTGATCTTTGTTGACCTATCCATCCATCCCGACCTCCTCCCAATGTGGACATTTTCTCAGACTGTCAAACTAAGACAATTGGGATCTAGTCGTCAACTAATAGAGAAGGCTCTACCAGTAGTACTCCCTCTGTTCCCACTATGTGCTGCTTTCTACACAAAATGAGGAAGGTGACACACCAAACTTTCACTATTGAAGACTGCGAACATCTTCTATTTGAGGGTAATTATTTGTTATTTTAATTCATTTGCTTTAATGTTCAGAAATGACTTAAGACACAGGTGTAGCAACACACCAAATACTGTAAGAACATCAGTGCCAGTACTTACTATTCTGCTGTGTTGCGCTTCCATCAGTCCAGCTTTAAAATGTCAAAACTTCAACTTTCAACCTAACTTTAAATGGACAAAATATTCAACAGAACTTGAAGTGAATAGGGAGAAGCAGTGAATTCAGTTTCACTTCGGCAGCTACGTAGATACCATTCTCTACTTACTGAATTATTCCCAAGCTATTTTTGGTAAATTGGCAGTGAGACAAGACACGACAAGAACATTGGTTACAGGTTCTCTCTGTGATTAGTGTGTATTTAGATAATGGTATGAAGGCAGATACAGCCGGTTTATACTCTAAAAAAAATTTGCAGCCCAACTGGGACTATCAGTTGGCCCTTTTGGTTCAAATTTTTGCTCAGTTTTTGGCTCCATTTTCCTATTCTGTGGAATTGGCCAAAACAATGGAAAAATGATTTTGGAGAAGAATCAAATTTCCCTCCCTGCCTCACACAACCACAACTATTTAAGTATTTGATGGTGCTCTATGTTGCAGACACATTGGCCATGCATTCAGCCATTTCAGGACAAAAATACTAAAATCAGGGAGCTGTCACAATTTTTTGTTTGCAGTGAATCCCTTTTTGTGAAGTATGTAGGCAAAAAGTCATGCACATGCCCGACTAATAGATGCAGCTTATTTTAAATTGGTTAGTGTACATATAGATAACAAATGATAAAAAAATGCAATGAAGGGATAATTAGATGTTTTCTCGGCTCTAAGGATGTCCTCAATATTAAACCTTCATGGTTTAAAAATGCAATGTAAAGAATAATTATTGACCTTGTTGGAATCCTGCCAATAGTTTTACTGACATGTTAGAAACACCCTAATCCGATTTCACTAAGAAAAAGAGCGGTGGACAACAGTAAAATTTAGCTGTGTCCTAACCACTTGGCTGCTGCCCAGTTTAGAGCATCACCATCATAAATTGCAGCCATGGCTAATTACGAGGGAAGGGAATCCGTGACTTGAGCAGTTTTGGGCAAAGACGCACACCTGCAAAGCCACACTTACAAAATGTATTCACAAAACGTGCAAGCAACACAACTCAGACTCCCTGACACATACACACTCAGATACACACATATTTACACATACTCAAGGCCAACACATGGCAAGGACCACCCAAGATGGAGCAGCCTCTTTGAAAATAATGAAAATTCCGCTGCAGCCTGGTGCTGCACAGCAGGCCGAGGCATCGCCGCGTCTACAAAGGAGAGTCTATGGAGGCTTGCATATCCACCTGGCTGCAGTGGTTGTTGAGTACAAGCAGAGAGCCATAATGATAAACAGTTACAGTTTTTCCATCTGCAAAAAACCCTCAGTGCGACCTCTGCGATCTGTCTGCCTGTGGATGCTGTCAGAAGGGAAACAACAAATACTAGAATGTATATGATAGAAATAGCAGGATCCCAATCATCTCTGTTGAGAAAAATACTTAAGTATCACTAATTGTTTTAATGAAAGGTATAAGTTGCTGTTTGTTCCGTGTGAGTCTTAACTCTTGGTTCTTCAAGTGTCACAGTTGCAAGTGAAGTAAAATTTGCATGGCTGCAACAGTTACAGTATAATTCAGAAATGTGACCTTTTAGAAACATACAGATTTTACTTTTGTACCAAAGCCAGTGTTGACAGTGTTTTTTCATAATTGTGAAAGCACACAGTACATCATCAATAACCCTTTGATAGCTTTCTGTGGGGTTATCAGTGTTTCAGCAAATTACATTTCAAGTGTTTGGATAGAATAAAATCCCCTGAATTGCCACTTGCACACATCTTGTCAACAATGCAACAATCAGCCATGACTGAGTTGTACACACACATACACATGCACCCAACGAAGACAATTATCAAGCCACCTACATGCACACAACCACCGCTCACCCAGTGGGTACAAGAGGAACGTGGCAGAGGAAGTAAAAACATGGCAGTGGTGAAAATCTGTGCTGTCCTGCTGGTTGAGACAATAAGTACGAACCACATAGAGTCAAGACTCTCTCGGGCTTCCTGTGACCAAACGTTGTTCAGCACAAAGAAGGTACCAAACCCATTTTTACCACTGAAGTAAAAAGGTAAAGGAGGAAGGGGCAGGCCTCCGGCCTCTAGACCTCAACATCCATCACTGAAGTCAAGCCCTGCCTTCTCTCTCTTCAGCCTGAAACAAGAGGAATGTTCACAAATTCCACAACTCAGACCGCCAATCATAAAGTTATAAAATGATCACCTAAAACCCCACCAGTGTAAAGTGGGTAATTATTAAGCATCCCTCTGCTGCTCCACAAGCCTTCCCCTCTTCCTGACCCCCCCCTCACCCCCAAATGGTGATGGCATTGGAGGGGGAGTCACAAATCTTCCTGAGAGGACAAACACGTCTTAAAACTATCTAAGTTTAGTTGTACCACACCTAAGTCTTGTGAAATAACCTAATTTGTAAATCAAGGTGTCCCAGAAATCAGAAAGAGCGCTTCTCAACCCTGAAACCCTGGAACTCCCCATTCAGCGTTGTACATTTCCTTGTATATCTGCCAACTATTTCATCATTTAATCACTACTACTACTACTAGCTAGTGTTTCCTCTCTGAAAATAACATGCCTACGCTAGATTGTTGGTGTTGCTCTTTTTTAACGGAAAAAACATACAGTCCACACCAGCTCTTTTCAAACCTTAAAATGAACGTGGTGTTCTTCCTTGAAAAGTTTGGCAGAATGGTGTTCATAGTGGAGACATTAGCATGCAGAGCATATTAATGAGACAACAGCCATGATTTTGCTTCATGTGTGCTTCAGTGTTGAAAAATGCCCATGAGTGAGCATTAAGATGTATTATTACTGGCTAAATTGAAGGCAATGCTTTAACAGCCCCTTTCATTTTCTAGTTTGACTGGATGGAGAAGGGATCTTGACTCCATTGTTTGGGTTGAAAATAACCATAAAGTGAATGAGTAACAATAAGTGATTAAATGAGCAATAAGCTTCACTTCCTCCGTCAGCAGCATTACAAGATGCCAATAATAAAGTTCAGAGCCATAATGTCCTGAGAGTATTTCTGAGACCAAACAAATGAGCATTAAAGAGAACCTATTCAAGAAAGAAATGATATCAACAGCTAAGAAAAAGGTGGCTGAAATGTGTTGTTATATTGCTTCCATTGTCTTCCTCAAATGTAAGTCGCTTTGGATAAAAGCGTCTGCTAAATGACTAAATGTAAATGTAATGTAAATGTAAATGTTGTAAAAAAAAAAGTCAAGAACGTGAATACATTGTCCTTCCAGTCTGTCTACGATGCTTATAAGTGTATGTTGGTCCCTGTTACCAGTCTGGGGTTAGTAAAGCTTCTTCACACGAACAGAAAATCATATATGTGGATATTTTGATAAGTTACTAAACTGTGTAATTTGTACGTTTGTGGGTGTGTCATCAGAAAGAACACGCTTGGGCTGTGAGTTAAATGCAGGCCAGAATGAGAGAGTTACAGAGAAGTGAGACTGAGGTTACTCCAGTCCGGAGACTTGGTCTAGTGCCAGCTCTCCTGACCCAGAACATTTTGTACTGTACTGAAGGTATGCAGGCATTGTCCTCATATACTATCATTCACACGGACACACACACATACTTGTTCCTGTTTGTGAGAACCAAAGACTCCTATTTCCTTAACCCTAAGTCCTTAAATGAGCCCAAACCTTAACCCTAAACCTGAGCCTATATTCCAGTGCCAAAGCCTTAACGTAACCCCAGCTGCAACCGTGAAGTGCTAATCCGCTGCCAAGAAATAACCCAGAATTAACTTTGAGAAAGTCAGTAATAAAAGTGTTCTCTTCATCTAATCATACTTGGTTCACAAAGATACAAAACAGGAAAAAAGTCACGCAGAAATATACCGTTCTCCCCTCATCTCTCGTCAGACTTGAATTTCAACGTTCTCCCTCTTTCTCTAGCCTCCACTCTCCTGCACTCCATGCTTCCTGTTTCTCGATCTAATAGATCTGACTGCATATAATGTGTTTGGATAATTTTAGCCAGGTCTTGTCCAACAACAAATAAGGTTACATAAGGAGGTCACTTGTAGACATTGCAGTCTGTAAGTCTTATGCCAGCTAATCAGTGTGAAATAAGTTGCAGTAGCCATGTGGCTACAACAGAATAGTTAGCAGTAAAAAAAGATTTATTTCCTGAGTGATGTTATTCCCATGCATTATTTTTCTTATTAAAGTTGTACAGAGTTGTACATTTTTTTATGTTCTGTTATGTAGTTGAATGGAGTACATTTACATTTAGCAGACGCTTTTATCCAAAGCGACTTACATGGAACATTCAGAAACCGAAGGCGCAGCTTCGGGAGCATTATGGGGTTCAGTATCTTGCTCAAGGATACTTCGACGCATGGCTGGGGGATCGAACCGCCGACCTTCCGATTGGCAGGCGACCGTTCTGCCACCAAGCCACAGCCGCCCCGAGTAGAAAACAACTATGTGCCTCGGTTTTCACGAGGGTATCAGAACAAGTGCATTGATTGCGTGCGTTTACATGCACTTCAATAACCCGGTTACAGTTGGCTATCTCCAGTATGCTGATTTCTTAAGTTTCAGGTAAATGAGAAACTGGGTGTCCAACTCAGACACACACCAAAAAAACCCAACCCAAAATCAAAACAGTTAAAATAAGCAAGCCATGCTTTCAAAGTAAGAATGGGGTCTGGGAGAAATCTGAGAAGTCTGATTACTGATCTGCTGCATGTATACGCAGGTTTATTTTTAACATGTTACTACAGTGAAAGTAAACGTGTTCTCCAATTACCCAAGTAACCTTGTTTCTCGGAGTAACCTGGTTACATATAAATGCACTGATTGTCTTCAGGTTGTGAAGAACAATCTGAGCATAAAGTTGAACCTTCTTGACTCCTCATCATGCTTTTGAGTCTTTGAATCCTGGTGGGCGGTTCCAGCATGTTTTCTCTGTTTATCCTGTTGCATGTCCAATGTTTGGGTCCATATATGTCCATCCATCTTCTACCGCTTATCCGCTTATCCGGGGCAGCAGTCTGAGCAGAGACACCCAGACTTCCCTCTCCCCAGACACTTCCTCCAGCTCTTCCGGGCAAATACAGAGGCGTTCCTAGGCCAGCTGAGAGACATAGTCCCTCCAGCGTGCCTCAGGTCTTCCCCGGGGCCTTCTCCCGGTTGGACATGCCCTGAACACCTCCCCAGGGAGGCCGCCTGTATCTGGGATCTTTTCCTTTCGGTCATGACACAAAGCTCATGACCATAGGTGAGAGGAGGAACGTAGATCGACTGGTAAATAGAGATTCTTTACCACAACAGATTGGTACATTGACCGCATCACTGCAGAGGATACACCAATCCGCCTGTCAATCTCCTGCTCCGTCCTTCCCTCACTCATGGACAAGACCCCAAGATACTTAAACTCCTCCACTTGAGGCAGTGGCTCTCCACCAACCTATATGTGAATGAGGCATTATAGATTTCATCTTAAATGAACGCTAATCAAAGGTCTGGTATCCTCAAAGTAAAGTGACAGGAGATCAGTAAATGCCTTTGATGCTATACCAAAACACGTATACATTTGATGGCAGAATGAGTAGCTATCAGTGCAGTAGACATTTTTATCATCCCTCATTCATCTTGTGCTGCTGTTTGTTTCCTTTAAAGTATCTTTCACCATCTCTTACTCCCATATTCACTCTGCTTTTCCCCAATGGGTTGTAAATACAGACCCAAATACAAACACACAGTGCTTTCCAATACCAATCTCTCACTCTCTCACACACACACACACACACACACACACACACACACACACACACAACCAAACACACACACACACACAAACACATACATAGAGACTGAACAACTTCAATTCTGTTTTGAATCAAGATGACATTTTTACACACATATCTTCCACTAATACGTTCTCGGCCTGGATTTACAAACAGCTCAATTTAGCTGTGGTTAGCTTTACCTTTAGCCACAGCCCCCACCCCCAAGAGAATTAATAAGTAGGGGTGGACACAGGCATTCCCTTGTCTCTATCTGGCAGACCCTACACACCACACACACACACATAGCTGCACACAGGGTACGCTACGCTAAGTATAGTCGTGCAGGCTAACCACACATTGAGCTGGGGGTTTGGCTCTGAGACAGCTCGGGCTGCCAGACTAGTTTCCCCCCCCGCTTTTAGAAGTGTCCGTCACACATAAACACACACAATCACACTGGGGCCAGAGCTATTTTGAGAAGCCGAGTAAAATAAGTGCGCGAGCTGCCCGCGATGCAGCCTGAATAGACACAGGCAAGTATACTGCAGTATTTTAGCATATGCACACAACGTGAATACACAAACCCAAAAAGCAGACATCAGACGGACACAGAATCACACCGCACACACGTAAACGCATTTACACTTAGTGACCGAGAATAACCATCTCAACAGCCCTTTTTACCTGAGCTCAATGGTGCTTTTAGGACCTGAGAGGTAGCCATTCTCCATACTTTATCTTGATAGGCTGAGCAATCTGGCGTGAGTAAAACAGCAATGAGACTGACAACCAGTGCTGATCAAGTTACTTCAAAAATGTAATGAATTACTCATTAGTCAAAGGTGCTCCGTCAAAGCTGGCTTTAAACAACTCCAAATCCTCCAAACCAACATGTCACATATTGTGTATTTAACATGCGGAAATAGAAAACAAGACATTAGGCTTCAACAAGCAGCCAGGTAGAAGCTAACTGCCTCCCCACACCATCTTCCCCTGTGCCAAGCTAATAAAGCCCAGCCCAGACCAGTCTGTCAGCTATACACAGAAACACCAAACTGACATAAACCATCAATCAAACTCCTTCAAATTGACGAAAGTAACGGAGCATGACTGTTATTAGTAACTGTGCTCTCTTGTAATCCTTACACTATTATCTTACTTTCTGCCCAACACTGCTGTGAACTGGCAAAGCAGCATTTAGCTGCTAAATTAATGCATTATTTATTTGAGGCTGTTATAGGGACAAAATGACTTGGTACATGAGTTATATTGCTAACTGACCACACTCTTCACTGAAATGGTGGCACGATTAAGCAGTAGTGATTCTTTTTTAATTAGTGCTGGGTATATACACAGAGGAACCATTTTTCTTTTCAACATAGCAAATCCATAATAAAAGACCATGTCACTTAAAGGCTTGCAAGCATCATTAATAATGTCATGACCCCAGACGACCGTGAAAACAAATGGGACACTGTGCTCCAGAGCAGCTGTGGATCAGAGGTATACAACTCCATTGAGGACTGTAACTCAGCTAAATTAGTGGACTATCAAATAATTACAATCACGGTCTCCATTCTACTGGTTTTAAAAAAAATAGTCAGGGTCTGCAATTTAAAACCTACTCTGTAAAATGTGACCACCCCAACAAGGACCTCAATTATCTGGCAACGCGCCCCCAGCTCCAGACCCCACTTCCACAGTAATAACCTCCCAAAGCAGACAGGAGACCCCTAAATAGCAGCACTTAGACGACCACGGGTGGGCAGACATCTACCCACGGGACAGCCACTGTTCCATAGTCTGCCAATTCATATATGCACACATACAGCCAACGCAGCCAAGTGATTAGGATTGGGCTAATGAGTAGCCTTCAGTAAACCAGTGGCTCCTTTAGGCTCCTGGGTGTACGAAACCACTGCTTCCTGTCCTCTGAAATCTCACCACCTATCAAGAGATATTACCGCTCAAAGGATATCAAAGTTGCGGTAAATGTTTAACCTGGTTTGTGCAGTTGCTCAATGGAAAACCATCCATCCATCCATCCATCTTCTTCCGCTTCAATGGAATCAATGGAAAACCACCCCTGAAATGTCATCATGAATCTTATAAACATCTATAAAATCATTCCTCTCTTCTCCAATCTCGTTGACTCTACCCATCATTAAGGCGTTCTGGATGCACTCCTCTCAAAAAAAGGTCGGTGGTCATAAAAGAAAAATGAACTCTCTGACACTCTCCAGAAATAACAGCTCGTCCTCACACACAAATGGATTAGTGCCACACATGACCAGCATTGCAATTAGGAATGTTTAAGGGGAAATAGAATTGAGACTGAGCCAGATGGTATCAAGAATTATTCTACTACTGATCTGTATTTAAAAAAATAGTGTAAAAGTGAGTTTTGCTTAACCATCTTTATATTTTTTCCAAACAACTTAGTTGACCTGACCTAAGAGAAAACAGATATTGTTTTGGAGCATGACCACAAAGAGGTGGTATTGGTGAATATGATGAGTTTATATTATGCTACTCTGTGTGCTACACTAAGTATATTGCCTTAGAGTTAAAAAATGCAAAATGGTGTGTGGAGTGTGAAGGCAGCCATAGCAACGTGTTTTTGAGTTTGTGCATCAACTGCATCCAATGCGCTAAAGCTCAGACATTTATTGTAACTCATGTAATAACCAAACCAAACAAGGCACGTGATTATAAAGTGCAGTCAAACTAACTTATTCTTCGTTTTTCTCAAATGTGGCCAAAGTGGGTCGAGTTAGTTTTGGAAACTCCAGCTTGAGTTTTTTGTCTCTGTGATACAGCATATGTGTTGATCCCTGTTGCATGGTGCAGTCACACTGTGGTATTGGGCAAATCTATGCTTTCAATGAATTCCAGTTTCAGGAGCCACTTGGTGTTTTGTTTCTTGGAATCAACACCTGTGGAGTCCTCCCACCACAGCAGCAATCTTGGTGTTGTCTCATTTTAGCTCCAGCCTGTCAGAACATGTTGTGATGCAGCCCAGGAGGGTGAATGCAGCCTTTGACACAACACAAGTTTAGATATGCAGATGGGTGGGCGCGCTTGTTTGTCTCTTGGTTATATTTGAAATATATTTCTATGCAGTATTTGTTTATAAAATGTGAGGCATTTGGCCGACATTCCCATCCTGACCATCAGCAATGAGTGATCTACTGAGTGTGACTCTGTAGCTCCAGACTACATTAATGCTTGACTCATGGTGTGTGTCCATGTAGAAGTAGAAAGACAAAAAAAGTATCAAATGAGAAGGAATGTTTTCACGTGTTTAGCTAATTCTCTATATCTTTACTTAAATTTATCAGTGATAAGGAAAAAGATCTTTTACAGTAAATTGTTAAATTTTTCTTAATTTGGGTTTTTTTCTTGTGATATACTGAATTCATTCTGGGCTCTAAACTTATAATAAGTGAGGGGTTAGGGCTAGGCCTCTACAAATCCTTCAAATAACAGATGGCAGATGATGAAAAAAATCACTGCTCACAACCAGTGACCACACTAAGGCAACAACCTGTGATGAGGGGTCACACGTAGGCTTTGCTTCATTTTAAGGGGTCACAACCCAAAAAGGTTGTGAACAAGTGGTCTTAAACATACCACCACACATAAATTGTAAACTTAACCAAGCCAGCAGGTCTGTGCTTAACACAAGCTTAAATAATAAACTAGACTAAATATTTCTTACAGGGTTTTGTTGCAATATTTAATGTATTCTGCCTCAAGAAAAGCCTATTTAATGTGTTTTCATTATTACGATAGTAAAGAAACTAGCCTGTCTTATCCTTAACTCAAACCTATCCACAATGCAGGCCATTTTAAATGTGTGCTTCTCTAGCCCAAACAGACATCTCTTTTTTTTTTTGACAATTAATCAAGTAGTTCACATTGAAAATCTGAACTCCGTAATTCTTTCATCTGTTCATCTGTAGCTGTATAACACAACTCAGCCTAAACAAAGCCTCCAAAAGCAGACTTTGGGCGAAGTCAGGGGACAATCAGCTGAGTGTTTTCCTCTGGTGGAGCTTTATGAGGAGATCGCACAGCATCCAGACATCCAGACATGCCTCTGTCGGTCTGCATCCCCAGGGGGGAAAGGTCAGCCTGCTGATGAAGGGGTGGGGTAGGCTGGGTAAGGGTGGGACGTGGCTGAGTTTGTGTGAGTGTTTGTCTCTGTAGGAGTCATTCTGCAGGTGTGTGAGTGGGAGGATTTAGGAGCTGGCTTCTGTGTCAGTCAATGGCTGGCACATTGTGAGAAACTATGCGTCAGCACTGAATTAGAATACTGGTGTGTGTGTGGCTTTCTACTTCACTTTTTCTATTCTTTGTTTCTAAATGGCTCTGAAGGTGCACATTGGAAGTGTTTATACCTTGGACACAGGAAATTCACAATTGTTGTAGTGGTTGTGATGTGTTCGTTAAAATCAACAAAATCTTAACAAGACACCACAACATGATTTGGGTTTTTTGTTTAGTTATTTCCTGTTTTATTTTCTAAAGTTCTCCTTTCCTCAGGTGTTTTGTATAGTTTTGCTTCAGGGCTTTTGATTCTCCTGCCCTACAATAAACCCTTTCCCCATCACCTGACTGCTCCACCACCCACATACCTGTTTCCACTCTCCCTCGTCAGCCCTGCAGTGAGTTAGTCCACTCCTCACCTGCACTTCATTCCCTCATCAGCCACTCCCTACGTATACTGGTTCCCTTCCTTTGTCAGTTTGTCCCTGTTGTTGTGCTGGTGCTGTCTTAGCTAATGTGGGTTTGCCTGTCTAACTGCCTGTCTGTATACCAACCAACCTGTATATCGGCCTCTTTGCCAGGTGTAAACTGGCAAGTAAGCAATTAAAATTGCCATCAAAGTGATTAGTCTGCGTTTGGGTCCTGTCCCTGCTAGTACACAACAATAACACCATTCAGCACAACAGTTTAATCAGTGCTCTAAATCAGTGTGCAAAATATATTTAACAGAGTTCATAAATGTTCATTCTTGACCTTGGAAATAGTAATTTGACAAGACAAATTAAGCAAATCATATCATGGTCCATTTTGTAGCGTTTTCCCTGCATGGATGGAGTTTGCTCTGTTGCCATCATGTTACCTACACATGTATTTTTGGGGGAGTTTTAATCCCTGTTCTTTGATCTATATTAAATTTAAGGTACCCATAGCAACAGCACTTCTGATTCAGTCATAAGACCTAAACATGGGTTAAACCAACCACAAACAAACTTCAAAACATGAATGACAATTTGAACATGGCTTGTCTTTTTGTCTGGGGTATGTCCCCATGGTATAAGCAAGATAATGCACTCTGAAGTGTCCTGATACAGGAAAACAATCTGTTTTGCTACTATTTTTCTCACTATTTGTCTATTGGTGATGTCATGTTGATTGATGTGTATTTGTGTTCTCTATAAAGGTTCGGCACATGAGGAGTTAACATGTAAAAACTGTATTTGTTGCAAGAACAGAATGTTGGATAGTTCCTCTTTTTGACTTTCCTACTATTAATTTTCTTAATGGATAGGTTTTCGAGAAATGATGAAGAAAGTCTAGGGCTTATGTTATTTGCGAGTGCTGACGATTGAATTTGGAATTTTGGGATTTTTGTGTCGGCAATCATCATAATTTAAAAACATTGGAGTTGAGCATGTCAGTTCTTCTGTTTACTTATACCATGACCACAGCAAATACTACTTTCAGATTGGCTATCAGCTTTATTGCCAAGTAGTTATAAGCACAATAATGGACTCTGAAGTGTGCCAAAATAAAAAGTAACAGATTCTGCGGAGGAAGCTTTTCGAAGGCTTAAAGGTGTGTGTTGAAGTCATGTAACAAGAATTCAAAAGGTTTAGATTTTTTTGTACCTTAATGCACCTTTGGAATCATAAGACCCTTTTGCACAGTCTGGTCAAGGCGGGAATGTTGCACCATTATTCCACCGCGCCGTTCCGCATAAAACTTATGAACACGGAATCCGGGGCATTGTTGTTAAGCCGGCAGCGGAGGTAGTAACAGAGCCGAATAAATGTCTGGGTAAAATGGGGGAACCGGAAGGACGGGACAAACAGTCGTCACAGTAGATGCCGTCAAAAAAGGGCTATAGGTAACACATCCAGGTATGTTTTTTTTGTACACAAGCTTGTACCTGATGACTTTTTATCAAAGATACCAGGTATTTTCTAACACAGTTGTTCATCTTTTGTACTGATGATTCAACTGGGAGAGTTTCATGTCCATCCAAGTTGTGTAGGTCACCCAACCTTCTCTATGGCGGCAGTTAGACTTTTACTTCTGGAGCCAGGGGCGCCCAAAATAGCTCTTTTCAACTGCAAGTAACTGTAGCAACAACACTATTGCTTTGTGTTATTTTGTCAGTTAGCTCTGGTAAAATTAGCTTTAAGTTCAAACTTAAAAAATTGTGCAGCCTTCTTTCTTCCTTTAGTTGATGACATAAACCTGATAAGGCCCTCTGGGACATGTCAATGTAGAAAATAATCGACTCAGTAGAGGAAACACCACTGTGCAACATGGTGTGGTACTCTTCACGTCCACCTTTTCCATAATTTTCATATTTCAGAACACGTCACCGTACAGTGCTTAGTTAATGATTATGTAGTTTGGCTCAAGTTTCATCATCATCAGACTTCAATCCAAACATCCTCATGGATTATCCATTACTGCCTCGGCGGGCGGCACACGTAGAATGTCCACTGGGGTCATTTGCGTGGCTGGTTCTTTTGTATATGCACATTATGTTGTTGTGAGGTGCTTTTTTTTCATCTCGGTTTAGATCCCGCCTCCCAACAGGAGTTGGAACATGTCAGCTTGCTTGACATGCAGATCTGTCATGCACCGATTGTTGAAATTTGGAAGGTGTGGCTCCCCTGCCGCCTACGGCTACCCATAACACCATGTATCTTTGCAGAAGCATAATTTTGGCTTAACTTGTGGCTACTATCATCACAGCACTGAATTTCAGAATACTGCATGTGAATATAATGTGTTTGTAACATTTTCCTGCTATCACATGCAATTCACTTTTTCACACTTGTCATGCTCTATGGCACAAACACACACACACACACACACACATACACATTTTCCCAGTAAGTGTCAGGGTGCTTTTCAGTAATCCTAAACTTTAAGGCACCTGGCAGATGTCCAATCGCTCCAAGCAAACATTAAGACGACAGTTCCTCCAAGCAGCCCCCATTACACATATTCTCTCTCCCTCACACACACACACACACACACACACTCACTGTGTCTACACTATCCTTAACACACAGAGCTGTAGTGTTGTAACCACACTTGCAGCTCTGTTCTGGTTTTAGGGCACTGAGCCAACCAAACCCTCTGTCTACACTGTTACTTCAGCACCACTTCTGCTGCAAAAGCCCAGATAACATCAATCACTACACTGAACGAGGAGAGGGGGGAGGGTGTGAAGAGTGTAAGAGAGGATTATTTGTAACAGATACAGAGAGAGTGAGAGCCAAGGACAGATATGGTGGGAGAGGGAAGATAAAGTTGTTGTATTTTTTTTTTTTTTACTTTTTACAAGTTATGGCTCCAAAACGTCTCCTAAAAGGTGATGAGATGAGCACAGACTGTAATATGCAGATTACATGTTGTAGATACAAATTATATGATGATTATGATCCTTTACCACAAATCATGTGACAATAGCACAGAGATATGCCACTGTGTTGATAGTCGAATGTAATAGTTTGCTTAAGTTAAACAACAAGGATTTGGGGTGCTACCAGCCAAGAGCAAATGTCTACAGAATCCACATATAAGTACCATGATCAGGCCAAACATCAATAGCTGACTATAAAAACTAAATGTGTTTGAGTATTGGCCTTTGTGTGTAGGTGTCTGCTGGAAATTGTGAATGTGTGTGTGATGCATGTAACTGCAGTTTGTAATTGAACCTTTCATATATTCAGTGCGCCCCCTTCCACCACCTACTCTCTGATGTAAAGCAGATTAGACGGCAGCCACACTTCCGTCTCCCTCCACTTTGACCTGCCAAAAGGTGCTGATTATAGGCTGACCTCGACAGTGCTGCTTCATGGTCAACTGCTGCCCTCCCACTCACTGCTGACGGCCTATTCATTATATAAGCAATCCTCTGGGTCAAAGGCAGCCACACTCGGCCTTCCGAAATGTATCAACTGGTAGGCTCCTGACAGCGAGAGGAGGATGGGTGAGGGGGAAATTTAAAGGAATAGTTTGACATTTTTAGAAATATGCTGATTTTCATCTTTATTACATCTTTGTTTGTGTACAGATTAAACAAACATTTTTAAACAACATGTTAACTAGTGAGCTTTAGAGGTCTGCAGACAGACCAAGGCTAGCTTTTTCCCCCTTTATTCTAAACCTGCGGCCCTTTGCTGCATGTTATCCCCCTCTCTCTCTGTCTCCCATTTCAAGTCTTCATCTGTCTCTGTCATTAAAGGTGAAAAGGGCAAACAAAAACAAACAAACCAAATGTTCCATCCAGTTTTAATCGAATACTCCAGCCACTGCGTTTTGGAATTAAGAAATGAACGATTATTATAAGCTGCCACTGAATTAAACAACTGTATCTTATGTATTAGGGAGCACCTGCGGGGCTCTGTCATCCGGCGCCACTCTTAATTGTTGTTTGGGATCCTGGGGAACGGGGAGAGTCAGGCGGTCTGCAGGTTGGACTAAGACTGGGACAAGATAACTGTGGCCGCTGGCGACTTCAATGCTTTGGTATCATCGTTACCAGGTCTGTTATTAATTCAGCTTTCTGAGACAGTCCAGGACTTGCTTGGTAACATAGTGATTATGTTTTTATAATCAGTCTGCACATTCATGTAGACACGCAATGTGCATATACGCACAAACTGCGCCGCAAACTGTAATACCAAGCTACCAATTTGAGTTGAGCTTTACAGTTAGCTCCAGTTCTGAGTAAAAGTAGCTGTCCCGTGTTGTGTCTACATTACTTGCTTCATTTTGGTGGCCTGATTGTCAGGGCAAAAGACAAAGCTTCCTTTTCGTCAGCAGCACATGGGTTCCAAATCAGCAATGATCTGAGTTTAAACAAAAGCCCACCTCTGGCCCCACCTATGTGCTAAGCTAAGCTAAATGCCTCCTGGCTCCAGCTCTGTTCGTAATTGACAGACATGTGAGTGGTATCAATCCTCTCATCTAACTCTCTGCAGGATATCAAATCAGCGTAGTTCCCAAATTCCAAACTATTCATTTAAGGAAAGATCTACCCTAAAATACTGTCAGAAATCTTTTTTGGTTGTTTGGTGCTGAGAAAAATAAAAAGTCTAAATTGTGTGTGATTTTGACAGTGCAGGTAGAGTAAATGAAAAATGTCTAAGTCTTCTTAGTCTTCTTCATCTTTGAATAAGTCATTACCTCAAAATCAAAGAGCCTTTATGAAAGACATGCTTCCAGACATTTGCACTGGTGTTCAAAGTCACACAGGGGGATATCCATCATTTCAACAGGTAAAGTTAGGGAATCACTGAAGTAGATGAGGCAGGTTGAATGGAACTGTGTAACCTATCACAGTCAAATAGCTGTACATACAGTCAGGCACAGGAATGTACCATGCTCTTACAATGTATTTCAAAGAGGCATCTCTAAGAGTTTGAACTTTAAACTATATTCCTATCTCCATTTGAAATAAATGGTCAAAGTAAATACATGTCAGAAGTCAAACACCAAATTATTCTTTAAGAAGAAAGGAGTAGAGGAGTGCAGCGATTAGCAGGACTCCTCCATCCATGTTACTCTTGCCAGACTAGCATCAGGCAGCCGTGTTCACCACCACATGACGACTAAACTAAAATTAAACTGGCACTGATCACATGCAGCTCGCCACATCTGTCTGAAGACTCCCCAACTAACTGTAGACCACTGGAGCCGGAGTGGAGCCCTCCCCAGACAGAGCTGCCCCAGGGCAAATGCGCTTCATGTTCCACCAGCCTCCCCAAAAACAGTAATTTTGTTTCTTTGAGGTCTCTTCGGCACACTGACTTGAAAGCCATGAAGTATCAAAGGATGCCTTCTGTTGCTCAGATTTCTTTTTCTGTGACATGACGGCAATAAAAATCTCAAAATATGTCATCACAAAAAAATAAGAATATACATGTAGTGCTTCTTCAACAGGATGAAAAAGTTCCGGAAAAGCTTGTTGCAAACATTTCATTCAAAACATTGTATGTTTTCTTATGTTTTGTTCAAATTGTTATTAGCGTATACACTTTTAGAAGTTAACATGTTCTACTTTATTGCTTAAATTTCTGCCTGGTAAGGGATAAGCTGAAGAAAAACATTTGTTTCGAATCAAGTGGCCACTAAAACAGTAGTTTTAATAGCATCACTCAACCTTTGTCCCCTTCTCATTAAAATCATTTGCTGAATTTGGGCTATAAAAGCAAATGCAGCAATTGCTGGCATGAGGCTTCAATTAGAGTTACGACCGGAAGTGGGTGGGGGATGTATATGGGGGATTTTCCAGATCAGTGTGTGTATCTGTGTTGTTTGTGTGTGTTCAGCATGCACTCAAAGTGGATGTGTTGCAATATGTCTGCAAGAATTTAAAAGTCCTCAAGACACCTAGGTTCATTTGTAACAGACCGTAGGAGAAATATGATTCATCTGTTTTGATAAGGATGACTGATCATGCAGCAGCTTGATCTTCTTCTCTTCTTTTCACCTGCAGACGACCTGCGAATCAAAACTTCAGGCTGTTTCATTATAGCATCTAGATTTGTATCCATAATGAGAATGTGCATGAAAATGTGCTTTTGGCATATACACAGTAATAAAAAATGTACATATGGCGTGTCTCTTTTTTTAATTAATCAAATATGATTTCGGTTTGACTGCACTAAATCCTGGTCAGCTTCTGTCAGCTTCAGACTCTGGATTGAACAGTAAAAACATAATTAAACAGTTTGGTGTCTTGGTTACACTGTCTGCTGTTGCTGAGTACAATAACTTTTACTCTGTAAAGGAAATGTTTGTTGCTTGCACAATGCAAATCAACTTGAATTGCCAATTAGTGTTCGCTACCCATTTGCATAAAGTAATTCAAAAATCTTGTTTCCTCACAAAAGTGCCATCAAAATTCCATTGATCCATATGTCATTTTAGATCAAAATGCCTTTTTAAATCTTTAAAACACTAGTTCAAATCACAACTTAATGGACAATTATTTGATAGACTGGTTGTTTTCTTCTCCCAAAGTCACTGCTGGGATTAAGGATGGATAACACCATTTTTATATTGTGATATTCTGATTATAATCATTACATAAAACATATTAATGATTTGTTTCTCATACAAACGTCGGTAAAATTTTAACAAATTAAAAAATCAGAACCAGAAATCATGACCATTACCCAAGGTGTACTAAACTGAAAAAAACTTCCATCTATTGAGCTCAATGGTGGGAATTAAAGCAAGAGGATGACACAGGCATAACTCAAGAAATCCAATTCTCCAAAGGGTCCAGGTACAGAGTAAAACAGCACCTGTAAACATTTATCACCGAAAGTCCAAATAAACTGACTTCTGCCTATCAAATGTGGTAATTACAACTCTTTCTCCAGACAACATCACTGACATTGGATGATCTTGAAAATAACCAGATTGCATTAAATGACACCTTTTTACATCCAATGCCAACCTTTTTAAATTCTGTCTTTCTGCAGTATCTGCAAATGGTAACTATGGTTAAAAATAGGAACATTTCAGGGTTACGGTTACTGTAATAAAAAGGCTAATATTAATTGCAGATCTGTGATGGGACACTATCACCTATCTGCATGAAAGTCTGACACATTACATGCCCATTCATAAAAGCATAAGCAACGTTGTCATATAGGGTGGCGAAAGCCCAAGGAATCACACCTAATATCTGTCAGCAATATCAGATTTCTGATGTGATGCACTATACAGTTCAAAACGTCTCTCAGTTAATATTAACAGCAGCTGTATCACTTGAGGCCCTACAAGAATAAACGCAGCCCCAGTCTCGTGTTGATTCCAGGATAATGAATCATGAAGAAGAAGGGGAGGGGGGATATACAGAAGATTTAGAGAAGAGAGTGACCTAAGTAAAGAGTGAGAGAAAACACAGACCAAGACAAGACTTCATCTGAATAGAGATAGATATCCAAACACAGACATCTCAACAAATAGTATGATGCCAAAAAACATGAAGTTAGTAGGAAGATAAGTTGCAGTCTTTGTCCCTAATGGCTTTTGGTAATATATCAGATATACAGATTATGTATAGCGCAATAAATTTAGAGGGAGAGATAGGGGAAAGTTACCCATAATTGGATTTGAGTTCATTTGTATTTTAAATTGTCAAAATAATGATTAATTCTGTGTTGAATGAGAAAGAAGGCTGTTGTACAGTGTAGGTACTTATTTTATTCAGCGGTATATTAACTGAGCAAAAATCCCACAGAGGTTTGATGTCACTCTTGGGTCTGTACGGTAAATATGTAGCGTTGGGTCAGTTAGCTCGGCTTAGCACAAAGACTGGAAACAGGGGGAAGCAGCTAGCCAGGCTCTGTCCATAGGTAACAAAATCTGTGTCCCAGAACCTCTAAAGCTCACAAATTAACACGTTGTATCTTGTTTGTTTAATCTGTGCAAAAACCTCAGTCATGTTTAAAAGGTACTGACTATTGTTTAGTTATGAGGACTGGATCGTCTGCTGACAATGGGGTGGTCTGAACGAGAGGGAGACATAAGCATGGACGTGGCTTGAAGTGGTGACAGGCTGGCTGACACTTCACTCATCAGCAGAGGTTTTTGATGATAAATTCACCCTGGGGAAAGCTGAATCTCTCTTTATTGTCTATTCACTGATTCATGGATGAAAAGCAGAGTTTATTAACTAGGCATAGAAACAGAGATTGAGAGATGAAATAAAGAAAGAAGTAATAAAGATTATAGCAGCAGGAAACAGACCTTAAAGGTGGGGTATGCAATTCTGAAGAAATCCAATGACAATGACAAAAAAACAACACAGCAAGTAATGTAATAAATGTTAGTTAGTTTTTAGGTTAGCTTAGATGGGTTGTGAGTTAGCAAACTGTCCCTGCAGTTCTTGCCACGAAGCTAACTGCCAGACGGTTTCCTAGAGCCAGCAAACCAGTTCCAGACAGCGATACTCACAACTCTCCTGCTACTACAGCTAACATCCCAGCAACAGCATATCTTGGCAAACTAGAAAGTAAGCTGACTGTCCGTGGGGAAGTCATGGCTGGAATAGTGTCGTGTCGCCCGGTCCGAACCAGTTTCATTATATCCCATTTACACCAACACCATAGGTTTTTTTTAGATATATTGAATTAGAATCGCATACCCCACCCTTAATGGCTTGGACAGACAAGCAGATTGGATGAGATAAGTCAACATGGGAATTGAAGAATACAGAGGTGAAGAAAAGAAATGTAGGACTATGAACTGAACTTTGAGACCAGAGAAATCCTAACATATTGAATTGACAGCCCAACCTAGATGTTAGTTAACGAGTTTTATGAAGGGACTTTCTGATTCTTTGCTCTGATGGGGAATTCTCAGCAGTGACAGCGAGCGAGTCACTCATCTGCTTCATCAACCAATGGTTGAACAAATGGAACTATGAAAATGAATCACAAAACAATGTGGCTTCACCAGAAATCTGAGGTGAGTAAAAGAGGCAAAGCTTTCCTGATCACTAAATTGAAACACAAGAAAACCTCCTTGTTTACATTCACTTTCTCTCACTACCGAGTCAGAAAACAGGAATCTGGAATCATTGCACACACAGATCAAGGGTCTTTGACCTAACAATATCTCACGAGACTTACCTCATGTCTGCCCAATTAAATGTGATACGGTTCCAATACAATCCAGATCACTATACATATGTACATAATCCTTCCATATACTATGACTCAACTTCAGAACTGTGCATTCTGGGATTTATTTTTGACACAGTCTTGTAATTTATTTCGTGCAGCACTTTTACCAGAAATCCCTCTGACAAACTGCAGGGAACTCCCAATAAAAATGGTAAAATACCACAAATCAAACACAAATACTGGTCTGTTGAGGCTACTTTCAGGGGAGAAATGTGAAAAATGATCTTTTTTTGCGAAGGACACCTCCCTGTGCGATGTTACTGCTGACTGTTCATGCAAAATGTTTTTTTAATCAGATTTACGCTTCAATCCTGACTGCATAACCTGATGTTTCCCATTAATGTATTAATTTATATAGACAAGCACTATAGACAGCTTTTTGACATGTAAGAAAAATGAATGCTCAAGCAAACACATCACCCAACATGATGTCAAGAAAATATGATGAAGTATATCTTGTTGTCTGAGGGTTCACTGTCTGAAAAAATTAAATGAAATAACATTTGATTTGTTGATTTTCCCAATATTTTTAAAGGTTGATAAAAAATGTAATTGGTTGACAGAGGGATGGCCTGGGGCACATACAATTTTTGAGGGTTATTACAGAAGATATTGGATTTTCTTGCACTGCAGCTGTACATTGCCTGTACTTACATCATCCATTTAATCCATGAAATACAAATTGCTGTGTTTTTACTTTGTTCATTTTGGTTATTGATGCTTTTATTAAAAATTTATTAAACGTGCTTATCCAGAGCTGTGTTCACATTAAGTATGTCATGTCATAGTCGAACTAACAGTACAGTACACTTTTGTCAACCTCGGGAAGACTCTAGTGGGGTTATTACTGACAGTTTTGGGTTCTTAGTGACACTTAGTGACAATGGAAGCACTTGAAGTCTCTCTAGCCACTTTTGAATCTCTTCTTAAAACTCGTCTTTTTGTGAAAGCCTTTGGAAATAATTGATAAGTTTTTATTGTTTTTACTGTTTTGATTCGCTTTTATTTCATCTTCAAGTCAAGTCAAGTCTGCTTTATTATCAATTCTTCCACATGTACATTACGTACATACAGAGAATCGAAATTGCGTTACTCTCAGACCCCCGG
>CM022474.1:7977214-8051525 GCA_011952105.1 Coreoperca whiteheadi | reverse complement strand
TTTATTATTTATTTTTCTTTTGTAAAGCACTTTGTAAGATTGTTAAGAAAAGTGCTATATAAATAAAGTTTATTATTATTATTATTATATTGATGCCTCTTTCTACATTACAATAAGGCACTGTCTTAGCTGTGATAAATAGAGCCTCATTAGTTACCCAGATCTCAGTCAGACAGGAATCTGAATCTTTATCTATGCCGGGACATGATTACTTTCCCTACAAAGACAAAAGAAAGTTGATTGACTTGTTTGTTTGACACAAAAGTGAGAGGATACAACTTTGCTGTCATCATGCAGATGACAACTTACACATACTTATCAATGCTAACGATAGCCACAGTTTGGCTGGATGCTAACAAAAGATGTCGGGCAGCTGACAGAAGAGGCTCTGATCCATTTTAGCATTGCACTGACATGTTGCTCGGCTTGGGTACGTAAAGGGGCATGTCTGAAGCACAGTGATTTTTCATTGGCATTAAAAGCACACATATTCAAAAGATGTGAGGGGTATTTCCTGTATTTATGTGCTCTGCAATGTGAATGCATTCCCAACAGTGTTAAACACAGCTATGTAAAATGGTAAAAACAACAGTCAGTGGTTGCCGACTGACAGCACAATGGAGGGAAACATTATGTTACTATGTGATGTTGTTAATGACGGAGACAAAAGAGAGTACCGCCATACCCTTTGAACAACAACACACAGACAGGCACTCATAAATAAACCAACCCGCTTATGTTTTTGTGTGTTTTAAAGGAAGCTGGGAAAGAATGGTTTGCTGGAAGTGAACAGGCGTCCATACGGATGGGGCAGACTTAAGTCAGGTTCAAGTGGGTCCACAAATACACAGAACACACATCTGGCAGGACGGCCTCATCGCCACTCTACCGTGAGAAGTACTCCACTATTACCGAGCACCACAGCTTGAAGTCCCATTTGCACGAAACATGCCTGGTATTTGAAAGGTGCCTTGTCAACCGTTTGACTCTGACCAATGAAACCAGCATGTGCATTCTCTCTCACTACATGAGTGCCACTGAGTGTTTTTCTCCTGCTATTTATATTATAGTAATAAACCACAGTGAAATTAGGACCAAAAAAGATGTCTTTCAGCTCATATTTAGCTTTGCTGGCACACTCTTTTGTGGGCTGTCTCTTCTCCTTTCAACAAGGATTACTATCCGCGTGATTTATGACTCAGATGTCTCCTATCCTTTTAGACCTGCATCCAAGCACCTCAAAGAATTGATATGTCCAACACATACAGTATCTGGTCCAGCTCAGTCCATTCTCAGTGGTGGATGTTCCTCCATTAAATCTTTAACACTATGAGCTCCAGCACCCACTGTGCTTCAGATCGGAAGAAAAACTGGCGTATAATTCATACACCCTTTTGTGTATGAGTGCAGTATATGAAACTGTCAACAGCCTTTGGCACAGTTAAGAGCCTCCACTGTCCAGTGATGTCACCAGCAGGTGAAAGTGACACTGTTGTTTTTGCGATTTCCTCCTTTTGTTCCTCTGCAACTATTACATAATCCCCTCTGAATAAAGAGCAGCGGATACTTACCTGCCTACTTTATTCACCATACATGGTGGCCCTATATCCCTTACCTGTGGTGAATAGTACTTAGTGCAGCGTGTTCTATTGTACCTGCAGATATAGAGAAGGAGGCCGGGGCCCCCTCAGTGATCCGGTGTCCTGCAGTCTCAGGTTTCCTTCAGGGAACCCCTGGTATCTTTCCGTTTGGCCAACATTATGTGTGACTTCCTGTCTGTGGCAGGGATATGACTGGAAAACCTCTCCAGGGACAAGGTGACAATGGTCCTCTTTAGTTTCTCCTTCTTTTCTTCTTGTTTGGCTGTTTGTTTTTTCAACAGGGAGATGTGCAGGTGCATGTAAGAAAAATGTTGGCAGAATAAGGCCCAATGTTAAAACGTGCAGTCTATAACACATGAGCTCTGCTGGTTCAGGTTTTTTTTTCCCTCAACGACATATATTTTAGTAAATCCTGTGCGCATTGCACTACAGAAGAAACAGCAAGATTATCCTTCAGCAGTAAATAGTAAACTGTGGACTCTTTTTGCAAGTTTATAACAGCAATAACCCAAACCTGAGTTTAACACTGGAGCTTATGTGGATCTCCTCAAAAGTACAACTACAAGTCAGTGGTCCGGTGGATACAGATGCCATGTGGAGACCACAGGAACTTTAACTGGTTGGTGGGCTTGTTTTTTATCCCACATAAATGTCAGAGATTATTGATTTGAAGACAACATATTGAAAGAATTCCAGTGCACACTGCCTCCTGTTCGCTGCCATCATTGCTCTTCTGCATTGCAATGTGAATAAAATAATGTTAACACAAATGCTTTGCTTTAAATGCTGGCTGTAATCCTCCCTCCTTTCTATACAGGCCGTAAGGTGATCTCTTCTTAGTCAAATGTAAAAAATTGGGGGCAAAAATGTTCTTGTTCTGTGTAAAATTGTCTAAAGTCTAAAGTTCAGCTGAAGTTACTATGAGGCTTTATCAGTCTGAGTTCATCAAAACAAGTGGGTATCTTCTAGAGTATCTTGTGTGAGTTACCATTTCTCCACGGCAGCTCAGCAAAGAAACACTGTCCAGGGAAACACAAGAAGGGAATTTTGTACTAAAAACAATGTAACCCACAGCCTTTTCAATGTACCTAAGTGCATAGTGCAAGCTAAGTGCAAGCTACTGTTGTGGTAGTGTCAACACTGGGTGAAATCCGACACTGAACTATGAATCAGAGGCACCTGATTGTACACTGTGATGCAGAAGCTTAAATCCACTTTTGGATAGAAGATAGCCCCATGTGTTGGCTCGACACTCCATATGTCAATCCATGATTCTTCGCAAACTTTAGGGGTAAAGCAAAAAATGTAATTTTCTTTCCCTTGGGGGTTGTGGGTTGACACTTCAAAGGTATTTTTTGTGATCGCACAGAGGTCTACTTAATGCCAGAAGTGATAAAAAAACAAAAAATACACAAATGTTTATCCAAAATTTCCAATGGAAGTGTGGCTACGCTGTGGATCATTCTGTGGAACAGTTGGATTTAAGAGCTGGTTTTGCCCATGACAAACATCTTATGGTTCAGGGTAGACAGTAGACATCTGTGGAATCACAAACATACCTTTGAATATGTAACTTACTGCTGGATCGCAGGTAGAAAAAGTTGCAGAATACACATACATAGTAACATACAGTAGCAAGTGCTGAGGTCACAAATAGGGGCTAGATGGAAGGTACGCTACGCTGGTAGTGTAGCTTAAAGAAATCTATCTTTGCGATCAGTAATAACATCCCGGGTGAATTATCAATCGCTTTCTTTCAAGTTAAAATCACAATTTTCCCCAAACTCTGCTCAACAGTGCTACAAAGTTGGTTTTCCTATTAGTAGACATTTCTACATTTTAGTTAAATGTACACAGTCTTGAATTTCTTTTAAATACATGTGTTCTTTCTGTCCTGCTCATTTTGTTTAGAAAAAGTTGTCATGTTTTCCTTAACCTGAGGAAGCCAAGCGCATCCTCGAGGGACTTTGGTAAAAGGTGAAACTTTAGATGATCCCTAGATGGTGTAGCATAGGTTAAAGCATCCTCCTTTCAGAGCCAGGCGGAGAAAGAGGAAGGAGACAAATAGGTTCCCACCAGCAGAGAGAGGTCAGCCCTCCAGGGAAGCCTCTCCACTATTCTCTCAGAGTGAGGTGTGCTAGAAAGGAGTTTTTTATTTGGGTCTAGAGTGAAGAAAAGGCTCCCACCCATAACTTCACAATTTGCACCAACATGGACCATCCCTCTCTCTCTCTCTCACACACACACACACAGGTTGCATTAACCTGCTTATGGATTGACCCCCTCTGCACTCTCCCCTTTGTTTCGAGGCACAGATCACTTTCCTCCTGCTCGATTGGAGAACAGCAGGTGAGCTGCGTTCCCTCATGCACCCATCAAAATGTTCAAGAATAGTTGAACAACCTTTCATATACATTGTGTTGCATGGAGAGAGGCCTATGGGCTCACAGAGGAAGAACAGCTGTGGTTTGCATGGTTTCACTTGGCAGCCATCCATATTTGCCTGCAGCACATTTGACGCTTTTAAAAGACCTTTAGGCCAACAAAATGCATAAACACGGCTATTTTCTAGCAATTTCATGCCTTATTATAATAATTTATTCTCTGGAATTCAAACAGAAAGCTGACAGTAATTTTTAATGAGGAAGCAAGAACTTATGTAAATGGGACGTTATTTATACTTTCACATGCACTGTCTAGTGTTGTACTCAAAACCCACTGCCTGACAAAGTGTATAAATGAATCAAATGTTCAGATCTGCATCAAAAAACACATTGATAATCATGGAATAGATTCACACAGATTTGATTTGATATGATAAAAAAATAAATAACTAACACCAATAAGTAAGGTTTTACAAGTAACATTTTAATATTCCTTTTCCACCGAACTTACCAACCTGTAACCTGGGGGCTTCCTACAACCTGAACATTTAAGAACCTTCTTAGGTTTTGGTGTTAGGTTATTCCTTATTTCCACTGTATTTTACAAACCCAGATGTCTTCTTCTTTTTTGAGGTTTTGCTGACATGCCTGATGTTGCGTCATTACCACAAACCGGATATATGTCATTTTAAAAGGCAAAGGCTGTTTGGTAGGTGAGTGAAGTAAGCAGTTTTGGGATAGACAACAATGCACAACAATTGTTTTAACTGTTTTCTTTCACATTTATGTGAACATTAGATACAAGTTTGTACACCGAAAGAGAATACAGGGCTCTGCTGGGGCGGCACAAGCCTGTCGGTGGCCCAAACTTACTCCAAGCGCTTTGAACCACTTCACTCCACTAGATTTTCAGTTTGTGCCACTGTGTGTGTTATGATCCTTCATTTCCCCAATTTCTAAAACAACACCAGACCTTCTGTTTGTTGTATTCATTCTTGTCATGAATCACAATCGACAGCACAGCTGACAAACCACAAAGGAACTATCTGCATTTAGTATCACCTCCTTAGCAGCGCTGACATGTAGTTCCAGGAACTCTTCCCAAAGCGTGCGAAGAACAGTGGAAACAAAAGCAGAACCTGTGACAATGGTTACACAGTACGTTACGTTTCATTAACTTTCTGTTGTGGAAAGGGGCTATAAGTGTACTGTGGAGTGACAACAGTTCAGATAAGTCACTTAGCAGTGAAACAAACATCACGGTCCAAACTGGATTGTGTGAGTTAAGGTTTTAAGCCTGAATCCAACCTGGGCTTTAATCACATTGGGTTTTATTTTTTTAATTTTATGTATTCGGGCTAATTAGATGTCGAAGTTGTTTGGGATCGAGTCAGGTTAAAACACAATCCATGATGGCTCAAGTGGGTACAAGTCTAAAATTGATGTGACATAAACATTATTAAATAATAAGAAAAAATATGTTACATTTGGTTTGTGTTTGGTTTACTACAGTGGGAAGACAGTGTGAAGACCAAACCTTATTCAGAATTAAAACATTATTTTTTCAATGTTTTGCCGTATGTCAAAACCAGCTTTTTTCCAATATAATACAATTTTTTGTCACTCCAACCATTTGAAAAGTAATCTGTTACTCATGAATCTCCTTGTGAATCTCTATTCAGGATCCATCCCGTCTGTCCATGGATCTGAGCTGTTCCCTCACTCTGACCTTTCATTTTGAACAGATAATCCCTCTGTCCGCAGACATGTGCAATGTTTGAGTGCGTGACGAACGCCTTGATCCGCCTGGGTAAAGGATTTTGTGACAAACATGCTACCTCACACCAGCGTCTGACTCTACAGAATCGCTTCAAAGAGATCTGCGAGACGGCTAGAGTTTCACATTCATCCGTCTTGTTTGGACTTCAGCCCTGGAGTTGTATGGCTGTGGTAAATGTATTTGAGCAGGACTATTTTGTGTGTGTGTTTGTTTGTGCATTCCAAGTCATCATCACTGGTACCAGTCAGTGTGCAGCGTGTGGATAGCGTAAAGCTTCCAGTGAATGCTAATAGCAAGGTTATCCATAACAGAGCACATCATGCTACTGAAAGGTCACAGGTTTGACCCCTGAATTGGCAAATGAGAATCTTCAGCCTTTCTGCTCTTGAACAAGACAGTGAAAACTTACTTGCTTGCTCACTGAACAAATTAGTCAAACACTTAAGGTGACATGTAAATGCATCAAGGAATGTCGTGACTAAACATTGGTCTCCAAGGCGTTCAATTCTGAACTGTCATTGAACAGATATGATTTTAGATGGGTTTTGTTACCATGGCCTCTGAGCATTTTTGGTAGCAGACTGTACCCTATATCTGCAGAGCTCTTATGCAAGTGTTTGTTTGCCTATCTAAATTTATGCGCAACTATTTTGTAAAGTGTGACTAGGTCAGTATGTTTCAAATGAACATCAAACAGCATCTGAAACACCTTCCTCCCACACATGTCTGACATCTGGATTTGGGAGGCTGTGTCCAACAATTTTTTGAACTTTCCGAAACTGAAAATAAGACAAGCACAGCCACCTTACACAGTGATTAGCCAGGTGAGCGAAAGGTGAGAAAGTAAGCATTGACTTCTTTTTCAAGTTCTTTAGCCAAGAAGATGTGCTATACGCAGGGAAGCGTGTGGTCTCACACAGGAACAAAAGCTGTGGTTTGCATGGTTTCACTTGGCATCTTCCCATATTTTTGAAGTATTTGGTAAACTGTTGGCTGCAGTGTGAACTTAGGTAAAGTCAAAGGTCAACAACAATTTCCCTGCCTGCCTGCCATACTATAGATACATTTCCACAATATTTCAAGAACCCTGAAAATATATGTTACCTCAGAGAGAAATTAACACAAACCATGTGTCTGTGGAAACCAACCTCCAATTTTATGGTATGTTTGTCTTTTTGTACTTCACAATTTATGCTGATCTGTGTTAGCCAGGGTATAAATGTTTGTCACTGTCTTTGTCTGTTTATAACAGACAAAACGGAGGAAAGAGGTGTGTGTGTGTGGCGGGGGGGTGGGGGGAGCAAGTGGATGAAATGTGATCCCAGTAAGCAGCACTCCACCCCCACCGCCCCAAGGCCATTATAACTCTCTTCTCTCGCACTCCCCTTCCCTCCTCCAACCATCCCTCTCTCAAAGTTTGGACACCTGCCAGGTCCCATAGTCATTATCCTAATGAGCACTGACAGCCTAAAGTCAGTCTGGCTAAAATACCAGTGCGCGCGCACACACACACACACACACACACACATGCACACACATGTGTCTAGAACTTTTACTTAACTACACACACACAGATACATTGGATATAATTCTTTTGGTCTCATCAACTTGATCATAGTGCTATTATGAATCACTGAATGAATCACATTAACTGACGGTAGAGGCTTCTCCTCAGGAGCAAGTCCAATTTATTTATCTAAGTGTTCATTCACTTGATAACTTGATAAGTGACTTCACTGGTACTGCACACCACATTTAGGAGAGTCAAGTTTTCTCTACATTGTTTATCATGAGAGCTGAAGACAGGAAACCTAGAAAAGATGTAAGGTGTAACTTAATTGGAGGAAACCATTTCATACAAACTGATATCCAGCCATGCCTGTTTCACATGGGACATTTCATGAGTGAGACACCTGCCAGGCTGAAGAGAAGCAACGTGACCTGATGAGACGGTGCACTTCCTGGCGAGACACCGCCCGTCTGGCAGGAACACATACAGGAAAAAGGTTAGTAAAGTGACTGGTGTGTGTGTGTGTGTGTGTGTGTATGTGTGAGTGTGTGTATCCTCAGGAGTGTGCCACCACGGCAACTGTTTTCATGGGAACAATAGCACCTGTCGCTCAGGGCTACCGGACAATTGAGGCCAGATGGGGAGCAAAGGGTGGAGGACGGAACCAAATACCGACCTAAGTAGGGGCATCAAATCAAATTCTGTAGGTTTTCCTCATGCCAAGAGCCTATGGTTTTATTGTTTATCAATGTTTGTATGGGTAATACAGTGCATGGCCATCTGTCTTTCTCATTTTTTAATCTCTTTTTGTCTCTAGGTCTTTGTTTCATTGTCTCTCTCATACATTGGCAAGATGAAGTGATCTAGTGATATTTTCTTAAAAATAAAACAGGAAAAACAACATGTCAAATTCAGAGAGACTTTGAAATGTATTAATGTTATTATTTCATTTTATTTTCTTGAATTGAATGGGTAAAAATATTGGAATTTACTACATTATATTTCCAGCTGTGCGTCGCTTTTAAGTTTCCGTTGTGTGCAGGGCCAAACATTTAGTGTCAATAGTGTCCATCAACACTTATAAAAGGAAGTGATTTTATTCAATAATTGATGGCATTTAAAGATTTTTTTATCAACCCTAATCTCAAAAGACTTTTAAAATTAGTATAGTGGATACAGTTGGGACACTGCATGAGTGCTTAGATCTGCATATGGGAAAGATTTAATGAATGAAAATGTCTCACTTCTCATTCCACATCATATATTTAAAATGTATTTTCAGAGTCTACATTAAGAAGCAGCTTTAATTGTTAAACATTAGCAAAATGTCGCCATCACTAATGTCAAGTGTGACTTATGATTGTTTTAATTAAGAATATCAACACCTGCTGTGTTGTGGAGCCTTTCCAAATGACTGTAGTGCGGTTTAGAAGAGTAGAAAACTTAATTAGTTCAACTGTGTCTCATTGGCTCCCCTTCCTGAGTGTATTTATTCTGTGTGTTTTCCCTGTCTCTGTGTGAGTTCATACTGTGTCATTGCTGTGCTGGTTCTTTCTGCCTGTTTGGGTTTTTGATTTGTGCCTGCCTGTTACCTGTTTGATGCCTGCCTGCCTGCCTGCCTGTAACCTGTGTCCTGCAACCTTTTTGGTGTTTGTCTACCAGAAAGACAATAAATCTCCAGTCAACATTATGACACCTCTGTCTGCATTTGGGTCCTTTTCCCTGTTGCTTGTTTGCCAACACTAACCTGATAGAATCAAACATAATTACTTAAAAAAGGTCAGGTAATCACTTTAATGTCACTGTGTCTGTCTGAAAGGAGTAAAAGCAGAAGTTGCCCTTTGGCCTGGAATCCACCAGTGCAAAGAGGCAGAAGGTTTGGTCACGATCAACTTCCTCAGCTTACTGTTTGTCTTTGTCCTCATCCTCAGACACATCCTTCATTTCCTCTCTCATATCCACCTCACGGTTTGTCTCCGTGATCCCCCTCTTCTTTTTCAAGAAACAGGATGTGAAGAAATGCTTGTAACAATACCCCTTAGTGTTGCCTGGTGAATTTAGAAGGTGCGTTTCATTACTTGTAATTTAACAAGAAATGGTTTTTTTGTTTTGTATAAGAAGTAATGTGTCATTTCCGAATTCCAAAATGTACATAAGCTACTTTAATGTAACTCCTTTTTTAATGAATATCATAGTAATTTTGGTTAGCCTGATAATCTGAATTGTCATCCTTCAGCCTGACATTGTGTTCATTTCTGGTTGGATATATATATATATATGTAAGCAGGCCCAGCTCTAGACAACAGGGGGCCCTTGGCAAGATTTTCTTTGGGGGTACTCCTTACTTTGGCCGGAGCCGAAAACTATGAAATAAAACTGTAAACTACTATCCATTAAGGAGGCCCCCCCCTGTTCTGGGTCAGAGCCATTGATTGGCTTTATATCTCCCAGCAACTTTATTTCTTTAAAAAAAAAAGATATGCAGGGCCCTACACAATTGCATATTCAGCATATAGGGCTGTATATAAGATATATGGTTATGGTTATATGTTGATTTAAGAGTTATTTCTTGTCTTGAATTAATACAACCAATAAAGCTGCACTCTTGTTTTCAGGTGGCTATTTTTCATTAATGTAGCTAGGTAGCTAGCTAGCAATATAGGGAGATGACATCACCATTCAAAATCACTCTACAAAGCTGTGATTGGTCAGTTGTTCCTCCAAGTGGCTGAAAAGGCTTGTCAGTGGTCACAATCTATTGAATACCTGGGATTGAGAGGTCTGGAACCCGGCAACAAAAAAACACCTTTCCAACACCTTTTTGGGAAAAAGATTTAAAGATGGATAACACTTTTACACCTGAACAGCACCTGAAAACGCATCTATTCTGTCAAAACCTAACTGACAGTCACTAAATTCTACTTCCTTTCTATATCTTTTCATAAAAAATAAATAAATAAAAACGTCATATCCTTAGCTTTGTAAACTGTGCTGGGCTTTAACAGGCTAGTTTTTTGATGCACTTGTGCATTTTGTTACCTTGTGTTATTCTAATTGCTTCCATTGTCTTCCTCATATGTAAGTCGCTTTGGATAAAAACATCTGCTAAATAACTAAAAGTAAATGTAAAATGTAAATGAACACTTTCAGGGAGGAATTTAAAAGAAACACGATACACAGATTTGGAGAAACTCACCAGCCTAGCAACATTAAGGCTACTAACAACTTGTAAAAATACCCATAATGCAACAGCCAGTATTAGCTGGTACGCCACTTTGAAAGAATATCAGATGTTGTGAACATGTAAATGTCTAGTCATCAAATACGACCCCATTTTTCAGAAAACACAAATTGTCTTAAATTCAGGCCAGTAAAAAAGATGCATTCGATCACCTTTAATATAATCCACGCTGCACCATGTGTGCTATAAAATCAGAAGTAAAGGTATAAGACTGGAATCTTGTCTGTATTACAATTCTCATATCGGTTGCCATGAAATTAAAATTGTCTTTGGTCATTTACCAGAATTGTCATAATTTTTCATTCACAGCTGCTTTGCTGTGCTAGGGGAAGACAAATTGAAATGAAGCAAAATAACAAAGAGAATACGTGCAGACTGCTGAGTTAACACTTACAGGTATACGGTATAACTTTATCATGTAGAACAACTGTATTTGTAAATTAAATGGCTGTTTGTGCTCATCTGCCACTTAACTTCCATTCAAATCTACAATACATAAGACTATTCACTCTGTTATCATGGCAAGGGGTCATTCCAGTCTTGAAGAATGCCATTTTTCACAGTAATCGTATGGGCATGATTGCCCAGTTCCCATAACGTGTATGATTACCCCATGAAAAGAAATGGTATGCACAAGAAAGCAAACGTTTTTGTTCCAGTTTTTTTTCCCCCTTATAAACGACTATCCCCGTCACACATGCCATGTTGCCATTGGAAGTATAGGAGTGAAGGCTGAATAGAACAGGAGAATGTGGGAATTGGAGGTTTTCTGCCCTGTCAGGGTCGCCATCTGCTCTTTATCCATGCTGGCACCAAGCCCTGGTCCAACCCTTGGCACCTACACACACACACACACACACACACACACACACACACACACACACAAACACTGCATGCGTAATATAATTGTAACTTTGCTAAGAAAAGCAGTGTGCAACAAACAAATTAAGCAAACATTGCATTTCAACAAAAAATATGAGGTTATGCTCATTTAAATGTGAAAAATGTGATCCAAGTGAGTGGGTTTGCATATTTAGAGTTTCCTACAGTTTTTCTGGCTTTTATTTGAAATGAGTCAGTGAATGGAAGAAAAAGAGTAAGTGTTTATTTGTAGATGTTTGTGGGAGGGAGGTGCTTGAGTTTGTATGTGTATATGAGTGAGCATTTGTATGCAAGACAAAGAATATGTCTAAGTGTTTGAATGGAAAGACAAGAGGGCCATAAGTATTTTGTGTGTATGTACCTCAGTGTGAATGCAAAGCCAAAGTGATAGGCATTTGTTTTTCGAAGGAGTGGGTGGGGAAGGTACATGACAAGCGCATTTCTCTCCTTTTGGGTTACTTGGCTCAGTCTGGAAGTTAGTGCATGGGTGTGTGTGTGTGTGTGTGTGTGTGTGTGTGTGTGTGTGTGTGTGTGTGTGTGATGATGATGGTGGTTCCCAAAACAAAACCAGCAGCTGTTTTTACAGGCTCACACACAAGCCCATTCATCTGCTGTCATCTTAGTCACCTTTCCTCCTTTAGCCATTTCTTTACACTTTCAACTAAACAAACGTAAAAGTAAAACATGATAATTCGATAAAATCATCAAAAAGCACAAGATTGTTGTCAGGAATAATATATCGAGGCATTCTTTTTCACAGAATGTCATCAAGCAATAAGCAAACAATAGCTACCAACCCAAATGTTGTGGCTAAAAAGTCCTCGCCAGTTCATTTTTACTGTACACAATAAGAGTAACAGCTAGCTCCATGGTGACAGGGAGAGTTGGCTTAGCAACCGATGAACCACAGCTCGCTGAGGTTTACAGCTGGCACCACATCTGTGACCAATCAAGTTATTTGGCTAAAACTTCCTGTTGTATAAAGGCATTAAAAACATCACTCATCAGAAACTTACAGACATGTATGTGTAATCTAGAAGGCATTAAGAGTTTGGGAGGAGTATGACTTCAGCAATTTGAAAAGGTACAAGGACTACCAGGGTTTTTTTTTCAGGTCAGTAACGCAAAGTTCAACAAGCTTCAGCTGCTGGCAATATCTTGTGGAAGCTAGCCACAGGATAGGCACAGCATATTACTGATTTATTTAAAGACAAGATAATGCATAAATAAAAATATATGGTATCTGAGCACAACTTGAAAGACATTTCTGCTGATTTATTCGTATTCAGCTGTTCTCTAAACATAGATAATTTTATTACAGTTCTGTCTCACTACCTACACTGTCTGAACACTAGTCAAGTTCTAGTCTTCACTGTTTGCATGGTAAAACAACAACGTGCATCCACACCAGCATTTCCAGGTTGTTTTAGTAAGGATTTTGGTTCACAATGAAACACTTAAAAGTAAAAAGCTGAATCCCTTTTTCCTCATCCTCTTTTCAATTGGTACTAAAAAAAATAATCATCCAGTAGGAGCCGGGTCTAAGCTGGTTAAACCATCTCTTTCTGTCCCCTTCTGCTCTCTGCAACCACCTATGGGCTACTGTGTTTTGATACAGCTGCGCTCACAATTCACTTCTTTATTACATATTTTTCGGAACAAGCATGATAAAACTGTGAGTTTGATCAGCTATATTTAAATATGTAATCACAGAAAATGTTTGAAGTGACTAAAGGATGTCTTCCTAACTTTACTGCCCCCCACCCAAAAAAAAAACTAACCCTCTGTTTTCCACCGTACATCCCTGCATTTTCAGATTTATTCACACTGGGGACCATTTTGGAAACGCTCAGTTTTTGCCTTAGTGTGGACTGATGGCCAAAACATAGAGAAATAGATGCATTTCCAAATTGTGACGGCTTAATGTGGACATACCGTCAGCTGTAATCACTGGGCGTAATCTGGTTAAGACAGATAATCTGAAAATGTGGTGAAGTGTTAAATCCCTTAACTCCCAGTTTATATGCAGTATGTAACCAGATTCCCTCCCTTGCCCCTCCACGTGTTGTCTAATGTCATTAACAGTTTCATTGTCTTCTGTGAACTGTTTCATGCTGAGGTGTAACACCCAGAACAAATTGTGAAGGTCTCATTTACAGTGGTTACTCATTACTTACCAATTCAATATTCGTTTCTTATCCTTTTCCATGTTTATGTGTTTTTTAAAACAAAACAAAACAAACTTTAAAGTTATCATTCTTCTCCATCCCAAATCCTGTTGTTGAATCCGGGTTATCCTTGATATATTACATAACGTAAACAAAACCAGGGCTTTTATACATGCAATTTTCTGATATCAGATTTCAGCCAAGATAATGTGTGGAAAAATCAGATGACTGCAGTGAACCAATCATACACATGTACTGAAGACAAACAAACAACAAAGTCCAAGCCTCATCAGACCTGTCTACAGACGCTGACTGACCAACCACATGACTACACGTCATTGCTGCTGTTAGTCGTGGTTCGTGTACGAGTGTGTGTGTCTGTGTGTGTGTGTGTGTGCGTGCGTGTGTGTGTGGATGGATGTGTGTGTTGGTGACTTAGGAGTCAATCCCTCCAAACAGGACTGCCGTTAACCCTTCTAGCTGTTGAAAGACCACCCAGATGTTTAGCTCTGTGGGTGTGGGTGTGGCCTCCAGACTGCCATTGTGTTTTGTGTTATCTATCCACTCCAGCCCGTCCATTGATACTACTAAGACAACAATCCTCTCTGTGAGTGGAGTAGAGAGGAGTGTATTATATTACCATGGTAACGCACAGCACTCAAAATGGAGGGAAAAGGTTGGCAAGAAACTTTCATCAGGGTAAACTGAATTTAATGTGCAACCAGGATATAACCACCCCTGCCCTTGACTGAAACGAGTCATGTCTGTGCCCTAATGTGACAGCTCCTTGCTTTATTGTGCCCCCCAATTGGCTCATGTGCCCCTCTGGTGAAACTAAATGGCCTTCTGGTTGCTCTGCTCAGGGCAAAAATGAACCCTCACCCTGCACATGCATGAGGTGCACCTTTCTCTTTTTCGTCCCTCGGTCTATGCACGCCACTGGGAAACTGGGTTGTAGCAGCAGCAAACCTAAAATAATACAAATGGCAGGAATAACAAACAATTGTTTGGTTTACATTAATATAAAATCCATATAAAAAATTGTGTTTAAACATTGACTTGTATACAGGGTTGTAGTGTGTTACTCTCATATTATTGTTATTCATAAATTAGAATGAAAAAATGAACCCACACTTGGGTGCACAGATAAACAGTAACCTTTATTTAAGAAAGAAAAACACTGCATTTCTGATATTTTACATTAGTCCTCATTAGAGTTCCATTAAAGGATGTGATTGCTTGAACATGATGTTTGCCCTTTTATAGGATCTTGCAACTGACCTCAAATGTTTTGAAATCTCTTGAGAACTGTGTGACTGGAGTTCTTAACAAAGGATTAGCCTGACTCAATTTACTGACAGCAGAGATAACAATGTTCACAATTGGTTTGTCACATCTGGTACTGAAAGAAAGCTGTTTGTTGTGTCTGAAAAATGGATTCTATAGCTGTGGAAAATCATATGACCTAGCAACCTGCGAGGAACACCCTGTCTGGTATTTTTGGAAAAAGCTAAAGTTTCAAAAAACATCTTGACTTTTATTGAATATTGAATCATGTTTCAATATTTTGACAGGCTCACTTGTTTTTCCTGTCTACACTACAAAGGCAAACCACTTTTTAGAGGATTATTTACTTTATAAAAAAAAGTTTTCCAGTAGATCTACAATAGCTGTGAGGAAAAGAAGGGCATTTCTCATTCACATTCCTGACCCTCACCTTGATTTTGTGCTTTAACATGGCAGGCTAGCAGTAACCAGAGCACTACGAGTCTCCTGCAGCTGCTAAAACACACAAAGAGTCCCTTCTTTGTAACTTTATATTCAACACACTGGTCCTCTGCACGGGATATGTCCAAAGATGGAAGGAGAAAGAGCATGGGAGGGCAAGCTCGGCTGCAAGGGCAAGCTCGGCTGCAAGACCTCAAACGCACTCACACACACACAAACACACACACACACACACACAAACACACACACACACACCCCTCACACACCTGTGCAAACTCCCTGTCCGACTTCCTCTCTCCAAGTCTCTCACACACACACACACACACACACATTTCCTGTGGGCTCATACACTGCCCAGTCTGTTCTCCAGGGCGTTGGCTGCTGGGCACTTGGTCAATGTGTACCCAAGTGTAATGCTTCAGCGCGCTGGGACTGGCAAGCAGACAACACATACACAAACATACACTTGGATATTACATGGTTGTAGTCTACACATATAGTGGAGTGAGAAAATTTGAGGAGAGTAACCCATTTAGTAATCCGTTTTTGGTTGATGGTTGGAGTAGCAACAATGTCTGAGGTCACAGTTCTGACCGTGTAAATTTGAGGATGTTTACACTGACATCAGAGGAACAGTGTAGGAAATGCAATTTTTATACATAGTATATCCATATATGTCCATACAGATTGGAAAAGTTAACATGAACTTAAACGCAAATATTTAACCAAAATCTTAACCAAGTGTTGTACTTGCCTAAACTAACAACCCGTGAGACACATGCCGTGATCCCCAGTCTCCAGTGCTGGAGTCCTGCTCTTCAACCATCCATATTGACCTCCTCTCTATGACTTAAGTATAAAGTATAATGGCCCAGTCACACCACAAAGTAACACAGGAGAATGTATTCAGTTTTTTTCAAAATATGGGGTGCTTGAAGCTTGGTGACATAAGGACTACTCGTACGGCTAGTTTGTGAACTACTGTAGCCGGCCAGTTAACCGCTAACATGCCAGTCTCAATAGCTCTCCAGTTAGCATGCTAGTCAGCTTGATCGCTTGATAGATTTACACTGTTATTTCAAGAGGCAAATGTGTACCATAGACTCATGTTTTAACAAACATTAATGTGGCTGCATCACAGCTAATAAGCTACAGTAGCTCTCCTGTTTTGGACTCCCAGACTTTCCATTGTCAAGGCGGTTTGCTATTCATCAACTTCTATTCTCGTGTCAAAGTTCTCCAAAGTTAAACTCAATGCAAAACATTTGCATAGATTTATGTAGCCCCAGTGACCAAATCCACTGATCGCAGTGATTTCCATATAACTGAACTGATTTTGTGCAACATTTTGCCCTTTTAACTAATTTGGCAGAGCATATCAATGCTATTAAAACATAGTTCGTATAAGAGACAGGTTTGTCATGTACTGCAGCCAGCTTTTTTTCTTGCTACCTTAGGGTACGTTTTGCCTTCATTCTGGTCTTCAGCAAGTTGGATGGATAGAGGCCAGACGAATGACTTGCACAGTCAAGACACTTTCAGATCCAATGTGCTGGAGAATTGAGCCAGAACACTGAAAAACACACTATTATCCAAAGTCCTGTTGGATACAGCGTTGTATCCACACAGCTGGGAAAGACATGAAAGAGCTGGGGGATCTTTAACATGCACTCACACACTCACACACCACCTCCACTGTTTGCACACCCCTAAGCAAACGTCTGAAGAACGCCCCTGCCGTGACAATCTAAACCAAAATCTTGTTGCGTGCAACATCTCACTCAACATTGACCCAACATCAGACAACACCACAGAGGTGACATGACACACCATTTGGAAACACACTCACGCACACAAACACACTTGTCAAATGCAAGAGATTTAAGGAAGTTCAACAACTTTGTTTTAACATTATTATTATAAAATTTCACTAATGCACATAACAAATATTTATTTAAACTGACATAGGGTATTGCACTCTTTTGTAATGTATAGTTTTTCTACTTTTTCTTTACTTTTCTAAATACAGTTTTCTAAATGTGATGTACATAGCTTTTTATCAGTTGTGCTTATGTTCTTGCTATATACAAAAGTGTCAAATTCTACTCTTCTCCACCTTTACCTTTTTCTTTTACCCTTACACTTTGACACTTGCTGACCTTTGGAGAGACTCTCTTGTTCCCACTATTATAACAGGGAAGGCTATATACATTATATGAATAAGTTATTCAGAAATAGTCTAAATGTCAAATAAATATCCGATTTTAATCTTTAACAGGTTTAATTAAATAATTAAAAGAGTGTATGACATTAAAAAAACACAAAAACATCATGGAATGCAAAGCAATGATTAGTGACTAAAAAACACCTAAAATATCTATTAAATCATAATTGATACACACATTTTCAAAATAGTGTTACGACAAAATAAAGCACACCATCTTTAGTAATTATATGCTGCTCCAATCCAGTAAATGTTCAATTTAAAATATTAGTCAAAATACAAATTGTAATCTCACCGTAACTGGTCATCTTTATTTATCTTAAACAAAAAGAAACTCACACACTGATAAATAACAGAAGAAGAAAACTTGTCTGATGAAAAATGTTCCTGATGCAGAAGTTCAAAACTCACCATAAAGCATATAATCTATAATCTTGTCCATAGTCCGTAAGGGTGGCTGTGGCTTAGTGGCAGAGCGGGTCGTCCTCCGATCAGAAAGTCGGCGGTTTGATCCCGGCTTCCGTCAGCCCATGTCAAAGTGTCCTTGAGCAAGACGCTGAACCCCCGAGTTGCTCCCGATGGGTCAGGCCAGTGCCTTGCATGGCAGCTCCAGCGTCATTGGTGTGTGAATGGGTGAATGAGAGGCAACCTGTAAAGCGCTAAGGTGGAAAAAAAGCGCTATATAAATGCAGTCCATAGTAGATTTTTGCACTTAATTCTTTTGCAACATCTTTTTAACAATTCAATTATGGATATCTGTCACTTTTGCTTCCCTTTTACATCTTTTAAAGGTCTTTTTGTATTTCTTGATACTTGTGCTTTAACTTATAAGTGAATTGAAGGCCTTCTTACTCTTCCTGTTCTTCATCTTCACAACTCCTGTCATGCTATAATTTATCTTTTTCCTTCCATCCTTCACTGTCTCTCTCTCTCTCACCAGTGTTGAAGAAACTAGATTTGTGATGCAGATAATGACTGATAGAATGGAGCCAGCCTGTACATGGGTTACATACATGTACATACAGTATAAAAACTATGTAATTAATTAATTGATTTTCATTGATGTCCAATGTTTTTGAATTTGATAAATATTGTATTCATACGTAATACTGTACATTCATTTTTAACTGCACATTTTTCCAACTACAGAACATGAATCAACTTTCATGCTCAGTTAATTGTAATTGTTTAAAAAAGAGTTTTACTGAACATTGTTACCTTTGATTACTGCATGTTGTGTGTCAAATCCTCTGCAATGATTCACAGCTGCGTCAGAGTCACAGAACGATGAAAAAATCAGCAGTCCATGTTATATATGAAAATACAACAGTTTGCAACCAAATCAACATACCCTTTAAAATTGTAAACACTGACGAAACATACGTAGTTTTACTGTGACCTAAACTGAACTGTAGAGACGAGGAATTTTATTCGAGTGCAATCCTCCACATCCTCACAGTATTTACCCGCCCACCGGCCCTTTACTTCTTACTGACCAAGACATTATCTCCCTCTGTCCTAGCCTCTGACCTTTCCCCTTGGTATCACCTGCCATAAATGGACAGCGTTTGAACAAGGCATTCTTAGTCGGGGTGAGGCAACAGCGGCCCTCAGGGATGGCTGGAGCCGACCCCCTCTATGGTTTATGGCGCTCATTTACAGGCAGCCAGAGTAATGTGTGTGATGATCGTGTGTGTGCGAATGTGTGTTTGTGCATGTGTGTGTTCCTGTGCGTGTGTGTGTGTTTAAGAGCTGATTTAGGGCTGGACGCAAGTCAGCTGGCTCCACAGCTAGCTAACCATCAACTAGTAAGCTGAGACAGACTGACAGTCGGATAAACAGGCTGACAGACAGATACACGATGCCAAGTAATAACTAGACAGACAGATTAAAAAGCAATGCAAAGAGATGGATAGAGCACAGAGAAAGGACAGGTGACTGAAATGTTTTTGATGTGCTTCAAGTTGTGTTTGAAAAATAAAAGGGCACTCAGAGAGCGCAGACCTCTGCCACAGCCAATAGTCCAGTCTACTATGACATGAAAAATCTGCAAGCGCAACCACTATATATGTATGGATATACAGTATTTCCAAAACTATTAGAATTAAAGTATGCTAAAATATAGTTGAACCCATATTTTTAAACCTTTAATGGTTTCTTCCTTGGCCCATGCTACACCATTCCACCAGTATCATGAAAATTGGGCCAGTAGTTTTTCCATAATCCTGCTGACTGACAAACAAACAAACGGCACCAAAAACATTACCTCCTTGGCGGAGGTAATAAAGCTGCTGTAAGCAGTTTTGGATTATAATAACACTAAAAATCCAAAGTATATACGCATATTCAGTATGGACCTTCTTCTGCCCTCTTGAAGTGAGAAAAGCCGAACACAGGCTCTAACTGAAACGGCAATGTTTAAATTCTCTGTCCAGAGAAGGCTGAACATTGGATCTTGTGCTTCTCTCATCCCTTTGGTTTTCACAAATCATAGACTGGCTTGAAAAAATATACAGTTTTCAACCCCATTCTGTGTGATTTCAAGGTGATAATTTGTCAACCATTCTTCTCTAGTTGCAATTTTAAGAGTGCAAAAAGAGTTTAAATGAATGATATTAAAGGTTTGTACATCCCAGGAGTTTTTGGTTGGCAGAGCAAAACAGTTGAAGTTAATGTTATCAAACAGTGACACACAGTAAAATTTAAGAATAGACTGTAGATATGCTCAAATACAACTGTATGGTCATTTTGCTGTAATAAAATTTGAATTTACATTCTTCATTGAGTAAAATAACAATTTAGAGATGGCTTGACTATTTCAACCTGCCCTCAGTATTTGGCATCTTCAGTCATTCTCATTGGTAAATTCCCTGAAAAAGTTTCTTCAGCGGTATGTATTTTGTATGTTGGATGGAGGAGGAAATTCTCAAAGATGTGCAAGGTAAGGTTAACACTTCCCTTATTTCAGTACATATAATAATTGTGGGGGGTTCAGACTACAGGAAACCAGCCAGAGCTCCAGAGCAGGAAAGAGGACGTCATGATTTTGGTGTCAGTTGGAAGCCTGTTTGTGTGAAAGAAGTGAGCGAGTTCCTTTGCAAGTCACAACATCATTCTGTACATGAGATGCCTTCATCTGTATACTGTATATTATGTATATTTAAGTTTATCCCATTATATTGATCTGTATATTAATAATGTGGATTTATTTTTGATGCTTTCAATTCCTCTGCACTTTGTGTATGCTGACACTTAAACTGACGTGCAACTCACACCGGCCATATTGCATCAACTGATGCCTATAGTGCACACTAATTGTCGGTCATACTGACCGAACAAGTTGACAAAGTACAGTAGCTAAGCTGTGCAGATCCAGGGAGTGAATGTCTTTAAGTTGTAGCATGCACGCTGATGCGGAGACATGTGGGTTTACATTAAAAAAAAACAATGGGCGTGGGCGTTTTAACGCCAGTGTGTATAAACTCTTCAACTTTCAACACATTCGCATAAATTGAAACTTCAGCTCCTTTCAGTGTTAGCACTTCATCTTATCTTCATTTTTTTTATCCTTCTATCCTTGTCTTGATTTCACTTGAGCACTTGTAAAGCACATATTATACTTTCTACACCTGCCTAGACGCAAGGGTCTGCATGATATCAATGTGTAAGTCGCCCATGTCTGCAGGGGTCAGCGCAGACTGTCCACTTGCACCCTAAATGTTATGACTGTGTGACACACGGATCATATGCGCTGAAATGTGTGAACGCATTATGTGTATGCAGACACCCAATGTAGTTTAAAGAGAACCGCATGCACATCTGCTGTCAGTGTCAGCTTTGGAGAATGTTAACCCTTACTCTTCCTACAGTTCATACTTCTTCAGCTGATCCTTTAGTCACAGCATTGCAGCAATTCATTTGAGCTTCCACACTGCATTTGCAATGCATTCTCTAGTTTATCTTTATTGTTGTAGGGACAGATACTCAGCACAGAATATTTTCTGAATCGACTATTTCTGCATACCCTAGTATGAATAGCCCAAGCAAATTTGCACAGAGAGAATAGAGAATACTTAGAGAATTCAAGCAAACATCAAACAATGGATAGAATAAAAGCGATGCTGACATGTAAAAACAAAAGACAATCTTAATATATAGTGCAACATTATATCTTTTTATGAGAGACAGTTCAGATTTGTTTTGTTAACATTTGTTGGCTCATCTTACCTGTAGGGGGACACTGAATGTGTATCAGGGTTTGGTTTCCATTTAGTAGCAGGTGGTATGCACAGAGTTGGGAAGATGCCTTTAAACATGTAACTCTATACAGCGAATCTACACGGAGACGTGGATACTGTTTCAAAACATCTGTTGAATCTGCTGAACCTTGAAATAGCACCACTTATCTGTTTAAAATGGGCAGGCATTATTGTCCCAGCCGAGTGGATTTCTCTACTTTTTCTACAGCAACACAACCTGATTCCCGCCAGGTGCTTTGGGTTTGAAAAGTCTGACAGGCAGATTGTTCCCGTTTAACGACAATGGGATGAAAGCTTGTACTATTGTCTGTGACCAGCATTATGCTGGGATGTGTTATGTTCACCTTCACAATTCATTGCTTGTGTATAATCATAGAACACCACTTACAGTATTTTCTCAAATGTACAGTATCTGACCTTAATGCTGTTCTTCTAAAAGTCACTTTAACCTGTTGAGAAACCCTTATTTGTTTTTTTGTTCCTGTATGAGTGTCTGCGGTCGAATAGAGCTGAGGTGCAGGGTTTAATCATTTAAGACCAATCACTCTGATGAACCATCAAGTGAGAGCTATTGTAAATCCCATATGTATCCTTTTATCTTGCACTACAGTTACATTAACTTAGTATGTTTTTTTCAGTCCCATACAGTAAATACATAAATTCAGCGATGACGCCTTTCTGTTGACCACCCTGTAAGTTTTCTCTGCTCAGACGTCCCACAACAGATTGCCACTGGACATTTTGCACTGGATTAATAAAAAAAATAAGACCTTAAGCGAACACATATTTTGTTCAACAAGGTACTTTACACAAATCTGCGTGCTTTTCTGCCACATTTGAACCACAAACCACTTTTGTAATAGCACGTTAACATTTGAACTCTTTTAAATTGCTTGAGATATTCATGGGTATAAAATTGTAGGACACATGAAACATTTTAATGCGTGTGTGAACCACAGACATTATTCTCAGTATAAACTGAAAAACTTGGAGCAAATTGAACAAAACTGCATTGGAAATCTGGAATGGAGACCTGTGGCTCATATACTTCCAGATACTTTTAGATATACTTTTAAAACTAAAATCTATAACAGCCTGTCGACAAATAATTACAAAACAGAAAACTCTGGTATCTCTCCAACATGTTTTTGACAAAAGTAAATTCTTGCGCATTTCAAATGGCGGAAAAGTACAGAGCAAAACTAATTTATATCAAACAATTCCTCTTTTGGGGTTAGAGCAAAATTCACCGGTAGTTAATGCGTACAGTAAAAAGTCTATTTCACATCTGCACAGACAACAGTGTCTGCAATGCTTTTTTTTTTGTCTTACAATCCTCCCAACCCCCACTGACTTCCTTCTTTCTTTGTGTGTGTGTGTGTGTGTGTGTGTGTGTGTCAATAAGTGCATGTATTCTCCCTCCACAGCACAAAGCTGCCATTGGTTGGCCAGATTTGTTGGAGGGGAAAAAAGAGCGAGTGGCTAGGAGCGTGAAGCAGGGAGATAGTGCTGACTCAGGCACTCGGCCCATTGTTCTCGTCGTCTCGTAACCCTACACCTCCCCGTCTCCAGCCAGACAGCCCATTGGCCAGCCACAAGTGCTGGAGCCAGGGGGACTGCGGTGTTAAACAGCACCAAAAAATGTTATCTCTTCCTCCATTAGTCCCACAATGAGAGAACTCAGCAGCCAAAATCACAATGGACACAGGGCCCTTCAGGTTGCGATATCTCTGCTGCATCTTACAAAGAGGTATTTTGGACATTTATCAGGACATTTTATGTTAAGGGTTCTACCTGTTCTCTGTGCTGTTTTGACAGAAAATGCACACTTTGTAACCAGGGCTTTCTGCAAGTGTAGGTATGTCAGTCAGGTCTATTTGTTGTATTCGAGCTCCAGGAGACATTGCCAGTGAAGCTTTGCAGTTCAGATCAGTGCTTCCCAAACTTTTTGGCTGTGACCCCCTAAAGCAAACTAATGTCTAATTGCATCCCTTATCACCAGTTGTATATATCTACCAGTTGTAACCAGGTCCACAAAAAAGTTTTTTTTCCCATTCCTTTAAACATGTTTTAGAGAACCAAAAATGAGAAACTATCTAAATACATAAATATTATTTTATGTTGCAGAAATATGTTTTTTCTTTTCTTTCTTCTTGTTAATCATCTTGCGACCCACCATTCATCTTCCAACTATGAGATGGTCATTTCCAAATGCTTGTTTGGATGCATTTCACAATGCTTGATATTTAAATGTAATTATCTCACCACAGTTAGGCTACAGGTAGGCCTACTGAAATTAAAATTGTACACAACTGTATAACTAAAACATAACTTTATATCTAATTTAAGAAAGGCAACATGCTGACACATGTTGGTTTTACCAATAAATGTCTGTTACTGAAAATGTCGCTTTCCCAAGGACTAAACGAGAATAAAAGGACTAAAACAGAAGGTTTGTGCATGTTTTGCGCAGTGCTGTTTCACAGAAGACCGACTGAAGATGCAGGCAAACTTTCCTGAACCCTTTCATGTGATTTCTAACCGCCATTTTCTGTTCTGATACAGAGCACCGATAGACTTTTAAAACTGTAAACATAGCACGTATTGTCGCATACCACAGGAGAAATGATACGGGGGCAATGCTTGCCTTGGGGAGACAGATTACAAGGTAACAAATCAAGGCTGGACAGGGGAGGAAAGTGAGAGTTGCAGTGCCAGTAATGGGATCCTCAGTTAACTAGGACATTTAGATCCATAAGGTGTTTAAAAGGTTGTGCCTGCTAGAGGGCTGCGTTTAGTGAGATGACACTTGTAAGGAAGAAGCTGAAAACTTGGTTGTATAACATATTTTATGTCACTTTGCATCACCTTTTGTGTATGTGGCTTTGTATCATGTTCACTGCTGCACCAAGGGTTATAGGTATTCAATGACAGTGCTGACATGATTTCCACACATCAGGCACAGTAAGAATAAAACATTAAAATCACTTGTACTTTTGTTACATTGTTGAAAGTATAATTATGTATTATTGATTCAGACAACGCGAATGTCCAAAATACAGATGGAAAAACACAGATGGAAAAATATGACATATTTTGACTATATCTGTTTCACATCAAGTGTCAAGATTTAAAATGATTTCAGCTTTTTGAAATAAGTAGTGTGCTTCAGCCACTAGGAGGAATCTGTAGGTGTGTCAAACATTATTAGGGCATCCCTTCCTATTTAAAAGGGTATTCCAGCTATGTAGTATTGCACTTCCATAAAGTGGGCACTAACAAGAGAAAAAATAGAACGATCAGAATTGAAAGAGTAAGGGGTGAGATGGCTTTTTAGTCCCTAGTTTCTCACATAAGGCTAGTAAGTAGGGTCAAGCTCCAAAATTGCTAGAATCAAATTTCCATAATGCAACCCAGTGGCATCTTTGATTAGACCCCCATCATTAGTGTTATTTCTTTTTCAAAGCTTAGATTCTCTGGAGCACCAGAACAAATTATACAACCATTTTCACAGGTTGCTCATGACAAGTAAACTGAACTTTGTATGTATGATCAGTGGAGTGCCCCTTTAAACCATCAAAAATAAAGTTACTCATAATGCAGAATGGCCTCTTTCAGAGTGTTGATTGTTGATGCTTTAACATGTAAACAGTGCTTCAGTGTATTAAGCTGTAATAAATGTACAAGTAAAAGTAGAAAGAGTTTTATAAAACAAAAAGGAAAACTCAAGTAAAGCACAACTACCTGAAAATAGTTCTAAATTCCTGCATTTACATTTCACCTTTGAATTATTTTCTTTCTACTTTTTTCTCTACTTTTTACTTGAGTTGTCATCAACTCCGGAGTAATCCGGAAAAATCACATCATCTGATTGCTTATTTGTTACATACCTGCTGCATATGTTTCTAAAGTGTTGTTTGAGGTGGCTGTTATGTCTTATTGTATGTTTAGTCGCGGCACACCATTCACTTACCACGGGTTTGCGCACGCGCGATGAATTCAGTTCATTTTGCCATAGATAAAATGAAAATCGATTTGGATCCGCTCCAAAATGTAATGGGTTCCTTCTTGGCCTATGCTCCACCTTTCCACCAAGTTTCACATTTTCATTAAAAAAAGAGGGAGTGGGAACATTTTCATTCTGTTACGTGTCTTTCTTTATAGACCTTTAAAAGTTAGACCAGACTACATATAATTCCCCCTCGGAAATGATTAGTCCTTGCGATTAAAGATACATAAGAGGTAATGTCCGTTAATTTTAACCATTCTTCAAAAACAGGTCTTAAAATGGTGGAGAACAATCCTTGACGTGCCTATAAAGCCTGCCAATGATTCCATAGTCCAAATGTTTGTTTGGAAATACCTGGAGACCTGTCTCCTCTGCACAACTGGTTAACTTCGGGCAATGGTTTATGCCACCACTCTCCAATATTTGTTTACGTGTTTCCAGAAAGGAGAAACAACAGTCCCGCATTAAATAACATAAAGTACTGCTTCGTTTTGGCACCTTCTAAATTTTTGTTTATTGTACAGCAGGTGGTTATAGCATTTGTCCACATGTTCATAAGAGCTACATTTTCAGTATCCTTCATTAATACTATGCTTCTTTAATACAGTTCTACTATTCTGGAATAGTGGATAAAATGTTAAATTTAACAGTTAAAAGAACAGCAAAAACGTGGCAGAGGGAACCGTGAGAGCAGGAATATTTGAAGATGTAGAAATGTATGCCCTAAGGCACTGCTCAGCCTACATGCATGTTCACACGGATATATCCACCCTCATCGGCGTTCTTTACGTTCTCAACACATCACATACAGAATCACAACAGTCCGTTTCCACGCTCTCATAGCAGAGGCATTGTTTGCCTTTGACGCCGCACAATTGGCTGCTTTTCCCATGTGAGACAATTGATTCCCCCAAGCCTACGTTTATTAGATTCCGCCCTGGTTGTATGAATATGGAGGAGGGCTAGCGCCGAGGGTACAATGCCCTGCTCCTGTCCGAGACTGCACATCAAGCTTGGTCATGGATCGAAAATTCTACCCACGGCCACTACACGAGACAACAAGCCTCTTTCAGCTGGCGGGGCAGCCCAGACTCTGCCTTGGCAGCGTAATTTTGTACCGCTCCTAGAAATACTAGACAGTGGGTTTACTGTCATTTAATCATGAGCAGAATTACTTTCCAAATGCAATAAATGGGCCGAATCTGTAATGTTGATGGTACAGTTTGGCAACTCACTAGATTCGTTTTCCTTAGACTGTGGGCTCAAGATCCAACAGTGACAGGGTTGCTGTTTGTTTTTCGGCTCTCCTTTTGTGTGAAGTTTAATCACGAGAGATGAATTATCAGTGAAAAGACCAAACCTAGCTCACTTTGAAGACATTTACCCTTTTAAAACGCAGCTGAGCATGCTGTCACATATTTATGAAAATGACTATTGACTACACACAAACCAAAGTGTGATGATGTCTGACCTGGTGCAACCAAATAAAAGCCGTCATCGGTGCATTTATGTGTCAGCTTACAGTCAACTTTCTCCAGTACGCTGATTTCTTAAAAGTCATGTAGATGAGAAACCTGGTGTCTGAGGGCATCACATATATCAATGTGTCTTTTTTTATTGTTATTCCATCCAAAGTCTGAGACTGAAACTAATACAAAGTACCCCTTCTGAGTTTAAATAAGTCCCCTTAGACCACAAAACAATAGGCAGTTCATAAAGTTATGACACATTTGCAGTGTAAGAAAAGGCTGTGATCCAAAATACAGTCGGGGTTAGGGGACAAATCTGATTAATGTCCTGCTGCATGATGTACCGTAACTAGGTTGTAACAGTGCATGTAAACAAATTGACCGATTTCCTATGTAACCTGAGTAGCTCTGTGTAACCCGGTGCGTGTGTATGCACTGCATGTTTGAACTGAGTCTCATGTGGTTTATTTTTCACCTCCACCATCCTCCACACTGTATACTGCAGTCACTCTGCTCATTTGTCTTCTCTCCCCTCATTCTTTGCTTCCTCTCCCCTCCTCTTTTTCCTCCCCTCGCCTCTTGATTCGGGGTGTACAATCAGCTGTCTGGCCCCCTTTTTTCCTCACCATGTTCCTTCAAAGAGTCAAAGCGGGGCCTCTCTGAGGTATCAAATATCTTTATTAAACTGCTGCTTTAGGGGCTCCCCCTCAGCCCCCTGCCTCCTTTTTTTCTCCTCTGTACACCCCAAGTATCCCCACAAAATTGGTCCCTGTCGGCTTCTCTTCAAAGGCTCCCGCCATGCGGCTTCTGCCGGCTACCTGCTGCGCTGCAAGATCATACACAATAGCCTACGCTGGTCCCTGCTGCGTTAAACCAGGCAACCTCCATCACACTCGGCTGGGCCACATCTGACAGGGGGGAGTCCTCAGGATCAGCGAGTTGAGTGAGACAGAGGTGGGGGGGTGGGGGGGTGGATAGTGGGTAGAAGGGGGAGTGGATTTCGTAAGCCAGCTGTGTCAAGGTTTAGTGACTGCTATCAAAGACGAGCTCTGGAGTAACCAAGTTGTCTTCCCGCATACTAACACATGCATCTTTTGGTGGTTTCACTCATGCGCGTAGTGTCACTGTGTGGGTGAAGGTGGTCCACTCACACACGCACACAAAAAAAAACCATTCTCTTTAACAGATGGTTGCTACAAATTTGTACCGTCACAGGTCGGACACCCCTCTCTCTGGGGGTCACTACACTCAGCGGCATTCCTGACTTTGCACAAGTCATCTGTCATCACATGGTTAGCTGCTGCAAAATATCACTATCACATAGCAGGGTAGCACTAGAATGTGACATAGAAGATGAGTAAAAACAACAAGCAGATCATGTATTCGGCGTGTAGACTGTGGAAAAACCTGTTCAAAACGAATATACTGTAATAGTACTATATAATTATTATATCCGTCTGAATTGAGGTGTAGCACTGAACACCTTTACCCTGTTGGGGCATACTGGCCTTACTTTGCATAATGAGAAATGTTGATCAGGTTTGTCAAGTTGTACCTTTCTGATCAAGAATGTCAGTTTTTCTGTTTTCGTGTTACCTGAACGGTTGATGCCATCTTTGGCGGCACACAAATCTCACTTGCTGTTTGTGAAGCAATCATTTAATCAGAAAAAAAATCTTATCAGTTTTGCTGTTCTTTGAATGCATGAAGAGGTATAGATCGTGATTGGACTGAAGCCACATGACCCTACACCTAGCCCCAAAAAAAACCCCTTCCTGTCCTTAGCTTTGTATACTGTGCTGGGCTTTAACAGACTAGTTTCTGGTGCCCTTATGCATTTGGTTATCTTGTGTTGTTATAATTGCTTCCATTGTCTTCTTCAAATGTAAGTCGCTTTGGATAAAAGCGTCTGCTAAATGACTAAATGTAAATGTAAATGTAAATCTATGTGTGGGTGTGCCATTGGCAAGAATCATTCAAGAAGCGAACGTGGGTGCCTGCGTCATCGTTTCCAGAAGCCTTCGTATTTGCCCGTCCAGACTAGAACGCAATCCCAGAGTTTTCAAATGAAAACGGGGGCCAGCAGCGCTTCTAAACATATCCGTTTTCGGGACTTCACAGTATTGTGGACGCTAAGTGTAAACTTAGCAAAACTCATGCGTTTCATAACGATTCTTTATACCCACAGCGTAACATTCCTTTCTTTTCACTTCATACAGTATATGTTTGCTTAAGGAATGCACATAGTTTGACTTATTGACGGTAAGTCAATGAAGCCATTAAAAAATTAAAATCATCAATCATCATCAGGGAAATCACGTAGTAGATGTGTCACGAGCGACTTCTGACTAGAAGACTCATCTCAAAAAGAAACTATATATCTATTTACATTAGCAGGATGAATTAATTAGACATTTCAGATCATCATTAATTTTATTGATTACTGTATAGAGCTTTTTTCTACATAGGCAACACACACCCAATTGTAAAAATCTTTTCGGTGTAGAACTCTCAAAGTTTCTATTGTTTTCCAGTGTATCTAACATCTCAGTCATCTTCCCCAAATGTCAGTGTGTCGTCTAACAACCCAATCAGTGTTTTGCAGTTTTTTTTCCCCTGTTGACTGACTGCTTCCAGTGTGGCTTCTTGTAAAACTACAGTTTCAAAGTAGCCTTCCCCCGTACTCCCGGTTGCATTGCACTCTTTGTCCACCACAATGTGAGTTAAGGAAACAAAGGTGCCACTGCGTAGGTTTTTTGGGAGCCGTCTGTCACTCAAACCCATTGTTGACGTGTGCAGGGCTCGGAGGACAATGGCACTTTGTGTGAGCAGAGAGCCGGGACACGCCCTCCTCCTCCTATATCTCTACCTCCTATCTGTCTCTCTGTCTCACTGTCAGATTTCTCTACAGTTATCTCTTCTTCGCTTGATTTTTCATCCAGTTTCAGTCTTGCTTTAAAGTGATTTTTTTTTAAAGATTTTTTTATGTAACTCTTTGTCTATCTCAGTGTGTCTCTCAGTTTCTATTTGTTTTCAGTATCACACATCTCAGTGATCAATAAAACTGTCAATAATCTTTGCTCTCTGCTCTCATTGGTCCAAAACCGACCACGCTTAATTTAATTTTTATTTGTGTGTCAAAGTTCACCAGACGCCAATAATGAGTGCAGTGGTACTTGGCCACTGTGAGCAAATCCACTGATCGCAGCAACTCCATTGAAATACATGGATTTTGCCACAAAATTTCTCAGTTTAAAAATACTGGTGTGACCGGGTCTTAAGAGTAGAGCTTTAGGTTTATTTTGCTTCTATCTTTATATTTGTGGGATACTCCTTTCTCTGCTCTTTAATGGTTCTTTATTGCTTAATTGTGTTTGGTTTGCTACCTCTCACAGTCAAACAAGCACACGCGCAAAGAAGTTTATTTTTTACAACAGTGAGGTTTCTACCCACATCTTTTACACACACACACACACACAAAACACAACAGTGCAAGGTAAAAAAAGCAACATTTAAATCATTTTGCTTTATGTCTCATCACAAAAGCACTTCTACCTTTAATCGAGACCAACAATTTATGAGTTGTTCCTGAGTTGATTAAACTCAGTAACAACACTTGACAGTTGAGAAGAAAATGACCCATACTGTGTTTCTGGCAACGTCTTTGTTTCTCTACAGTCCTGTAACTGGACCAGTAGGTCAGGACGAATAAAGTTGGGGTTTGTTCGAAGACCACAGGCAGTCTGGCTGTGTAGGCATCACAATTCTGCCCTCTGACCCCGATGACATCATATGACTGGCTCTCGTGCGTCTTTCGTGAACCGAGGAGGTCAAGATTATTCAGTGGACTTTCAAACAAGCAAAGAGTAAGTGTCGTGGCATTGTATGAGCCAGCGAGTGTGTGTGTATGTGTGTGTGTGTGTGTGTGTCATATTTTTATCTGTCATGTAACACTTCATCGCAACACAGCTTTTCTTCTGAAATTAATTCTTAAAAACCCTAAAATGAGCAATTGTTCTCCCTTTCTCTTCTTTTTGCCCATGAAAATAACTTAATTCAGTTAGTTGATGCACTTTTTGTTACCTTGTGTTGTTCTAATTTCTTCCATTGTCTTCCTCATATGTAAGTTGCTTTGGATAAAAGCGTCTGCTAAATGACTAAATGTAAATGTAGTTATTGAGGTAATTTACATAACATTGTTGATGGCCCTGGACACTTGAAATTACTAAATGACATTGACAATTATATAGTTTTTAGTCACGTAACTGGCACGGAGCCCTGGAGGGCAAAACATCATACCAACATGGCGGCCAACAGAACAGCAGCACAGACCTGTCAATTTTCCATCTCTTTCAAGCCAGGAATATTCAAATCACCCTTTAAAAGAGGGAAAACAAAGATATGTCAACAAACCGCATGTTTTGGGCACCATAATACGGCACCCGCCGCAGTATTTCACTAAAAAGATTCCCTGGCGATGTTTACATATATCACGTGGAGAATTCACCCCTTTCCACTGCAGCCAGCGTTAGCGTTATTATTATAAAGAGTACAGTCTAGACCTGCTCCATAGGAAAAGTGCCTTGAGATAACTTCTGTTATGAATTGGCACTATATACATAAAACTGAATTGAAAAAAAGCTAAATGTTATCTAGCATAGCAGTGGGAAAAAACCCTATTTTGCCCTCCAAGTGGGCGTTCTTATAAGGGTGTGACGTCGTCATCTGGTCTCCTTGCCCTTTATGCTTTCTTTCACTCATTTTTCTCCTGAATCTATTCCTTTTCGATTTTACTGTTTGAAACACACACCAAATAAAACACATGCCTGAATTAGAAAATCAAAAATGACATGGCTAAATTGGGTTAAAATGATTAATAGGAAAAACAACAAGAAAACAGCAAGAGAGAGGTAAACTGTTACCTAATGTAGCTTCTGACTGATGAATGAAATCTCAGCTTTAGTTCCAGGAATACCTCAAACCACAGTGAAGATTGGATATAGTGTGAGCAACCATCTAAAAAGCAGATTTTTCAAATATAGTGAATTTACAGTAACCAGAAATAAATAAAGGCCTATTTCCATTCAGCTTGTAGGAAACTTTAAAGAGTGCTCCTCTGTTATTGTACGAGCAAGCGCCGCACCGCAGCCCGACATAATATCACCCTTCCCAAGTTGATTCTGTTTTTAAAAAATAAAAATAATTCAGATGTTTGCTGAAATAGTGTTTGTGTGTAGTCATAAAAGTATTTTACTGGCATAAACAGTAAACAGAAAAAGAATGTCAACAAAATGGTTATAGTATGTTGTCTGTTGTGGTCCTCACTCCTAGATTTTATTATCATATTTATCATATTTCGCCCAGCTCCCCCTAAAGGCACAAAAGGCTTTATTCAACTTTTTTTTCACATATACTGTAATACTTCCCAAGACCTGTAAGCAGACTTACACTGTAAAACTCAGTCCATATGATAAAAATAAAACCATTTCTGTTGCACTATTCATGTATAAAATGCAACACAATGTGCTCAAAATAAAAGCAAAGCAATCACATTAAAACAATAAAACAAGGACAAAAACAATAAAATAGGATAAAGTTAAATTAAAAAGACATGACAGAGTTTTTGCTTCACCTTTGAAATGACATGACATGTTTTGACACCAAAATCTGACAGTTGCTATGACTTCAAAATGATCAGAAACGGTTATGGGCAAAGAACCCCTCAAACCAAATCTCAGCTTTTGTCTGACTATGTTTGTGTTGCATAAATGACACATATATGCTGGAGATATGATTCCAGAGCTGGAAACATAACACTCTGCTGTCGTTGTTGAACATGAGACTGTAGGAGGTCAGTCAAGTACAAAAGGAAAGTACACCAAATGTGTCTCAATTAGACGTCTTTGGATGTATAAAACCTCTTTAAGTCCACCACGTCACCCGCTTGAGTTAGTTCTCAGATTGCACATAGAATAAATGCTTAAACTTTTTTCAGTATGGACATGCTCCCCGTTAGATCAATTAGATTCACCACAATTCAATTGGTCAGTTCCTTTTACGGAATCTATGAGCACCAAGCAAGGGCAAGAGCTGTTGCTTTTGATATCAAAATTTCACCTATTTTTGTACATTGAAATTTGTAAATTTTGAAACTTTCATTTGTTTTTGATACGTCTTCTTCTTCTTTTCCTTTCGGCTGCTCCCTTTCAGGGGTCGCCACAGCGAATCATGCGCCTCCATCTAACCCTGTCCTCTGCATCCTCTTCACTCACACCAATTAACTTCATGTCCTCTCTCACTACATCCATAAACACACCTTCCTCCTCTCCTTCTTCGTCTTCGACCAACAGTAATCCAATTTCCACCGGTACCCTGTAGGTCACCAGCACCGGTGGCGGTCGTTGTTAACCCGGGCCCCGACGTGTTCCCCCAAAAAATAGAAATAAACTGAGCACAGGACCTTGGCAAACTGCTGTCCTACAGCCTTATCTTTATTGCCTTGCATCACTTCTGCACACATGCACACACACACAGAGATAGAGTGCCCACACCAGAGGGGAAAACAATTAATCACTCTCCATTGACTTTGTATTGCATGAAAGTGTCTCCTTGTCACTTTGGTCTGCTAGCAAACAACAGAAAAATGCCTGAAAGCTGCTCTGTAGTGGGATGCACTACCAGCAGGGTAAAGAACCCAGAACTAAGTTTTTATAAGCTGCTGATCCAAAAAACGTAGCTTTTAAAAAGCCAGAAGTGGACAAAGACAATAAGACGTGAGGCATCATCTGGAAGAATGGGAAAACTGTGTGGGATGACACTCAGTTACGTGTGCAGCAAGCATTTTGTCACTGTTCAAATATCCAAATGTCAGTTTTAAGCTAAAGCATTTTGACAGTATGCAACTTGTTTTATAGTAGAATGTGGATAAACCACACACACACAAAAAAAACACTTGCTATCCTTAGCTTTATATTCTGTGCTGGGCTTTAATCAGACTAGCTTTTGATGCGCGTATTCTTTTTGTTACCTTGTGTTGTTATAATTGCTGCCATTGTCGTCCTTATATGTAAGTCGCTTTGGATAAAAGCGTCTGCTAAATGACTAAATGTAAATGTAAATGTAAACCAGGAAGATATGCAGTATTATGTTTGCATGTGCTTTAGTTAACAACAGTAGCATTTTTCCAAGAAAAGCGACATAAAAACAAGGGACACTGAGATTGACCAACAGAAATGAGCTTGTCAGTATACCTTTTCCTCTCTGGTAGAGGTGCTAAAATAATCCTTGTGCATGCTGAAATCAAATTTTTTTAGCTAGATACAGGCATTTTGTTAGCGTTTCAGCCCTTGGTTGCATATTGTGGCGCCGACTGTTTTCCCCTCTGGTGGTTGTGGAGTATGAGGTGGGTGTTACGTTCTGTTTCTACACACACACACACACACACACACACAGAGTCTAGAAGCTCTATTTCTGGCCAGAGGCACGAGGAGCTCTTATTGGCTTCTCCTGGCCCCTTGAGTCAACAGGGGCATTGGGTCAAGGGTCAAAACTGATTAAATGAAGCCCAAGGAGAGACGAGGAGGGTATGTGTGTGTGTGTGTATGGGGGGATAGGAGGAGGAGGCGTGCAAGACACCGGTGGGGGTTGGAGGAGGAACAAACAGCGGGGGGAGATTTTGGCGGGAAAACTGAGACAGACCTGGAAAGTCACCTCTTGCAGACAGACGGTGAGTCAGAGTCTGCTTCAGCCAGCCGATCTGCAGACTCACACTCACATGCTCATTCACAAGCACAGAGCTCAGATATAAAGGCATGCGCACACACAGACACACACACAGATACGCAACCCCCCACACTTTAGCAGCCTACACACTCACACTAAACAATAGCCACACCCCTTGCAGTTGTCCCCCTCTTGCACACACACTTTGAGATGATGTCATTTTTCTTTGTCTCTGTGGCATTGCTACACAAGCATGACTCAACATTGTGTGTGTGTGTGTGTGTGTGTGTGTGTGTGTGTGTGTGTATGTGTGTAAAGTTGACTCATGAGGTCAAAGCTCTCCATTTTGAGCCTGATGTCATTTATCACTGACTAATCCTCTCTGAACCATTTGAACAAAATAGGGTGGAGGGGGAAATTGGAGGGAAATTTTAAGTGTCACTGTGTTTGTGTGTGTGTGTGTGTGTGTGTGAGTCACCGCGTGTGTTTTTGCATGGCTCAAAACACATGCACATTACATCACTCTTTAAGTCTTTAATTGGACAAACACCGTGTACTTACCGTGTTAACTTACAGAAATACAAGCACCTCTCCTCTCTGTCCCTTTCAAACGAAAACACAACACTAATAACAACTTTCACCACATGTATTTAAAAGTGTGCAAACTCCTCTAATCACATGCATATTAGCTCCCTCGGCAAATACGCACACATTTAGAGTCCACACACGTCCTCTAAATGAGCAGCGTATAAACACGTCGCCATCACCTCCACTTCAGTGAAATGATTAGAGCCCGGGGGCCAAATTAAACATCCCCTGAATCCCGGCCTGGGAAATGAACTCATAACTAAACCCATGACATGGCCCACTAGACAAGAAAGCCCTCATAGAGCAGACCATTCAGAAAAAGAGGGCAATGGCAGAGTGGCACCGAGCCCGTGCGGATGTGGCAGGAGGGCGTGATGTCAGCATGGTCTCTGCATGCACACACTAACAGTGACAGCTTGGCAAGAGCCCCCTGGGATGTGGAAAGATGGGTTGCACATTTCACACTTGTACAAACAGTATGTGCATCTGTGTGCATGGGAGTGGACGTATAAGGTACACAAAATAGTCTGTAATTAGGTATAACTGAGTGTCTTTGTGTGTGTGTTTTTTTCGCACCATTCGTGAGTGAGACCTGATGACAGTAGGTAAGACTTGGGCTGCTTCTCCCAAGACGAAAAACATCTACATGATAACAGAGAAGTAACATCTGTGAATGTTTGCATCATCATCCTGCCGCTTAACGTTTGGTCCCTTGTAAGAGTACGACCACGGCTTCTTGGTGTTGAAAGGAGCCAGTTGGGATGCACTGAGGATATATCGCATAGAATTACCCACCAACCTGGATGGTTAATTCTTCAGACAAGTCAGCGGCCAATTGTCTCAAACAATGGCTCTACATTTATAGCGGTATATTGACCGCTGCAGAGGAAATACCAATCCACCTTTTCCAGTGATGCGGTCGATATACCGGTCTGTTGTGGTAAAGAAAGAGCTGAGCTGCCCTTCCTGAGGTTTCTATAATTTTTTTTCCTGTTAAAAGGGTTTTTCTTGGGTAGTTTTTCCTTAGTTGATTCAAGGGTCTAAGGACAGAGGGTGTCGTATGTTATACAGGTTGTGAAGCCCTTTGCGGCAAAATTGCGATTTGTGATATCGGGGTATATAAATAAAATTGAAAAGTGAAGTGAATTACACCACCATCATCAAGTCCATCCTCACCTCCTCCATCACCATCTGGTACGCTGCTGTCACTGCCAAGGACAAGGGCAGACTGCAGCGAATCGTTTGCTCCGCCGAAAAGGTGAATGGCTGCAATCTAACTTCCCTCCAGGACCTGTACGCCTCCAGGACTCTGAGGCGAGGAGGAAAGATTGTGGTTGACCCCTCCCACCCTGGACACAAATTGTCTCAAGACACTCCTCTTGTACACTCCCCCTGCAGTGCATCAGGACCAAAACCTCACGCCACAAAAACTGTTTCTTTTCATCTGCAGTCGGCCTCATCAACAACACCCGGGACCCCCACTGACACTGACTTTCATACCAACCCAACCCCCCCGCAAAATACCAAAGCAAATTCCTTATACGTGTAGCTGATGCTGAGTCTGAAAGTGGTTTTGTTTCTCAGCTGCCTGGGTGAGTTACTAGCTGATGATTAGTAGAAACCTAATGCCATTCCCATGTGGCAGCATGATAAATATGAGGCCACTGAACAGTAAAAATACAGAACCACAGAACATACATTGTAAAAGGGAGTGAGGAACTGAGTGAGACTATATAAAGAAAGTACTGAATGGTGAAAGTTGAGATAGTTGTAGAATACATATTGCATTGTATTAAAAATTATTGTCAAAACAATCAACTAAATTTGAGTTCACTAAACAATTTTCTCAAGTGGGCAGTGACAAGAAGCAGCAATAATTCACTGTAGCACCACTGACTGTAGTAAATGTAAGTTTTCTACAATAGTTCATCTGTAATTAAAGCTAAATTATGACTGAGATATATGACATCCCATGTAGAAAACCACCAATCACTGTACCTATGTATAGATGTAAGGATCCCACTGTTCACCAGATGTGCTGTGGTTCAAACATGATGGTTTGTAATTCCCACACAGACGCTACATCATGTTAACGAGAGGGGGGGAGGTTCTCCTCAAACACTGTGATATATGTGTTTCTTACACAGAATCCTAGGATGTACACATTTTCTTTTTCAGCACAACTCTGATTTACACGTTCACGCACAGCTGCTGCTTCTGTCTGCCACAGCTTGACTGATGCCTTGCTCAATGATTCTGTGATTGAAGGGAAACATTCCTCAACACAGGAAACGCCTCTCTGCTTCATTCTTGTGACATTTTTTGCCGCCACCTCATCTGTCGTTTTTGTACATAAAGACAACTGGTCATGCATTATGGCTTACTTAACATGTACTATGTGACATCAACATGGAACATGGCTGCGCTACAGTAAAACCTGGGGGGGGTGTCGTTTCAAAGACATGGGCATTTACCAGGCAGGGCAACAATCCCTCCATATTAAAAGACACAATACATTTTTTGTCCATGCCCTCTAGAACAAAACATAGGAATGTTTTCTGATCTGACGCCCCTATTGGCTGTAAAACATCATTTGTCTCTGTAAATCTGTTTTATGACGTGACAACACGATGGTTACGGTTTGGTTAGGTTTAGGCACAAAAACCACTTGGTAAGGTTTAGGAGGGAAACATCTTGATTTGGACTTAAGTGGCCACTTCACTAAGGTTAGGGGAGGTTCATCGTTTCTGGAGACTGACCCAGACTAAAAGTCATGATAAATCAGCCTCTACTGCTTCGATTTTGACCATTCTTTTTTATCTGTCTCTTGTGAGTCCCACAACTCATAAATACAAAATCACTGGAGTACCCCTTTTAAGCAATTAAGCAGACTCCCATCTTGGCTACCTCAAGATAGGAACATTTAACATCTTTAAGTGTTCGATATTTTTTTATTTAACATTTAAGTCCAATTTAGACTGGAAACCGCTTTTACAAAGGAGAAATGGCCCAGATGGTAGCATAAAAGGTTTCATAAAAGTATCCAAAATAGGCAACCCCTAACACAATACTAAAACTACTAAGAAGGCAAAAATAAGCCAAGACTGGAGACAAATTAAGGATTCATTGAGAATAATCTGTCTGTGCATTACTGGGAGACTGTCCTTCCAAGAAAAATACAGTATCAGTCCTTTCAGCAAAGCATTCTCTGATCCCATATCCTATTGACAGTCAATGTTGGTTTCTTTTAACAATAACCTCGATTTTTACCTAAACTGTGGTTATATAGTTTTATTTTTGCAGTGGCGCTTTATAACAGTGGAAAGTGCCTCTACGTGTCGTTCTGGAGGGCGCTCACAAACAACATGTTTTGATTTAATGTGAAGGACTTATTACTGTTTATCTGAGATAATGATTGCAAAATGAACCCTGCAGAGATATGACGGGCGTTTGCCCAGAATAGCTTAACCTTTTTGATGTTAAGTTTGACACCAACTTTGTTACTAAGGTCATGCATTATTATAAGCAACCAGGGACTACTTTCACAGTTTCCAAAGGAAGTGAAAGTAGTGGGCAGAGGGGAGAATGAGTATATCTGAAAACCGCTGCTCAGAACACAATATGTTGTTGGACACACACAGAAACATTCACAAAGAAATCTAGAAATCTACTGTTTTCAGCAGTTCAGCTTAATGTCAAATGTCAGGTTTTGTCAGAAAATCATTTGCGTTTAGAGCCTGTCTGGTCTGAAGTCCTTAACTCTCTCATGGTTCTACTAACAGGTGTTGTTTGTGAGCTTAAGGTCAATGAGGTCACATCATATGGACATCTGTGTGTGTGTGTGTGTGTGTGTGTGTGTGTGTGTGTGCGTGCGTGCGTGGTTTAACTCACTTTTTCTGCCAGCTAGGTTTTCTAGTAATGTGACATGGGTAAAACACAGGTAAAACATACACCCAGTCTTCCATGGGTTATCATTTTGGGCCTCAGGTTGCATCACTCTCCACCTGGACATGGTCCTTGCCATTTTGAAACATATTTATCATTCTCTTAAGTAATGCCTGCCTCAGGGCTACTTTCACTCTCAACTGTTACTCACTCTTTCATCGTGTCTTTTCAAACTCACTCATGCTTCCTCTCCTCGCTCTCTTCCTCTAACACACAGACAGACACACACACACACACGCATTGCAGTACTAGTTTATGCACAGCTGTGACACAATATGAGGAAGCATTTGACCTTCGACTCATTAACGGGAAAGTCCACAAATCTTGACAAGGCAGCCACTCCAGGAATCTGCATCTGGTGAAACACACAAACACACAAACACACACACACACACACACACACACACACACACACATATTAACTGTATAATTTGTTTTGACCATATCCTTGGCAACAGCCCACATTGTGGAGGCATTGTTCAATCCAGAGTTGTTTGTTTGTTTGTTTGACCTCTGGTGAGCACAATAGGCGGAAGGGTAGAGAAATGAGCCACCCCAACCTCAAGTGTACCCCAACCTGCCTTCATTAGTAATGAACCCCTTCTCCTGTGACCTTCTAGGTTGTATTGACACACACACACACACACACATTCGGGCACATAGAAGCTGTTAATAGGGAGTGATGTGATTTCAGTGATTTCTCCCTCGAACACTATCACTTCCTCTGTGTGTGTCACTCGATCCCTCATGTCATCACTGGTGGACAATCAGTAAGTACATTCTCAGTGTGCGCAGCGTAAGAAATAAACTCAGATTTATCTCAAGTGCTTCTCACCAAGACATTGAGGAATTGGACCTCTACTGCCCCCTTTTTGTAGTAGTCATGATTTTCAATAATTCCTGGGCTCAGGATAAGAAACAAAAATTATTAAAGGGAAGAGAGATATTGCTCCTTTGGGCCAAATAAAAAATGTCAATTAATATAGTTTAACCTAGAGGTATTTTAGTCACAGCAGAGTAGGTTAACATACAAAAATGTAAAATTCGTCTTTGGTGCCTGTATGAAAAATGCATTCTCCAATGATAAATGAATAATGAATGATTATGTTTATTTGGAGCAGTTCCTACTTACCCCATCATTAGTATTCTTTCAATGAGACCTATGAATTTATTGGAGATGGACGGATGGATGGATGGATTATCTATAATTTGTTTGTTCGATCCCCATGATTTCTGCAGTTGTTTAGTGGAGGAGCTAATCGAGATCGGCTCCAGGTGGACTTATCCAAACACTTTCAATGATAGCAGAAAATAATATATCTTAACTTAATCCAAATCATAACCAACACAACTAACCTTAAGCCTAACCCTAACTTTAACCCAAACCCAATTCTAAACTTAATGCTAAAATCAAGTAAAGCCCTCAAAAAGCCCTTTGAAGAGACGGGCCAAAAATTTCCTCAGTCTCAAGGTTAAATTGGTCATATTGGTCTTTACAAAGATAGAAAGACAAGAGCATACACACACACACACACACACACACACACACACACACACACACACACACACACACAGAGACACGCTTCAGGAAATGAACCCATTACCTTCACATCGAGTATGAAAAGTGCTACCATAACAACACAGTCACCATTTTACATAGAGTGGCCTTTCACTGATACACTCCACACACAATCTGTGTATGCACACACACAGTCCGTTCACACACACACACACACACACACACACACACACACACTTACACCCAAACAAAGAGGCAGTTCTCTCCAACAAGGGTGTGGCTGACCAGAGGTGGGTTGCTAAACTGTGGTCGGCCTGTGTCTGTGTTTATATATATCTATATATATGTAGATATGTGTGTGTGTGTGTGCGCTCTCTCATGCTCATACATGTTGGTCAATTTAAACCTGCTCTTTTTATTTTGCAATATGAACAGTAAAAATGATCAATTGCGTTGGTGTGTGTCAAAAATGATCTATTATTTTGTTTTTCAATACAGATAAACACACGGCACCGGTGTTAACATTGACACATCTTTATGTTTCTGCTGTCAGATGGCTAAACAAGTATAAAATGACATCCTGACCTTTTGAGTGGCAATTTATAATTGGCATTTGGGTGAATTCTCCAAAACTAGATATACGCAACACTTTGGAAAAAGAGCATGTTGTGTTGGAGGGAGACAGGACCGTTTAATTCCAGCAAAACATGCATCAGGCTAACATCCCCTCCTGCTGGTGAGAGTGGTTAATACATGCCATTTACATTTTCAAACTGAATTTACAATATTCAGGGATTTTCTTTCAGTGAGTAACTGCCATATAAAAAGATGACAGTAATCTAAATACCCCACATTTTAACTGTGTCTTATTACAGATGAATTGAGAAAATAGATTATGTCTGAGACAAATATATAATTCTGTGAGCTTTATTGATCCCAAAGAAAGGATTGTCTGAAAAGGATTGTAAGCCAGGGAAGTAAAATAACTGGGAAGAAGCCGATGATTGTGGCTCAGTTGTACCAAAGACAGGTGTTGGGAAAAGCACAGAGTATATTGTTAGACAAGTCACATCCTATGCACAGTGAGTTTCACCTTCCACCCTCTGGTATTCGTTTTAGAACTCCTATTAGCAAAACAAATCGGTTTAGATATTCATGTATCCCTTCAGCTGTCAAATTTTTAAATGTTAGGAAAAATGTTGTTTTATGATCTTATGTGTTTTTTATATGTTGGTATTTACTTGTATGGTGATTGTCTTATGCTTGTATGCCGTAACCAAATTGCCCTCGGGAAATGAATAAAGATGAATTGAACTGAACTGACCTGAAAGAGAAATCTGGCTTACTACAACAGTAAAGAATAAAGGCTGAGGTTAGAGGACAGAGGGAGATTAAAAGAAAGAAAAAAAAATGTTTTTTTAAAACAGGAAGAGCATCTTTATGTTTCCAACAAAATGTACAAATGTTTCTTTGTGTGGCTAAAATTACCTTTAAAAACAATCAAAATATATGTTACACAAATCCAAAAGTTAACCAGTTGCAGTGAGTAGAATGCATGTTCCATTTAATCTTATTATATTTACTACATATTCAGAAGCCACGGTAATTTAGAAAAGTAACCAGATTACGGACTTTGGATTATGTAATGGATTATGTTAATGATACTACAGTTTTATGAAGATAATCTGTTATCAGTAACAGATAACAGTTGGAGTGAAAACGTTTGAATCCCCTCTTTTCTCAGAAACAAAGAGCAATTCTTCATGTGGTGAAGAAATGATTCCATTACCAATTCAAACAAAGCACTGAAATCCAACTCCAAAGCATTACCTCTGAGGGAATGTTTCACTCTAAAATAAGATATATGCTTATCAAAAAAACAAAACATCCACAATATCTTTGCTAAAATTAGAAAGGAAATTGCCCTAATGGAATAAAATATATAATAGTTAGGTGTTTTCACATGAGTGTAATAAGGCATAATGAAATGTTTCTAAAATAGATACAGTCTACTGTTTGTTTTTAGACATAAAACAATGTGCGCAGAATCTGTCTTTAATCAAACAAAGGAAGCACTGATAAGCCATTAGCTCTGCTTCAAGATAGAAAGTGATTCAATTCATCACTTACAGTTTACTGATTTTATCTTGGCATGGCCTAACAGAAAACACACAGCCTCTTGCAATCGGGTACACACACTCACACGGACTGTGGGACTTTCTCGCAGGCCAGGAGGGCTGATAGCACAGGCCTGTATTTGATAACAAACGCAAAGTGACGCCGACGTCACCGAACGCTGAGATTAAGCAGCGGTCGACAGGAAAGAACCGACACCTGACACGCAGAGAGGTGAGGGAGGGAAACGGCATTGTGGAGGAGGGAATGAGGATGATGTGTGTGTGTGTGTGTGTGTCAGTGTGTTTGCATTTAATACAATGAACCTCAGTCTCATTAACAGGTTTTTAGTGGGAAACTGTAGCTACGGATGCAAAAAATGAATTCAACATCTCCTTAAAGGCATACAAATCAATATTATTATTTTGACAATGGGTTAAATGACATGCAATGAGAAAGGAGCCCCCTCAGGTTGTTTTGGTTTTTACGGCCTGCATTTTTACCGCCTATAACTCAAACCAGCCTTTCTGGGTTATATTTCATCAAAGCCATGAAAATGAGACGTGCGTTGGAATAAACTAGAATTTGTTACCCACACACTCAAACCTTTGGATGTCTTGATTGATAAATGTTTGTTTTTTTCTAACATCTCTGTGATATGAATATCAATCCTTACAGCCTCTAAGTCTTTGTTCTTTGACAAGACTGACCTCCCAAACATAACAATTAATTGTTCAATATGTTCCAGTGGCAGTCTGGAATAAATTATGTCAATATGGTCAATTCAAGGAGTCCATTAACACAATTCACTCATTAAAATTATAAAACAATACAAACCTCGGCACAGCTTTCCAAAGCCACTCAGTACTCTGTTAGTCATCTGTCATCCATTGTTTTGCCCTTAATCCCACCATTTCCACCATCAGGGACCCAGAATTAATCCATGGATTTAAATTAGCCCAGGGCAATTAAAACACCCAGCAAATGGTTAATTAATTGACCTTGGTGGTCATTAAACAAAATTATTAGAATCAATAAGGGATCAATAGTCACCATTGACCTTTCATGCTCGGAGCAGATGGGCCTAGGCCACTTAGAAGAAACCATGGCTGGATAACGGTGGAGATGAACTAATCGTCCTTTATTTACCAGACAGATGGATATGTATAGCCCTGACCCTCCACCTCCTCCTCCTCCTCCTTCTCCTCCTCCTTCCTCCCTTCTCATCCTCAATTCTCCCCCCAAAAGAAAGGTTTTATTTTTTTTAACCCTGAGGATACAGTGAAGTTGATTTTATACAATGTTTGGCATTTTTGCTTGAAAAGTGAAACAATTGATTGTTTCTAAAAATAGCTTTCAATTAACATAACCGATCATCTAATCAATTGTTGTTTCAGCTCTAAATTAATAAACAAAATGTTTCTTTTGTCATCCATACCTTGTCTGTTGGTTTAAGTCACTTACCATCTAAGCATACATGACTTTTTTATGTGTACAAAAGCTCACCAGGTGGCAAAAGTAAAAGCCTGACACATAAAAATAGTGTTTATGTTTGATTACACACACAGACACACAATTTCCCTGCACCTGTCATTCATAAATGTATCCATGTAATCCAACACTTTTCAGCATCTATGTAATTTTCAAAGAAATTCCAATTGGAGTAAATGTTTTGCCCAGTATGAATAACAATTACATTTTTAAATGTAAATCAGTCAATATTTAAAGCTCCAAAAATTTGTGTTTTTTTGCTAATGGTGATTTTCCCAATAATCACATGGCAACTGTGCGTGAGTGTGACATCAGACTCTCTTCCTTTCTTTTCCTCTCTCTTGAAACGATGTTCGTTCCTGACCCCTGTATGGCCAGACAAAGGAACTCTACTTTCTGTTGCATCCACCTCCCCCGACCTCCTCAATTTCGACTTCAGCTCATTTAAACTCCCCAGCGTCCCCCATCCTCCAAACACACACAACAACGCAACCTCCACCCCACACCCTGTCCAACCGCTACATTGTCGAATGGTTATAGTCAGCTAGTGATGATTTGAGTCCTGGACAGGCATGTGGCTAAATAGATATGGATCCCAAAACTTGCCCTGATCCTTGGTCCATACACTTTACAGAATAGTGGATGAAGAAAAACAAAAACATCTTTAATCATATAGGTTGATTTGTATTTTTGACTTGGCACATGATTGATGGCAACACATTTTATTTAGTCATTATACATTTTAGATTTACACGTATCAAATACATTTCGTAGTTGGCTGATCATGACTCAATCATAGACTAGACAATTTATATTAAAGATTAGACTAGATAAGACAACTGATGTCGCCTAAAATACTAAACATTTTTACAGAAAATCTTAAAAATTTTATTTTGATATTGTAAAAGTTTGTCTTTACTTTTTGAACAGTAATTTTGTACAGCTCAAATAAAAATCAAATGAAGCTGGTGACAGTTGATTTTTATACACACGAAACTCAATCTGCTCTTGAACCTCAGAACTGTAAAGAAGGTAAATGTAAAGGCATTGTTGCATGGTCCATCCATCTTCTTCCGCTTATACGGGGCCGGGCAGCAGTCTAAGCACGGACACCCAGACTTCCCTCTCCCCAGACACTTCCTGCAGCTCTTCCGGGGGAATACCGAGGCGTTCCCAGGCCAGCTGAGAGACATAGTCACTCCAGCGTGTCCTAGGTCTTCCCCGGGGGGCCCCGGGGACATGCCCAGAACACCTCCCCAGGGAGGCGTCCAGGAGGCATCCGGAACAGATGCCCAAGCCACCTCAGCTGGCTCCTCTTGATGTGGAGGAGCAGCGGCTCTACTCTGAGCTCCTCCTGAGTGGCCGAGCTCCTCACCCTATTTCTAAGGGAGGAAACTCATTTCGGCCGCCTGTATCCGGGATCTTGACCCAAAGCTCATGACCATAGGTAGACGGGTAAATAGAGAGCTTTGCCTTGCAGCTCAGCTATTTCTTTACAAACAGACCGCTATATTGACCACATCACTGCGGAAAATACATCAATCTGCCTTTCAATCTCCCGTTCCATCCATCCCTCACTCGTGCCCAAGACCCCAAGATACTTAAACTCCTCCACTTGAGGTAGGAGCTCTCCACCAACCTGGAGGCTCCAAGCCACCCTTTTCCTGCTGAGAACCATGGCCTCGGGCTTGGTGGTCTTGGTTTGATGAAGCCAACAGCACAGCATCATCTGCAAATAGCAGAGACGAGACCCTTTGGTCCCCAAACCTGACTCCCTCTGGCCCCCGACTACGCCTAGAAATCCTGTCCATATAAATAATGAACAGGACCTGTGACAAAGGGCAGCCCCGCTGGAGTCCAACATGCACGTTTACCATGTTAATGATAATGAAGGAACATGTCACCCTGTGCAAACAGTGTTGCACATAGAGCAATGAGAGATATCCGGCTTTGGCTATGCAGACAATACTTGTTAAGCTTTGTTTATACTTCAGTACGGACAGCTGCAGACTTGCACACCGACAGCGCACCTTCTAGACTTTCACACACACAGAAAACAGTATGGCCACCTCACGACAGCAAGAAGGTGAGCATCTTTGTTTGTTCTATTTGGCTGAACAAGAAAAAGTCACCAAACAAAAGTGTGTGGCCGGCTAATGTGAATAGGACCACGGATGAGGAATACAGTACATACAAACAGTATGCAGCATTTCTTTTTGGACGTTCCTCGGCAGATGACGAAATTTACGTCACATGGACCCACCTGGATCCTCCCGGCCATGTGGACCATGAATTGGCCCTTGGTGGGATCAATTCATTCTAAGTGTTTTTTTTGTACAAAAAATATGTAAAGAAAATCTCAAGCCTTATTCTGTAAGCCAAAATGAGGGTATTTGATGCAATGACTTGGTGAGACAGCACAGCGCTGCAGCCATTGAACAGAATCAAAACAGCGTATGTATGCATGTGCATATGTTTTTCGTGCATCACTTTGGCAGTGACGTCATCGCTGCTTGGTTTACCCCCACCTTACTAAATACACACACATAAACACACCCACAGCCTCCTCTCTCCCTGGCAGCACCGGCCAGCTGTCTCTCCTGCTGGTCTCAGCTGACGGAGTATGGGGGAACTGGGGGGATACGGGTGGGGGTGGGTGGGTCGACAGCTGAGCAGATGCAGAAGCCCCTCCTGGGTTTGCTGGGGACGGGCCCTTTCCCAGCCACCCCGCAGCCATGCAGCTGCCCAGGCACCAGCTGCCCAGACCAGGGACTTCCACACTGTGCTGGTTGGCTGAGGAAGGAGTGGAGGTGGTGTAGTGCAGTCGCACTGTATGGACCAGCTGACACTCTTTAAACACCCCCCCATCCCCCTGTCACCACTACTCCAGACCAAAACCATCCCAGACAAAACATGCCTGAAAAATGCCCAGTCTCCCCTTTGAGCGCACATAACAATTCACACATGTCGTAAATTACACATTGGGCAGTTCACAGTCCATTAACATGGAAACAAATGACTGTAAACATTTCAATTTAAGGCCTCAGTATACCTCAAACAAGTTGTTCTGAATTTTTGAAAATAATGAGAGATGGCGTCACAATTACCCAGAGCCCAAAGTGACACCGTCACAATGCTTTTATCTAACCAACTGTCCAAACATCAACATTATTAACAATACATTCAAACTATTCAAAATATTAAAAAGAAAAGCAGCTATTCTTCACATTTGAGAGGCTGGAACCATGAAACTTTTTACATGAAATATGACTTAAATGATTATCAAAACAGTTGCTACTTTTAGGCTAATCCACAAATTGATTCATCAACTAATCGTTTCAGCTGTACTTGCATAATTTATAAAGTAATTAGTAACTAAAGCTTTCAGCTAAATGTAGTGAAGGCAAAAGTACAATATTGCCATCTGAGATGTGTTTGCATGGAAAGAAATGACTTATGTACATTACAAGTAAGTCAAATTTGTATATAATAATGTATGTAGTTACATTCCACCACTGGTTTTAAATACATTAACTGCAAACCTGATTACACCTGTTTGTCTGTTTTGTGTACATAGAGATTAAACAGGAAAAACACGTTGAACATGTATGCAAGAGGCACATTAAGATGATGGGTATATTGACAAACGTTTGTTCTTTGGTCCACCATTCTTCTCATTTCCCATATTTTCCGACCTTACTTGTGATTCAGAAGAGGTTTTTGAGAAAGATTTCCCATTCTAACAAATGCACCTCTTTTTATTGTAAAAAAAAATATGAACTTATATGTGAATGTATAAGTGCCTTTCCTTCCTCTAATACCATATTTAGGCCAGAAAACTCACATTTGTTACATAACTGAGGCACCATCCATATTGCAAGATTGTATCTAAAACAACTGAGCACATTAACAGCATTTGAAACTAATTAACAAACCATTTACCATTACAGACTTAAATTAGGCGTTCTACCCCACTTTGCTAACTTGGGTTTGCTTTTGTCGGAAACAAAAAAAAACTCAGCAGTGCCTAGAGAAAGTTAATAATGTCTGCAAAAGAAGTTACACGTTCCCCAGTCTGACCTTGGCTATGGTCATATCCACTTTAGTTACACTTAATGGGTCCTTTAGCACAACTGTATAAACAGACTTGGAGTAGCAAGACAAATATATCAGTGTGCAGAGACATGATGCCTGTCTGGCTGCCTGATTTTTTTGAACCTTTACTCACCCCAGATAGTTTCGTTCAACATTTATATCTTTTCAGACCTTTCCTGTGACACACTCACAAACAGATACACACACTTCTATCTGGCAGCTGCTTATTTGGGTAATCGGCACATTTATTTCACACTTTTATAATTCAGTTTATTCTTAATATTATTCTTATTCATTAATATTACCCTTATTAATTTGAAAAGGGTGACGTGGATAGTTGTGCCATGTTACAGGGTTGCAGGGCCCAGCAGATACAGGTTTTGAGGTACAAAATGATATTGATATCTGGAAGAAACGCAACTGATGTTATCTAGAATTTGTTCATACAAAGAGGCAGTAGGGCACCAAACCACAATGTGATGTAATCTAGTAATGTAGTTCTGCAATAAATACTGCCTTTGGGCTATTCAGTTTTTGTTGAGACTGTGTTGGAACAGTATTTAATTTTACAGTAATCTTTTTAGGCTCAGTTTGTGACATTTTATTTCATCAAAATATATTGTAAGGTGTCGCTGGCATTCACAGCCATTGGCAAGACGGTGTGCAGGGATGCATTGTGCCCGTAGGGATATTATTGTGACCACTGTCTACACATATTTAGGTTTTTGTGGTAGTGTTTAGCATGCTTATATCAGTATTTGTGATCAAATACAACAATATAAAAGGAAACTAAGAAAAATACACATTTTAGCAGATGTGTAATACATAGGGGATTTATAATAAGAAAGATATATACTCTTTCCTGAGGGTTTACTCCAAGAAAAGATGTCAAAGTATGTCAGAGTTGGAATTGATGTTGTCTTGACAGAAACACAGAATTGGATTTTGATCGGATGACCAAGCAGAGAGATGTGTGTGTGTGTGTGTGTGTGAGAGCGAGAGAGCGAGAGAGAGAGGGAAAGAGAGAGATGGAGGGAGCTGGGGGCCCCAGATGGGTAATGGATGGGAAGTCATGCCACCGGTGGGAGACTGAGGGTCAGAGCTATTGACACAACCATCCATCCAGCTGGCACTGAATGAAATTACTCTGAAATTTCATGTAATGAAACTCTAAATGAAATTACAGTCTCATTTAATGTAATGAAATTGTACATTACAGTTACACTGTCACTTCATTTTCTCTCCAACATCATTGCCCCTAAGTCCATTTGGTGACTGGAAATGGAAAGTTATCCATTGTGAAACAATACAACTAAAAAAAAAGAAAGTCAAAGAACAAAAATGGAAATAAGCTACAAGTACTTCAAAACTGCATATAATTACAGTTTTTGAGTAAATGCACGAAATTACTCTCTAAAGGCATCTAATTCCAATCTAATCCGTCACATGATTTAATTGAGTGACTGAGCAAATCACATGGACTTTTTTTTTCAAAATCAGGTTTCTGCCCCATTTTCAGGCAATTTTTTTAGACCATTATGGGATGGGGAAAAACACTTATACTGAAACCAACCAAGACTTGTTAAGCTCTTCCAGGTGTGTTAGCACATTGATCAGTTTTACCGAGCAACTCCAGTCAGACATTTTCTCAGCCATTGCATTTTAATTTAGTTATTTCTTTTTTATATATTAATCACTGAAGAAACTGGAGAATTCAGGGGTCTGGAACCAGACTAGAGAAACTCTGGGGTGTATCACACTTGATGAACTTGATGAAAATGTATAAGTAGAGAATTAGATAATTATACATGACTAAAATCTCAATCAAATTTCATTGCTGCTTTTATAGACTGTTTATGTCTCTTGATCAGTATGCACCCTCTGTATCAGTGGCAGTAAACACTGACCAACTGATATCTAATAAAACCACAAACTGATTAATGCCACATTGATGTATTTTAGTATTTGTATTTTTGTATAATTTGCATTATATTTTTTTGGGTACTCTTTAATGTCTTTAATGTTTTCTGTCTACTAGTATTGGTTGCCCATATGGTGATGGGTCCAAGTCAAATTTCCCCATGGGGACAATAATGTATTTATTTATTTATTTTCTGTCAACAAAACAAAAACAAAGAAAAAAAGAATACAATATTGGCATTTAAAAGAAATAGGAATACAATATTTTTATTGAAGACCAACTTATATTGACTGAAAAGGGTATAGGCTGAAGACAAAGCTTGCCTACCCCTTCTATCATTTAAAACAAATTACTATATTTCACATCAAACAGAAGAGAAAAAAAGAATAAAAGAAAAAAATAGACAACCACAATATTCACAAAACAGTAGAAAACATCTTAATATCATTAATAGATTATCATTCTTTCAATTAATTAAGTTATTATCATTAATTATTTACAAGTCCTTTATATTTTTCAATAACTTTAGATTTGTACATTCATTTGTCATCAAGACTGTTCCATAAATCTATCTAAAAACTTTCCAGCAAACTGATAAATAGTTTTTTTAAATGAGTAAATACAATATATAAAGAATTCAGAGAAAGCTGTCGGGGGTTGGGGTGTCCTCAGGGTCAGCTTGTGCCCCCACTCGGCCCTCTTTAGATCAGTTTCGCCCTACCAGCATCGTCTCAGCTGTACCCATCCATCACAGAGGCCCCGGGCTCTGGCCTGGGAGCCCCTAAACTAACACTGAATGACTGACCACAGAGAGAGGTAAGCTGCTGTCCCCATCCCTCCCTCCATCACCTGTCACCTGTTGTCGTCACGCATCAGCAGCCCTCTAACTCCTGGCTACAAACAGCAAAATGGACGGCAGCGAGCCTGATGGAGCAGACCTTACTGTGTGTGCCGAGGGTTGCCTTTGAAAGTGTGTTTAGGGTTCGTTTCTTGCCTGATTTCAGACACTAAGCCTCTCTACTGTAGATGAAGGCTTCTTTTGCCCAGAGGGGAGAAATAAACCAAATCACAATGGCACATGCATCAACCTTTATCTAAGGGAAGAAGAGGTTTGCAGACATCAAAGCAAAAAGAAAAATGGCTTTCATTTAGCAGGAAGGGGCGGCAAAATGACTCTTTGTGTGGTCCACTGACAATGCTCAAAAGCTTTTCATGCTTTGAAATGATTCCATTGATCCACTTCCATATACAATTTGATGTGAAAGGCATTATACTTGAGTCAGTGGTTTGTTCTGTAATTTTCTTGTCTTGTTCTGAAATATTTCAGGAACTAAGCAGAATAATTTCATGATCAGAAATCATATGATAAGGAGATTTTGCTGTGTATACGTCACAATAAAATTTTTTAATTAAAATAAGATCAAAATTGCTGCAGCAGAGGCAGAGATATCCTAAACTTTTTTCAAACTCTGTAAAGCACCCTCCAGAGCCACAGAAGACGATATAAAACTGTTTTCACAGGCTGAGAGGTACTCCTCATGATAAATAAAGCGTAGAATTAGTGTAGTACCCCTTTAAGATGCTTTAAGTCGATGAACATATTTCAAATGATTCTTATGGCTTTCGTTTTTGTTTGAAGAAAAGTAAGACAATCCCATTGAAAATTGTTGCAGTCTGTCTGTTGCGTTCGTCCCATTTGGTGTTTTGGATGCTGCCACTCGGGGGAACTAAAGTTAATTATTGGGAATTCTATGCTTCTTAAAGCAAAAACAATAAAATAAACCCTAACATGTAATCCTCCACTTTTGTCTATTGTAGATGAGAGATGAATTGAGACCGGCATCTCAATCAATGATTATTTTTCTGTGATTCTCTTTTCAAGGCTTCATTGATTTCATCTTTAAGACGAAGTAGTGATGCAATTGAGCTCAGAGCAAGAACAATTGATCAACAGCTGATTAGCAAATGGTGGGCTCTCCTCTCCTCTCCTGCTGATTCACCATCAGCACAGCTCAGTCAAGGCTGCTGTTGATGGTGAGAAATGTGCTGAGCGATAAAACTGAGGTAATTCATGTCAGATTATGACTCTTTGTTGACTCGTGTCACACCTGTCACCTCATAACAGGACACGGCAGGATCCCGTCGACTGCCCTCGACGAGCTCACAGTGTGCAATGCGAAGTCATGCTGCTCTGTGACACCTCTGTTTCAGGACTCAAACGTCACTTCCCATGGCTGTGGGATGGGGTTGGAGATGGCTTGTAGCACTAGCAAGTGACAAAATCTGCACGACTCCCAGGAGCTGACTGTTCACAGGAAGTGTCAGTTGAGCCATATGAAGGATTGAAATCTACCAATATATTACAGCACTGGGAGGATATCTGTGAGTGATGTGAGAGAATTTACACAAAAACTGAGTAGTGCAGTAACACTAAGCGAAGCAGGCCACCTGTTTTGACCACAGCAGCACGTGACAGCACTGAGTGTGGTCAATTACTCACTAATAGATGCAGTGCTTGTCCAGTTGCATGCTTGGCTGATGTTTGTCCAATGCTTGTTTTGCACGCACAGAGCATTTTTATGCACATCAGACTTTTCAAACTTCATCCTCCTGATGCAGCAGGACATGTAATTGTAGTTTAAGCATCTAGGGTGTATATGAACTGTGTGACTGGGATATGTCAAGCTTGTTTAGCTTTCAGTTTATCAAGAAAATAGCTGACCTGACTGATGTGATTTGTCCCCAGATGTCATAGTTAATGATTCATGAACGTGGTCTTGATAAACACCCATGTTTGTGAAGTAATTTTAAATGTGAGAACTCTCAAACTGCAATATCTTGATTGAGCACACATCATACAGACTGAGAGTTGATGTAATGAGATGTGAGCACACGTAAGCTCTGATTGTCAAATCTGGTAGAAGCTGTCACCAAAAAACAGATACAAAATAGTCCGAATTGTATAAATCTACCTATAGAAACTACACAAATTAAAAAATATATTATATTATATTTCTGAGACAAGTTTCAACATGTGTTGTGTTAGTTTCAAAACTGCCATGCAGCATTTGTTTGTGGAATTTAAGACATTTCTCATGAATCCCGATGCTTCCTGTTGCAAAAGGGATGTTGCTTTTAATTGTTTTCTTTTGACTGTTGCTGTACTTCTTATGGTGTTGTTTCACTCCCTGCAATCGTCAATCATATGACAGTCTTGTTTATTTTGTGAAATGAAGCTAATATGAACGTGTTAATGATGTATTGATGTTGAAATCCTACATGTACACAACAAAAGAGCAGATACAACTCTGTTAAGGAAGAGAACAATGAAGACACTAATTCCTCCTCAAAGATCACATCTAAGTGCTATGAATGAAGTGTGTGAATAAATGAAGGTGATGACAGGAAATAAAGAGAAAGTGACAGAATGAAATGGACCCAGGATTAAGTGGAAAACACATGGGGACAATTGTTAAAGTGTCATTAGGACCTCACACACAGACAAAGGCCGTCCAACACCTCAGCTGTCTGTTGACATGTCAGTGTAATAGTCCGAAGGTGGTGGTCATGATATCCAGAGGTGTGCAAACCACACAGAGGGAATTAAATCCACTCGCCACCACAAAGAGAGAAGAAGGGAGGAAAAGAGAGTATTGGATGCCATCCGTCGATCTGATTTTAATATGTTCTACCCTCGCTTCAGTTTGACCAAAAAGAAACACATGAACCACCTGGTTTACAAGAGGATTGAGGAAAGCCTGTTTCACACATAGAGCCCAGACAGGCTTTTCTTCTGGCAGGGCAAGTAGTTTCCCCTCTTCACCCAATCAGCTGTATGACAGTTTCACATAGGTGAGAAGAAGCCTGCAAGCCAGATGCTGCAGTCACGATAGACAACGGAAGATGTCACTTTTCGTGGTTTTGGAAAGATGGAAATTATGAGGAGCTTCTCTGAAGAACGTTTCTTGTTTAATGCAGTCATCCATCCAAGGATGGCCATGGTTAAGGTGAAGTCCTTGGTCTTAGACTTAGTCTGCTCTTTGTCTCGAAGTCTGATGGTAATATACCACACCACGACCTTGACTGGTTCGCTTGGTATATGTTATGATCTTGTACACACTGGCTCCGCTCTCGCCGTCATGGTCTTTAGCTAACATGGCATTCACTGAATGATTAATCAGAATCAGAAAACTGTCTGTTTTCCTTAAACTGACAACACATGAGTCTCTATGACTGCAACACGTTGTTGCCATGGTAACACATCAACACATCTGTACAAGGCCTAGTCTTTTCCAGAATTAGTGCAGACTTGAACAGGATTGACTGTTGTTTCAGATCAAATTCTGTGGTTCATTAAGGACGATAATTTGCAACGTACGAACTTGTGATTTAGTGCATTTGAACTTCATTGTGTATTGCGTATTTTCTGCTTGTGCACTCGTTGGTATGGGTTTGAGTGTGAGGATGTAGGGTTCTGTTTTTGCCGTTTTTTTCGGTTTCAAAATATGATTGAAAAGTTATGAATGAAATTTGAAAAATTAGAAATCTATATAGAAAAACAAGCCTGATGTATGCAACATACTAAAGAGTAAAGGATATAAGGAAGGAGAGACAACGGTAGGCAATGTTCCAGTATTCCAATATTCTTGTCTTGAATTCAATCCCCCAAAATCTTCATGGCATTTCAGATCTTTGGCCAGCATAATCAACACCAATCCCAAACCCTAGTAAGGGAGGTAACAGATGGAGAGACGTTTGCATTCCCGAGCAGTTGGAGAGAACAAGACACCAGATGCTTTGCTTTTATTTTTACGTGTTCACTCGTCATTTGGAGGTATGGTAGCCCGAGCAGGACAAAGAGCCAAGGCCAAATATCTTGGCTTTGTAGTGACAACAGCTGGGAGGAACAAACCAGGAAGTCGCTCCACTTCATTAAAGACCCAGCAGGAGGGCAACAGAGCTTTTCTTGCTCTCCTCCCACTCTCTCCATCACTCCACTCCTCCCTCCTGTCTGTCATTACAAACATAATACACACTTTCCTTCACCACTGTTGGTTAGTGAGAGTCCATAATCATTGCAATTACAACTTTGTACATGAAATTGACGTTTGTTATCATTATTAGTAATACTACTTCTGTATAAACCACCCTGTAGTTTGTATATTAGTAATACTGACATGTATATTTTATTAAATTAATGCCTGATATTATTATTTTTGCTTCATAATGTCTTCTCAAATGTTCCCTCTCTTAATCTTACAATGTGTTAGGCTGCTGAGATGTAGTCAAATTTCCAATGTGGATAATAAAGTTGTATTGTATTGCATTGATTTCCAAAAATACCTTTTCTTTATCAGGGTTACAACACAAGTTTGCCGTTAAAACATGAAAGAGCAATCGCGTAAAAGGGTTATTTCATCAACCATAGAGTTGAGTGGGATTCTGACCTTTAAAATCGGTCCACTGTGAACGCTTTCCATCATTAAAATAAAGTTCTAATGAACTGCCAAATGTTATTTTTAATGCTTTGAACACCACAAATTAAAGGGATGGTGCTGTGCATAATGTAGACTTCAACAGGAATGACTGTTCAAATCAATTGAACATACTTTCAGGCAAAATGTAATTTGTGATATTGGGCTATATAAATAAAATGTAATTGAATACTATGAAGATTTAAGACTGTCAATTGTTAATGGATCACTCTATCTATCTACATAAATATCAATCTATCTATCTATCTATCTATCTATCTATCTATCTATCTATCTATCTATCTATCTATCTATCTATCTATCTATCTATCTATCTATCTATCATCCTCACAGCTATCCTGCCAGCAGTGAAGTGTCGAGTATAATACTATATTTGATTCTCTGTTGTGTTGAGTGTGTATTTCTTCTAAGCTCTTCTGATCTGATCCTACAGTGTGAAAGTGTTCTCCAGTGATCTCCGGCAGCAGCTACACTAATCTCCTCCGAGGTGGATCCCTTTAGCGCCGCTGCCTCACAGCCATAACGACTGCATCAGGATGTCACCTTCTGAAAAAAGCGTGTGCGAGTAATCTCACAGCTCAGTACATTTGTTACTTTCTCCTTCTTCACTCATCTGATAAATTTCCTGCAGCTATGACTCTGCTTCATGCAAAATGCACCACCACACACTCACCGCTAAACAATCAGTAGTGTCCACATGTCCAAAAACAAACACTGTCCCACACACATGTCATGCCCTTTTGGCCTCGTCAGTAATAATAGCCCACTTCATGTTTTGCTCATTCAGTGAGTGATGGACAGGTCCCCCCTCGGCACCACAAAAGAAAACACCTGTTAGAATCTGCCTAATCCTAGCCAGTGGCCCTGCTCTTGAGACTCTTGGGGGTCCTATCTAATCCGCACAAGGGCACCAGGCGAAGGCCAGGACAGATTAGACTCACAAAATCCATCTTTCCATCCATGCACACACACCTCTGAGTCTGCCCCCTATAACGAGTGTTTGAATCGGCCCCTTAATCCTTGGACTCGGCGGAGCCCTCCACCCAGCACACAGCCTCCTCCCCCCTCAGCCCAAACCTAATCTCCATGCATCCCCTTCACACCCACTCGCAGACCTGGCCCAGCCCAGCCCAACACACCCATACCCCCACCACCTTCCTTCCCCTCCCCCGGTGGGGCTGAAAGCCCATTGATTTGTTGATTTCTCTTCTTTTGTCTGCGGCTGGCCGAGTGTTAACGGGACATCCAGGATCCGGGGCTCAGTGCCAGGACTTTTGGCATGGGAGATTAAGGTCCTGATCTGGGCATCTGTCACTGCCCAGTCCCCCTTCTCCCTTGTGGCTCTGGGAGAGGCCTTTTCTGCCCTCATTTTCAGTAATAATGTGCTGCCTTAGCTGTAAACTGATTTTAACCAGGAAGAGAACAATTTAGCAACAAAGAGCACATGGGCAGTTCACAAATAAAAACATAATTTTGACAATAATTAAAAAGTTAAAAAGTTGTACATGACTGACTGGCTTTGAGTGTATCATCAGCACAAAGATACACATAAATGCACGATATAAGGGGATACATACACAGAAACGGAGCCATGCAATCTACATACAGCTGTTTATTTCATACACACACATACACTGTAGCTGACGCTAATATGTCAGTATTTGTTTCTATGGCAATGGAGAAGTCAGCCTAAAATTACGAAAATGATTGGCTACAATATTTGTTTAAATCAATCAGAGAAGCTCACCAAATTGTGTCAAATGTCATTGTTTCATTATTTTATGTGTTTTATTTAAGAAGTAATTTACCTGTGTAACTACTCATGTGACCGCTTGTATTGCCCCGGAAGTTTTACAGAGAAAGAGAGTAGCCACGAAAGAGAGAAGACAGTAGAGAAACCGCTGGCAAAGTGTAAAGAAAAGACAAATGTCTGCCAGAAACCAAAGCTACTTAACTACCATTGGTAATATATTGGTGAACACGGTAAATATGCTTTATCTTGAGTATCATTTTGTACTATTTGTAATGTGTATTAGAGCTGAGACATTTCTTTATCTGTCTTTTAGTTTTCACGGTGTTGAGAGATGTTTAATGGTGTTGAAGCAAGGTGCTCAACTTCGAGAATAAATGTTCATCAGTACGAAGCGTGATGTCCTTTTTCATCGAGTTAAACACCAAGAATATCAAACATTCAACCAATCTCGCTAAGTCTGCTGAAAAAATTATGACCAACCTAATAATAATACCTTTAACCAACTATTGAGTGTGCTTGTTTGCTCATTGGTATATTTATTTATATGTTTGCTTATTATGTGCTTATTTATTTTTAATTTATAACTATGTCAGTAGAGGTCATTGTGGAATAAAGAAAAATCTGAAGTCTCAATATCATGGTGTTTTGGCTCTCATATCAGCTTCCCATCCAATTCTACCATCTCAATGGCAACTGTAACACATTTTTTATAAAATAATAGGTAAATAGCCTATTAAAATATGAAAACTGCCTACATAAAGCTACCTAACAAACAGTACCAACATCACAGAACACTGAAATATGTAGAAAAATTAAGAAAGGCATCCATGAGTGTATACAGTGACGCTCCAAACACAGGAGTTTACTACGACTATGTCTCCATCTAGTGGTGAAAGGTGACACAAACTTTAATATATGGATTTAGAATCTCATGATGAAAGTGCATAGGTAATTTTAATACTATACATATATATTATATATGTATTTGAAGGACATAATGCATTTTGATTTTGTCATACAATTATTGGTAGTGTTTGGCAATGATGGCACTGAAGATATTTTAACCTGTTAAAACTGGTTAAACCAAAAAGTGAGTAAATATTGATATAGCTACTCATGGGGTGAAATGTTTCACTACTTACTTTCTATGATGCATCTATTTCTACTATTGTTTTTTTGCAGTTCTAAGATATTTCGAGCAGGGAAGTGCTTCTTGAATGGCATATACTAGAACCATTCAGCTGTCACAAGTAAAGTTGCACTACATGTGTTGCTAACAGCGCCATCTGGTGGTAAAACAACATGTAGATGCATCTTCACCATGGAAAACAGCAATACATCAAAGGCTTTGTTGCCAAATTCTTGACATGAAAAATAATCTTTTAAATTTACAAACGTCATATTTGTAATTCATGGAACAATTCAAACGGGATCCAAAAAAAGTATGAGTCTCTCACCGTTGACTACACATTTTGTCCGTGGTAAGGTCCCATGGTGATCCACCGGAAGAGGAAGTCCCTCCTCTTCAGCGTCAATCCCTGAGGAGCTACGTCAGCATCAGTGACGGTTGCGTCTGGTTAGCTAACGTCATAACGAAGATGCGCGTCACAGGCGAGTTGATTGACCGGTCACCGGTCCGTCCGTCAGAAGTGGGTGGCATGTCGAAGGTAAACTATTGTTCAGAACTACTGTAAATGTGCTCATTATAGTGTTTAGAACCAAAACAAGACTGTTATTGAGGGTTTCATCTCACATGTCTCGCTGTGTAAAGTTAGCCCTATTCGTTGAGGGTACTTGTGGCTAGCTAGCCATGTAGCCAGCGGTGGTGAGCTCAACAGTTACGGTAACGTTACTCACGTTAATGTAAACATCTGAAGATACTGCCATCAGCTCATACAGTGGTCCTTTATCCCTGTAGCCAGTGTTGCTGTGTGGCAATCAGCAGTTGTATGTTAGTTCAACACTACGCGCTAGCTAACGCCAACTGCCTGTCTAACGTCCAGCCCTGTGGGTTTTAATAGCATCGCTACTCAGTGGTTGGGTTGTAATGTAAATGTATACCTAATGCCTTACAGTGTAAGGATGATTGGGATTTCCTTCTACGGTAAGTGTTGCAATATAGGGCTCCCATCATTAGCATATTTTAATGACTATTGACTGTCCATAAAATATTGATCTAATGGAGACCACATGGGGCATTTGCATTCAAAAAAGAACCATGAACAGTTTTGGTTTATATGGCTTTTATTGCATAAGGCACATTAGAATGGTGTTTTTCTGTTGACCTTAGAGTAAAGACAAGATTCGAATTTATAAAAGTAGCAAAACATTCTCATGGTCAATTTAAAATGCTTCTCAGTATAAAAAAATAGCGATTACTGTACAGATACAAAATTGCGCTGTATTATCGGTAGAGCTAGCGCCCCACGTCCCCACCCGCAGCGACCCGGGGCTGAGTCTAACCCACAGCAAATTTCTGCATGTCAACATTTCCTATCTCTCTTCAGCTGTCACTATCAAAAAAGGCAAGAAAATGCCCCAAAAAAATACTTTAAAAGAAGCAAAGCGGCTCACTAACAGAGTGACCTAACTGTCAAGTTAATGACAACAAATCACACTGACTTTATCTTGTCTTTCAACAGTACCATTCAAACTTTATCTCATTCACATCCAGCCATCGGCCATAATGCGACTACTTACAACTGCTTTAGACAAAGACTGTGCGTATTTCGCTGTCGGAGATACAGCATGTTAAATTTCATTTGGATGCAGTATCTCAGAACACAAAAAGTTAATTAAAAACATGTTTCAGGGAGTCCCTACATATGTCACATGTTTATTACAAAAATGTTTTTTCTTGAAACTTTTATGAAGTTAAAAAAGATTATCGTGCCTGACAAGTGTCTTAGACTGAATAAAATATGATTGTCAGCTTGTATAATGTGCAAAAACAGAGTTGCGTTACCATATTGCTCAATGTGATTTTTTTAGTGCTGAGAATCTTGACTGGATCGACTAATTGGAGATGAGCTTGTCGCATGGCAGCAGCAGGCTGACACCAATTTTCTTAGCACATTCGTTCTGCAGAAATAAAATGCAAAAATGTCAAGTTAGATCAATTTTAAAGGCTTTTTTCTTGGACATTTTGGGAAATATGCTTATGCACTTAGAAGATCCGTAGCACTCTCATGCCTGTACAGTAAACATGAATCTCAACGCCCGTAGCCGCTTAGCTTAGCTTTACATAAGAATTGGAAGCAGGGGGAAACAGCTAGCCTGGCTCTGTCCAAAGGCAACAAAATCTGCCTTCCACCACCTCTAAAGATCACTAATTAATCTGTAAAAAAGCTTACATGTGAAAATGATAAGTTGTGGTTTTACGGGGGGGGGGGGTTGCGTACCAGACTATTTCTTGGCGAGGGATAGTCACTCCTTAAAGTCTTGTTGTCACCGTGAGGTTGCCAGACAAGGAAATGACTGTATGGGCCAAGGAAGAGTTCAGCACATAACCCCCCATAGAACCAAAATGTATTCCTTTTTTTACTTTTTGGTTTTTCACAGACCGTATTCCACAAACAAGATATAACATGTAAGTTAGCGAGCTTTAGAGGCCCTAGTAGATGGATTTATAGGTAACTTTGGAGAGAAATAATGAAATATATCTGTTGATACAACCTTCATTTGGACTACAGTGAAAGAGAAGCATCACTTTTTAGTCAATATACAGTCCATATGTTCACAGAGGTAGACTGAATGCAGTTTTCTAAATGTTTCAGGCCCTGACCACTTATTTTTGCAGCACTTACCATGTGGTTGACGACATTGATGTGGTAGGGGATCCCGCCCATCTCCTCACACTTCTTCATGTTCATCCTCTCCGGATCTCCAGCAGCCAAAACAGGAGTGTTGGGGTCAGCCTACAACACACAGCATCAGTCTCAAAGCAATTGACTTGCTCTTTTTCGTTTTATTATGAGATGGAGAAGTTGCAGCCATTGGACCTCATCGGCATATTTTCCCCCTAATTCAATACGATTTTATTTATATAGCCCAATATCACCCATCACAATTTTGTTTCAAAGGGCTTCACAATCTGTAACATACGACACCCTCTGTCCATAGACCCTATTTGGTCTGTATGTCAACATAGAGGCAGTAGGATCTACTCACAGGATCCATCCCTCTCTGGATGGACAGCAGGTCTGACATCCTGTCACTGAACGCCGGGGCAAAGTTCTCTGGGTTGATTGCCACAAAACACTGACCCTGAAAACAGAAAAGAGGTGATGACATCACTGTGAACTGACCCAGTACAAACAGTTACGCGAGCCATGGCCCATGACGTACCGAAATATGGCCTACGTCGGATTGTGCCTATCTTTTAGATAGCAGTGGCTGTCACAGACTGTGTTTAATATGTAAAATTTGGCTGTCAAAATGTTTCTTGGGATGATTTTGACTGAGAGCTGATCATTTTACCAACTTTGTTGCTGATCAGCTAATTATCACTGTACTGTAAAGCAATCTCTCTCTTGTGCGTTAACTAATGTATCTAGTCATGAATTGTATTTTATCATCAGTATGGGAACTTAAATTATGCCGCTGCTTTAGTTAACTGGGCAATGATTCCCAAAGTAAGTACATTTCTTTAGGGTAAACGCTTGTTCACAAGCTCCAATTCATAGTGGTTTAGACACTTTGACTAGAGGAACACAACATATCTACATTATCAAGCTTTTATTTTAACTGGTAGCAGCCACATTTTCAAGTGAACCTCTGTGATGATGCCAGAACTAATGCAACTGCAAAGCAACAACACTTCTGTTCCCATTAAAATGGATAAATGTGGCAAGCAAGTTTAGGACTTAAATACATTTGTAAGATTTATTTTCCATTTTAAATATAAAAAATGGAGAGGGAAGTCTGGGTGTCTCTGCTTAGACTGCTGCCCCCGCGACCCGGCCCCGGATAAGCGGTAGAAAATGGATGGATGGATGGATGGATGGATGGAAGTAGTGTTTAGCAGCTATGACGTACAGGCAAGTCATTTTCTCACACACATTACATTTCACAGACAATAAGGTAAGAGGGCTGAGTTTTAGCATGTCACTAGCACAACACAACCCAAAAAAAACAAGAACGTACCAGGTTGGCAACACGGTCTGTCCTTTTCCACGTGCGGATGTGTTTGCTGTACTGGGCACCAGCCAAGATACCACAGAACACTTCCACCATCATTCCCAGACCATAGCCTTTGTACCCTCCTGAGGGAAACAACACAGACATTACAAGACACACAAACTTCAGTTGTTTCATGGTGAGAGAGGATGAAGGCAGCAAGTGTACTTGCACACAGTCAGCCAACAACCCAGAGAGTCGAGTCACAGCCCTGGAATTTGTAGTTTGTAGTTGTCGTTTTGAGTAAATTAAAGGACATGTGTAGACACAGCAGTGTAACTTTGTATTGCATTTTAATGACATGCTAAAAGAATAAAATAAAGACTTGGGCAGGATCTCTCCCTCCCTGAGCCGACTTTTATCAGCTGGTTTCTGACCTGTGGCTTCGCTGCCACCAATGGGGACCAGTCCTCCTCCACTCAGAACTTTCTTAGGGTCGGAGGTCAGCTTGCCCTGAGCGTCACAGCCCCAGCCCTCAGGGATGGGGTCTCCACGCCGCTCATGGAGCTCCACCTGTGCTCATGAAACATTAAGACGTTGAGTAAGAGTGTAAGTAGACTTTTAAGTGTATTGCGTTTCAAAACCACAGTTACAGTCCTTGACCGGTGCACGTCCTACTATAAAATAATAATAATAATAATAGAATGTAAACTACAAATGCCTTTTAAAATCAAGAATTTCAATAATGGATTGCAACTCTAAGCTGTCTCTCTAATCCTTATTCATTCAATGGTTACGATGATTGTGCTTCCGCCACTGATGCTAGTTTCAGAAAAACTGGTGGGTGCCTTTATGTCCAAATCAACGAAGATAGTGTATAAATTAAACTCAGAACTATCTTGTGCAGTGACCGACCGTTGCACACTTTGCTCAAATCTGTTTTCATTTTAGATATTTGACAATGGGACGAACAAACATATGGCGTTAAAATAAACAGCCAGTAAGTGCAGGTTATGTCTCTTGGCATCGAGGAAGTTATGTTCTGTATGTAAGGCATCCCCGATGGCTTAGCAGGATAAACCTGATCGTACCTTTCCAAGTGCTGCAGCTGATGTGGCCATGTCCAGAACAAAGCTGTCTCCGTCTTTAGCAGGAGCTGCCACGCTGATGGGGTTGGTGCCCAAAGTGCACTACAAACAGGAGGTTCATAGTATTAGAATGAGACAGTGAATTTGTGTATGGCATGAAGTAGTTTATTCTGTAGAATAAATAATACATGTACCTCTTTACCACGTGTGGGAACCACCAGTGGGGACGTGTTGGTAAACGACATGCCCTGTGGTGGTCAGGTTATCATTAGACACACGATTTAAAACCAATTAGGAAAGCTGAGGCGTCTGCTGTGCACCAAAATCAGCGACTAGCAGACGTTTCAGAACAGTAAGTGGAGTTAGCATCTTTTATTTGTTTATGTAGTTTGTTAGCTTGCAACTGGCAGTGGCTGACACAGCGTTAGTGGTGTTGAAACCTACAATAATATCTGCTCCGATGTTACAGTGGGTTCACATTGTTATTATGTAAAGTTAGTAGATAGGTGAAGGAAGCTCCAGGGTCCGGTTTACATCCAAAAACTGCACGCTGTACCATGTTTGCTGTCAAAACCTTCACTACGCTAGTGCAAACTCTCGCTCTGTACTGACAAGTCCGCTCTGCGCTGGAGGATTCAGGTTTCCTTGCCGGTGGCATTGCGATTGGCTTTTGAATTTGTGACGTACCAAATCTAGCTCGCCCGGAGCACGTTTAAATCTCAGATTTTAGGATAGTGTACAGACACCTCCCCCATCAGTAGAGGGATGTTAAAACACCTCTCTAGTGACACAATTTGCACAGATACAAGTCAAGGTCTGACATTTTAGGGGACTTAAACATAAAATTAAATGCATAAAGTTGTATTGAAAATGTAGAAAACATTTCGATTGGTAATAGTGCAACTATTTAAAATGAGTTTACAGGCAGATAAACTTTTCACTCACAATCATGTTTTCCTTCAGAGCTTGCATTGCGTAGTATCCGGCAATACCGTAATGGTTGGAACCTAAGAAAGAAAAGTGCCATACAGTAAACCTTTAAAAATCAACGGCAGTGTATTTTTTATTGCTTTATTTGTCAAGATTCTTTGACCACTTTGTTGAAGTAATCCCTCTTTGATAAACTGAAAAGCGGTTTTACTGCCAAAACCTATTAAGTCACTACTTTTTCCTCTCTAAAGTAACGTGTATTAATTCAAATCCAACGCACTGAATGTTTTTGCAGTCATCGGACACTACAGTGATTTTGGTTTCTCCTCTACCACACTTAATTCCCTGTTATATGAACCAAACACTCTACTAATCTTTTAACAGTGAAGATAATCCCTTTATGAATGCCGAACGTTCAGTCCAATCAAATGAAAGACCCGCATCTGCAACCTGAGCATGTTCGTGTGAAACATCACTTCTCAGGCAAGAAACGAGAAAACCTGCCACGGATGAACCATGGCTCAATCAAAATGCATCATATAATGTTATTGTCGACAGAATTGGACCAGTGCCGCAGTTATGGCCTTTCACATTTTTAAATCATTCACCTGCAATTACAGCAACTGCAAAAAATGGGTATTTTGACTTACATCTCTGGCGTCAGACTTTTTCGAGACTGCAGCAAAGTGTGAACATGCATCACATCATTCTTCGGTCAAATCAAGACCAACTGCGTCTTACATGCTGCACTAAGATGTTAACGTTTGACTGACCGAAAAATAGATATATGCACACATTTCTGTTGACAGATATCCTGAAGGCCTGTGTAGCTGCATCCCAACTTTTCCATTGGGGTCTTAAGAAAAGGGGTCTTACCGTGTGCCACCACCCAGCCAATGCCAGCTTCTTTGGCCTTCTTAATGGCCAGATTCATGCAGAAGTTTCCCACCACAGGACCCAGGAGGTTCTTGCCATCCACCAGTGCTGTGGCTACACTCTCCTTCTCCACCACCGGCTCACCGTCCTTGGCACAGATTCCTGACTGGATGTCCTTTACATACATGTCTGTTGGGTTAGGGTAAGCATGGAGACGGCGAGCACAAACAACAACCATATTAAAACACAGAGACAAAAACATCCCAAGAAATGAGTTGAAGGCTGTCTGATGACACCTAAAAATCTACAGTATCTAATTAGACTGACATATCTTTTTCAGAGATGCTCCTGGTATATACCGTAGTGTATAAAATGTAACTGATTAAATAAGACTGGTTCTTTTAAAAAGGACAAAAAACAAAAGTGATTGCATTGGTGAATACATCATTACATTTAGCAGATTTATTGTTACCAAGCTGATGAATTACGAGTCACAGTTTACCGGCTTTCTTCTTCTTACTACAATTGTGCTGCCGCCTTTAAATCAGACATGCAGATAAACAGATGCAGCGCCCCACTGACCCATCCTGTTGAGTCCATGGCTGTAGTGGCCCCTGTGGTCTCCCTCGACCAGCACCTCGGCCAGGCTGCGGGCATGATGCGGCTTGGTGCCCACGGCTGTCATACACCTTTCGATGAAGCCTTGCGCCTCCACCTTGCTAATCAGACATCTGCAAAGAGGAAAAATGTATAATCTCCAAATATGCTTCTTTTTTTTCTTTTTTTTTTTCAAGCAATCAGTCAGGTTATATTGTCACTATAAATGTTAAAATAACGAAAGATTCTTGTTGTATACTAAATTTTAAGACTGAAACAAAATAATGACCCTCGGGTATGAGATGTTTGTGTTTTGTAAATAAATGTTATTTGGATTCATTTCTTAAATGTTTTCCTGTAGATTAAATTTCCCCACTGCGGGACAAATAAAGGCTTAACTTATTTATTCACTGTATGACCGCAGTGCAGTAACACATTCAAAAGGTGAAGAACATTTGTGTTTGAGGTGGTTAATGAATATGACAGTATGTTATCTGCTTACTTTCCATGCCTAATGTCTGTTGTGATATCTGTTGCATTCCTAATGGAGTTGCAAATCGAATTTGACTTTGGCAACTCAGAGCCAGCAAAACAAATCGATATAAGAGGTTTTTTTGGCTGATGTTCTGTTGATTGTTGATTATGAGGACAGGACAGTCTGACTTTTGGCCTACAAAGCAAAGGTAATCCAAACCTATTGCAATGCTGTCCAGTTATGTCCACACCAAAGTCCTGAAGGGGTGAACCCATTTTTTTTCCCCCTACATTTTATAGGATTTGATAGAACGAATAGCTCCATGCTACTTCAAAGTCTGAAGTCCATCTTTGCAACAGTGATTGCACCACCTGTAACCATATAGATGATTTAGGCCATGACAGTAGCTCCGCTGGTATTACATTAAATTGTTACTGCAAAGTTTATCAGAACAAAATCTAATGGTAGAACCACTGAGAACAAAAGAGCAACCTTGAAAATCCTCAGAAAACTGCTATAATTACAGAGTATGTTTAACAGTTTGAAAGATGTGTATAGTAGGTTGGGCACTGACATGTCTTTACATGGCAATAACTAAAGTGGTCCGTCTAGACAAGAATAGTCTAGAATGAATATCATGCCTATAATTTCAAGATCAATTTTTGGGCTAAATATATTTTTTTTAAAGTTTGTTTGCAATTCCTACAAGCATTTGGTAAGGTATGAATTAAGCTGTTGCGTGCCTGACTAAATGCATGACTAAACAAACAATGCATGGACCCTCAATCAGCACCAAATGCTGATTAAAAAATTAAAAGATTTTTCATGCTTTCATGGTTTAATATATATATATATATATATATATACATGATTTAATACATATTATTTATTAACAGTGACAGAGCAGAACACATCTATCATGATGAGGTCTCAGAGTGTTTTCTAGGCTGTAATGCTGAACACACTGTGTTCTTCCTCTCTTCATCCCTTGTTTTCTTCATTATACTTTGAGTTATTTGGTGGTTAAAGAAGGGAATGGGGGGGGAGTCGTACATGTTGGAATCAACCATAACTGGGACCATATATGAGCTGCAGGCGAGGTGGATCTACCTGGTGATTGGATGATTCTAACTTTCTCTCCAAAATAACATACAAACAGCTTTGTTTAAAAACTGATGCAAGTCATCAAATCTTCTGCACCTCAGAGAGTCATGTCTGGGTTTTTATGAAATGATTAATCCCCTTTTCACTGGTTAAGTGAAACTAAAGCAATTGCCCAACCTTATAATCTACTATACAACTTGCTGTTATAGAATCTGGTTTTACTTTTTTTTAGCAAGAGCATCTGACTGAAAAACAAGTAACACATATTCACGCATTCTGACTAAAACCTACAAGATCTCAAGAGAAACATGTTTGAATTCTTGAATTAAATGACCCTTTAAAGGCAACTCAGTGAATTCATTAAACGTTGTTGTGTTGTTTGAGACAACACCTGTTCGAACATTTAGGTTCATCCTCACAAAAAAAATTGTTGTGAGGAAAATTTGTGAAATTTGCTCTTTAGCTGTTACTCATTCATACGAAAATCAAGTTTTGGCACAAACAAGAGCTCAAAAAGAACACTGTGTGTACGCCCACAGCCTGCCCCCCTGCCACTCATTGTGCATGATAAATAAACAGCATGGACTTCTGATGTAAAACACACGTTTCCCTATGCAAACCTTTAGTGAATCTGGACTCTTTCATGCTCAAATGTTAGTTTCTGTCCACTTTAGCACCAACACCAAACATAGAGTTCGACTTTTACCCTAGTTGCCATTCTACTGCAGCCCCCCCCCCACACACACACACACACACACACACACACACACACACTTGCAGGGAGGCTGGGCTTGGGTTGGAGCTAGGGCATAGGCGTTAATGATGGCGGGTTGTAACGCCACCAACATTCAAAACTAGCCAGTACAACCCCTCAAATATGATATCATAATGATACATGGGTCGGCTGTGGCTTGGTGGAAGAGCGGGTTGTCCACAATTACGAGGGTTCGATCCCGGTTTCCCCCAGCCCACATGTCAAAGTGCCCTTGAGCAAGATCCTGAAGCGCCCCCACATTCTCATTCATTTTCTGTAGTTGTACCAATGAAAAGTAATGCACTATAATTTGTATGTGTTTTTGGTTTCTGTTCAGCTTTTTCCTGTTTGATTTTGGAATGTGTGGGCTTCCTTTGTTCTGGGTCAGATTGTCTTCGTCGGTTTGTGTCAAGCGTTCCAGCCCTCCAGTGTTTCATGTGTTCATTGGACTTTTGCTCGTTTTGAGGTTTTCTGCCTGCTCCCTTACAGATTTGTTTTGCGTATGTTTGGATTTCTCCCTTAATCTTCACCTCTGCCTGCCTCACTAAGCCTGTTGAACTTAATGAATCTTAATCAATCCATTTAACTGTGCCTGCGCTGAGCCCGCACTGCCGCTGAGCCTGTTTCGGTCCAACCCCTGTATTCCCTGTGTACCTGTTTGACTTCACGTGACAGTGTTTGTTTGTTTAGACGTTATGTAAGTGGTAATTGGTATGGCATTTTAAAGCATAGCTATAAATGTCGGTCTGTTGAAACTGATCCACTCGACATAAATCATGTCCCGTGAAGGAGGAACTGACTTTAAAAAGTCCTCGTGTGTGTAACTGCGCCTACTTGTCATGTGTTGATTCAACTATATTCAGTCAAACGGGTCTACAAGGGAACCTACAGACGTTTTTTAAAATGTAAAGTCTGGACACAAGTATAGTTGATGAACACATTTCTGCTACTTTTGATAATTGTTTGGTTTTAATATGTTCACAGGGGTCCCTAGAAAGCAGCATTTGATGCTGAGCAGATTATCCTGCTGAAATAATGTAAATGTAATTGAACTGAAATGTGATGGCGTGAAATAGTGGTGGTAGGAGTCTACTATTTAGATGAAGATATCTGCATCACTCTGCTCTGGTGAAGCCTGCGAACCAAATAGTGCACATAAATAAAATATAAGCACACAAGTAAAAGCACCAAAGCAGCTTAAAATGGTTTCATTCGTCTTTGAAAGTAAATTATCTTTTTACACAGCGCAAGAGTAAAAATATCAGACAGTCAGGGTCTTTCGGTTTTGCAAAAAAAAGCATGTTTTGCTGTTGCAGCCACACGCTCCAAAGTAGCGGTCCAAAAATGTACATTATTCCTGTTTTTGTTTAACTAGCTTCCTTAACTTCCTTTTTTGTCACCTTAATTGCCGATTTCCACACATATACATCATGAAAAGTGAGGATAAAGTTAATGAAGCAAAATCTAGAAACATTTTTATCTACATTCAGGAACAACACAATCACCGCAATTGTAGCTTTGAATGCAAAAGTTAGAACACAAAAAGGCTACAACGACTTTTGCATGACTCATGGCCAAGTTCTACAGAGGTGGAATTATTTAGATCCTATAATTATGTAGGAGTAGCAGTATCACACTGGAAAAAATAATCCATTACAAGTAAACCCCCTCCATCCAAATGTTTACTCATGTAAAAGTACATAAGTACTATCAACTAAATGTACTTAAAGTATTAAACATGGAAGTACTCGTAATGTAGGTAACATATTTTACTTAGTTGCCATCCATCACTGCAAGTCTGAGTCTTGTCATTCATACCAACAAGAAAATGCTTCATTAGTCTGTCATGTCATGCAGAGCATTCACATGCTGATTGACTTGATTATCCTTGGCCCCCATTAATTGGAGACCAGGGTCCTTACCTGCTCATGGCTGTCCTGCCTTGTGCTCCTACAGGCCGATGGATTCTCGCTCTTGCCTCTGGTGCTGGTGATCTACAGGGACTCTACTGGCTTTGCTTTTCAAGTCCAGCATTGTTTGGAAACGCCCAGTGTTGCCAAGTCTACCAGGTATCCTGTTTGTCTGTATCTCTGTGGGCGTGTTCGAGCAGAGGCTTTGTTGGGGGAGTCTCTCTGTGCACCGCCACAGCTCTGTTCTGGCTTGGCATGGTCGTGGGGCTCCAGGTGTTATGTAAATTTAGTATTATCCGGCTTCAGTGTTTTACTCGATAGATGCCTACCTATGGAGAACACATGTTGTACCGACGGGTAGTGGCCCCCTACAAAAATATCATCATTGGATTCATATAGGCTAAGGACTTCTACTGCAGATAGGCAACTCAGCTTATTTAATAATATTGTATAATCAGGGTCCTGGAATCCTGTAAAATCTAAAGAAATCCTCTGCTTTCTTCCTTATCTTTGAAATGTTGTGTTCTGCATACATTTCTAAATTATTTCAGGCAATTATTTTAAGTATTTACCAAAATAACGATAGCTTTCTTTGTAACAGCCAGCTCCCTCTTAAACATTACAACATTACATCCTTTAGGACAAGTCATTATCCATCAGAACGCCTGCATCATACATTCAGGACTCCTTCACAAGTGAATCAAGTGTAAATAAATATATAACAACCGCTAACAAGAGATGCTGGCTGCAGAATTTAGCGGTAAGAAAAATCATTACTGAAACTTTGCTGCTGTGGGTAAAGCTCCATTTGTAGTTATGTGTCCTTTCAGTCAGTCATACAGTCTGTTTGAGAAGCAACCGAAAGCACTGGTGTTTGTAACAAATAGGAACATGGCTTTAGGCTAAGGCGTAGTCATTTACACAACAGCCAATGAGAAAGAAGAAGGGGGTGATATGACTCTTTGCTCCCCCCTAGTGGTTCAGATCTGTCTTTGATTCTTTAATGTAAATGTTGTGTAGTTTTTTTGTACCAATGATGGATGTGGGAGTTGCATGCTTATTTAACACAAAACAGGGGTTTGAACCAAGCTTGAAACTGAACACCTACTTAGACATGTAATCTTTAAAAATTACATTTCAGCTGATAATGCTTTTCTTTTGGGTTTTTTCCTTGTTTACAATTAGCAATTTTACTTTCCTCACCTTATTCCCTTACTTATTTTTCTTATGTGTTTTGCTGCCTGGCTACATTACACATGGCCAGAGATGGACAAAGGGCGGTGGGCAGACTGCATTTGATGCGTTTCACAATTTGATAAACTTGTTTAAAATCTGATAAACTTTTTTTTTAACTATTTGAACAGTTTTTGAGATGCAGCTGGTATAATACGTACTTTCCATATCCGTGATGAATCTTCAGATTTTTAAATGTATGCATCCATTTTTATTATACATGATCCCTACGACGATAATATTCTTTAAAATGTTATGCTGATACAAAATGTTTTCTGCGTCCACATCAGTCCAAATGTACTTTTAGTGTGCTCACACAATGTGTTTTGATACATACATCCTCATTTTTTTCAAATATAATTATCATTAAAAAGGTATAGCCAACTGCAGCCTTTATCTCACCCTCTTTGATTAGAACTGAGATTTTTGCACTTACAGCTGAAGACATTGTTGCACCACAGCAGTATGTCTGGTTTGACACATGTGCTTATCTCTATTTATTTTTATGCAGTCTACAAACAACAAAACATTTTCAAAGGGTGACACGCAAAATAAAAGCCTCTGTCCATTGAACACAAGTCCTGCAGTTAATACTACTTTTATGGAACTCACTTTGTAATTGTTGCTGACACAGCATCAGACAAAAAAGGTTTAGCCTGTAATTTGTGGCGAGGAATTGGATTGCTTTGAGGTGTATCTAATATTTCTTCTGAATAAATGAGGTGAACAAAATATTAGAGGCACCCTTCTCAACGTGTTATGTCTGTGTGACACACATCTTTGACACCGTATTATTATTATTATTATTATCATCATTATTATTATATTTTCCTATTTAGCATGTCGTGGTTGTTTTCAATTCATAACATCTGGATGGTCTAAGCCAGGGAATGTGTCTTTGATCGCTGCTGGTGACTTTCTCTGAAGTCCACAAGGAGTCAGGCACTCACTGGACCTGAAGGGTGGCAATTCGACTGGATAAGAAGTGAATGGTTTGGATGCAGACAGTATATCACCACTGCTATACGGACATTCTGTCCACATGGTACAATAGTACAAGCATAATGAATTTCAGATTGTGGGAGTTTGCGTTTGGCACCAAAGCGGCTATAATTTGGTAGTTAATGAACTGAGTTTATGCACGGCGTCTGTCGTCCTGCAATTCATGAGACAAAGTAGAGAAATACCTTATTTTCTCTTCAGTTTACAAAATATTTTAACCGGCATTATGGAACAGTCTGTAAGTAAGTAAGTAAGTTAAGCCTTTATTTGTCCCACAGTGGGGAAATTGTATTTAGCAACAGCAGGGGTACAGTAGTAAAGCAGCAGTATCACACACATTATGATAAAACAGAAAAGCTAAAATAGAATACATAAGTGGGTTAAAAGCTATGCTAACAGGTATTGCACGTTTTAAAAATTGCACATTACTTGTGTAAATATTGCAACAGTAAAAAGAGTTGTATGTTAGCAGAGTTCATTGAGCAGTCTGACTGCAGCAGGAAGAAAACGCCTGCGGAATCTCTCCTTCACACACCGAGGGTGGAGCAGTCCGTCACCGAAGCTTTTGACACTGAACTTTAACCTGCTTTAACCCAAAATAATGAATAACTATCCACAAAGGACAGAACAGTGTTTTTCCAGAGTGTTAAGATGTAGGCCTGTTTTTCACAATGTCTTCACTCTAGCCTTTGAAACATGGACAACAGAATGAGAACAAAGCGGGTGGTAAAACCAGTTTGCGACTGATTAGATAAAATCAAATTCCACAAGGGCTTCTGCTTTCCAATTTCATAATATATCATGAATATATTATGTAATGATAAAAAACATTTTCATCCTTCTCAATGATAACTTAAAAATCATCAGCGAGAAGGATGAAAATGCTTTTATTGAGGAAATCTTCAACATTCATCTAATGAAAAGACAGAACCTTCAACCTGTTTACTGACATTTTCCCCGCACAACACGTTAAATTGTAGTGACAGAACATCCCAGCGGCAACTTGTGCAGATAATTGTTAGTCCCCAAGTTCAGACATGAAAATGGAGTTTGAAGTTCATCCTAGAATCAAAATTTGCTACAGTTAATGACTCACAAAGATGAATCTGTGTGTGTGTCGTTTACGTGTACTACTGCCTGTATGTAAATGCATGTTTGCCTGTGCGTGTCTGTATGTTTCCAATTTGTGCATGGTTATTCTAACCAGATTGCCATGATATTTGCTTTGGGTGTTCTTGCCTGCCCAATACAAATGTATGATGACCTTTTGCTGTAGCGCCACATTTAGGTGAACATTTACTTTTTTTCACAAAGAATGTCAAAAT
>CM022474.1:7966416-7977189 GCA_011952105.1 Coreoperca whiteheadi | reverse complement strand
TAGACATGTAATCTTTAAAAATTACATTTCAGCTGATAATGCTTTTCTTTTGGGTTTTTTTCCTTGTTTACAATTAGCAATTTTACTTTCCTCACCTTATTCCCTTACTTATTTTTCTTATGTGTTTTGCTGCCTGGCTACATTACACATGGCCAGAGATGGACAAAGGGCGGTGGGCAGACTGCATTTGATGCGTTTCACAATTTGATAAACTTGTTTAAAATCTGATAAACTTTTTTTTTAACTATTTGAACAGTTTTTGAGATGCAGCTGGTATAATACGTACTTTCCATATCCGTGATGAATCTTCAGATTTTTAAATGTATGCATTCATTTTTATTATACATGATCCCTACGACGATAATATTCTTTAAAATGTTATGCTGATACAAAATGTTTTCTGCGTCCACATCAGTCCAAATGTACTTTTAGTGTGCTCACACAATGTGTTTTGATACATACATCCTCATTTTTTTCAAATATAATTATCATTAAAAAGGTATAGCCAACTGCAGCCTTTATCTCACCCTCTTTGATTAGAACTGAGATTTTTGCACTTACAGCTGAAGACATTGTTGCACCACAGCAGTATGTCTGGTTTGACACATGTGCTTATCTCTATTTATTTTTATGCAGTCTACAAACAACAAAACATTTTCAAAGGGTGACACGCAAAATAAAAGCCTCTGTCCATTGAACACAAGTCCTGCAGTTAATACTACTTTTATGGAACTCACTTTGTAATTGTTGCTGACACAGCATCAGACAAAAAAGGTTTAGCCTGTAATTTGTGGCGAGGAATTGGATTGCTTTGAGGTGTATCTAATATTTCTTCTGAATAAATGAGGTGAACAAAATATTAGAGGCACCCTTCTCAACGTGTTATGTCTGTGTGACACACATCTTTGACACCGTATTATTATTATTATTATTATCATCATTATTATTATATTTTCCTATTTAGCATGTCGTGGTTGTTTTCAATTCATAACATCTGGATGGTCTAAGCCAGGGAATGTGTCTTTGATCGCTGCTGGTGACTTTCTCTGAAGTCCACAAGGAGTCAGGCACTCACTGGACCTGAAGGGTGGCAATTCGACTGGATAAGAAGTGAATGGTTTGGATGCAGACAGTATATCACCACTGCTATACGGACATTCTGTCCACATGGTACAATAGTACAAGCATAATGAATTTCAGATTGTGGGAGTTTGCGTTTGGCACCAAAGCGGCTATAATTTGGTAGTTAATGAACTGAGTTTATGCACGGCGTCTGTCGTCCTGCAATTCATGAGACAAAGTAGAGAAATACCTTATTTTCTCTTCAGTTTACAAAATATTTTAACCGGCATTATGGAACAGTCTGTAAGTAAGTAAGTAAGTTAAGCCTTTATTTGTCCCACAGTGGGGAAATTGTATTTAGCAACAGCAGGGGTACAGTAGTAAAGCAGCAGTATCACACACATTATGATAAAACAGAAAAGCTAAAATAGAATACATAAGTGGGTTAAAAGCTATGCTAACAGGTATTGCACGTTTTAAAAATTGCACATTACTTGTGTAAATATTGCAACAGTAAAAAGAGTTGTATGTTAGCAGAGTTCATTGAGCAGTCTGACTGCAGCAGGAAGAAAACGCCTGCGGAATCTCTCCTTCACACACCGAGGGTGGAGCAGTCCGTCACCGAAGCTTTTGACACTGAACTTTAACCTGCTTTAACCCAAAATAATGAATAACTATCCACAAAGGACAGAACAGTGTTTTTCCAGAGTGTTAAGATGTAGGCCTGTTTTTCACAATGTCTTCACTCTAGCCTTTGAAACATGGACAACAGAATGAGAACAAAGCGGGTGGTAAAACCAGTTTGCGACTGATTAGATAAAATCAAATTCCACAAGGGCTTCTGCTTTCCAATTTCATAATATATCATGAATATATTATGTAATGATAAAAAACATTTTCATCCTTCTCAATGATAACTTAAAAATCATCAGCGAGAAGGATGAAAATGCTTTTATTGAGGAAATCTTCAACATTCATCTAATGAAAAGACAGAACCGGGAAACGTGGTCCTTTGTATAAGAGACAGGTTATTCAACCTGTTTACTGACATTTTCCCCGCACAACACGTTAAATTGTAGTGACAGAACATCCCAGCGGCAACTTGTGCAGATAATTGTTAGTCCCCAAGTTCAGACATGAAAATGGAGTTTGAAGTTCATCCTAGAATCAAAATTTGCTACAGTTAATGACTCACAAAGATGAATCTGTGTGTGTGTCGTTTACGTGTACTACTGCCTGTATGTAAATGCATGTTTGCCTGTGCGTGTCTGTATGTTTCCAATTTGTGCATGGTTATTCTAACCAGATTGCCATGATATTTGCTTTGGGTGTTCTTGCCTGCCCAATACAAATGTATGATGACCTTTTGCTGTAGCGCCACATTTAGGTGAACATTTACTTTTTTTCACAAAGAATGTCAAAATCTAGCATGTAGATGGAATTTACTGAGCACATTAATAATCCCTCATAGTTGAACCCTTTCCACTTTGGATACTCCACGAGCTTTCCTTTGGAACCATCTTGTGTGCTATGTCAGCTTTGCACACAAGATACAGATACAGATCTAATTGGCATTGCTGGTAAGGCGCAAAGAAAATCAGCAATATTTTCTGTCCAACACTGACTGATGGGGCGGCTGTGGCTTGGTGGCAGAACGGTTGCCTGCCAATCGGAAGGTCAGCGGTTTCTTCCCCCAGCCATGTGTCGAAGCATCCTTGAGCAAGATTCTGAACCCCCCAAATGCTCCCGAAGCTGCGCCTTCGGTTTGTGAATGTTCTCATATGTAAGTCGCTTTGGATAAAAGCGTCTGCTAAATGACTAAATGTAAATGTAAACACTGCACTGTGGGGTGCCATAAACTTTGCAGCCTCTAGGGGCTTCTAGGCCTTTTCTTGGGCTGTAGACCTCAAAGGTGGATTAACAGGCGCAAATACAAGAACACATTACATGTAGTCCACTGAGTTGAAAAAGCTAAGTAATACATATACAGGAACAACTACCTTCGTAGTTGAGGCAAGAAGCTGGTCATCGGAGTGTTGTCGTTGTTGGAACATTTCAACATTTTTTGAAATTTGTTTTCCTGAAAACCTCTTCTGATGAGCACTGAGGCTTAATTATAAGAGCCATAGTATATACTGTGTGTGTCAGAAAGATGGAGAAAACTGAGGACATTGTACCAAGACAGGTTGTTTTAGGGTTTGAGGTTAAATTAATTTGGATTTAGACACAAAATTGGGTTAGTGTTAGAATTGGAAAAATTGGGGGAATTGGGAGAACATTTTAGTTTGTTTTCAATTTCAATAAAATACATTGATACTCAACTCAACTGAAAAGTGGGATTGCTTATATACTAATACACACCATAAATATGTTGCATTGTGCTTAGCTTGAGTTTGGCCAAAAGTGAACTAACTGCCTAAACAATTTGATAAAAGTCCTTTTTTATGATTAACTTTAGGTTAGGGTAATAATTTAGGCTAGAGGGTAAGAAGTGTGTGTTTGAACCTGACTCACACAGTAGCACAAGAGTGTGTGTCCTGTCTGCATGTCATCCTCCTGCTTCCCGAGGCCCCAGCTGTAGCGAAACAGAAAGAGCAGCGAGAAGTTAGTGGCCCCTCCCTCTAGTGCTGGCCCCTAGCCTGTAATTCTCCATGGCCCAGACATCTGTAAGCATTTCTCTCTCACCACAGGAGGAAAATAGAAAGATGGAAGCTAGAAGCTGTGATTTGGGTGTGTATAAATATAGTTGCGAGCAAAGGACAGGCTGCTAATATGATGGAAGGCCAGAGGGTGGGAGGTCGGGAGTAGCGGGACACCCAAGTCCTCAAAGACGAGGGATGAGGAGCAGGAGGACTAATGGAGCCCCTGTGGGTTTTCTGCAGGACATGCAGTCTCTGTATTGCTCAAGGGAATCCGTGGGTGTATTTCAAATACCATGTGCAAGTACAAACGTGATTCATTCTCTGCTATCATGTCTTCCTTGATTTGCATGTCATCACTGCATACTGTATAATAACTAATGACAGTTATGGCAGTCAAAGCTAATTTCGCTTGCAGTTCAAATCCTAAAATCTTATTTCTTTACGGTTGCTACATGGTACCTAAAAGGACTAAGACCTTCAAGGCGCAGCAATGTTGGCACACCATTTCAACAGTTGGCAGGGAAAAACATTTTGGGAGGGGCATTTTGAGAGCCCTGTTTCAAACCTATATTTATCATTACATGTTGTCTGTATATGTTCCACCCCTTAATTGTCTGGTGCGTTATTTTATACATATTTCTTTGGGATTTAGCATGCATTATCTGGTGTCTTTCGACTACCTGAACTTCGGGGTTTTAACAGTATTCTTGTATATAATTCTATGGCTTTGCCAAAACAGGCACCATTTGATCTTTAATAATTCCTCAGACTGAGAGCAGATTGCATGGAAATGAGTCATCTGCCCTGCAGCAGGCCTCATTGCTGCTGACTCCTCTGTAGTGGTGTGCCTGGGCGGCCATGCCTTATAACCGAGGGCACATTTCTACAGTTCCCTAACACGGGATGTTCTGTATACAGTTGGTACAGCAGCAGGCTCACAGCTGGGATGAAAACAACCATGTCGACCCAGACGCAAACCCATGAAACCCGAAATGATCACTTTAAAATGGGGTGTAGGTGCATCAGCGGAACTGCAAGAGCCATTTGAGCGACCATCTCTTCATCCCATTAGCAAAAAGACCTGAAAGCTGTTAGTAGGGTTTATGATAAAGTCAGTAAAAGTTGTGAAGAAGAAAATTGAGGCTGATTTGTTTTTCAATACAATACTGAGTTAACATCTGGTATATTTTATTATTCTTACTCAAACACGAGGTCAGCAATAAGATGCAAAGTTAAAATACTTAATAAAACAAAATACCAATAAAAATGCATGAATGACCAAAAATAGATGTATGTTGTAATAAAAAAAAAAAAAAAACTGCTGAAAGAAGAAAAATAAGTGACTATTAATGGGAGGTGAATGTTGATTGTCCTTTGTCAAGTGGCGTCTCATCATCGTGACATTCAGACTTTGGCTCCACAGTCCTCTCTCCTCTTTCTACCCTGGCTAGAGATCATTTCAGCTGTCATCAAAATTTCCATTCCACATAAATACAATAAATAACATCAAAAACGACCCCGAGTACCTGCTTGCTCAATCTCTCAGCCTGGATTCAGCTCCTAGTCTTGCTTAACACTTGTTTGTTCCCCTCTTTTTCCATTTTAGGCTGTTCACTCTTTGATCAGCTTCACATCTCTGGGAGACTGGCAGGTGTAAGCTGAGCTCCCTCTAATACTGACATTACAATTAGGGATGCTCCGATACTAATGCCCTACAGTACTCAAAATAAAACAAAATAAAAAACTTTTTTTATTGGCCGAATACCGAGCATAAGCACGGTTGCATCCCAAAGAGGACATTCTTGTAATACACAAACCAAGGCTTACTTTTCTTTCTCACCAATTAGGATTATGTTAATGCTGAGCAGATTTTAGGAAGCCCACCTTTATCGCTTGGGTTAGACTGGCTAAAATTCAATCAAATACCCTCTCCCGGAAGGTGTCAACATGTTTACTTTGAGACTAATTTTTTTTTTTTTTTCTTTCCCTTCGCCTCCATCTACCAGCTGAACAGTTTCATGAAGTTTTGGAAGCCGTCCTCTCCGAAGAAGTCGAAGGAGCCCTGGGATGAGCCCAGGTGGACGAGCAGGAGGACGAGCAGGACGACGGCCAGAAGTGGAATCAGCATGTTCCAGCCGGCTGCCAGGATGTTGTACCACTTGGCCTTGTCTGAACACTCCTGGGCCAGCTGCAGGTTGCCCTGAGTCTTCTGGTCCCTGGCCTACACACACATACACACACATATTACTACATGAAATTACATAAATGAAGAATCACTAAGTTCTATAATGGCTTCAAGACAAAGACAGCTTTGTCTCTTCTCCATGGTCCAGCAAAATATTTCTAAAGACAATTTATGTACATAAGGAACAAAAAATGGCTTAGGTTAGTGTCTACACCCATGTATGCTGTAAATAGTGATAGGAGGAGGGCAAACAATGGCATATTATAATGTTCATTTGTGTTTTTGTTTATAACCAGTTCATCGCAGCTTTTCCCATAATTCCCAGTTTTTCCGCATAGAGCACAGATTCAAGGTTGTGCGAGGGCGGAGTGATATGAAATCCTTGAGCTGCTTCTAAGTGAATCCGTATATTTTGGAACGGACCAGGCTGAGTCTTGCCCTAGCACTCTCTAATTTCCCATGAGTACTTGCCCATTAGGAAGATGCCAATTACGCCATTTTTAACTCCCCAGACAAGCAGCCAGTCACTGTCTTTTAATTTGAGTGCTGAGCCAATATTCGGGCCTGTGATTCAGAGCTGCGCCCTATGCAGACAGAGGAAAGACTTTTAAAAAAGACTTAAAGGGGTATACACACCCTTTTGTGGTGAGTTTTTCAGAAACCTTTTAATTCAGGTAGTCACACAGTTTGTCCAATCCTGCTTTGCACATGGCATTTTCAAGGACCTTTTGAGTCGCATTTTTAGTGAGGAAAAAAGCTTTTTGTTTTGGTTTAGGGTCCTGTTTCTCCACAGCCTCATTCCTGTGGTAAAGGGCACACCAGCTTTCTACTCTGTGTGCCATCTGACCAGGGACAATAACAGATCTCTACAATGTTTGAAATATATTGCCTTTTTTTCCATTTAACAACAAGGCAGAGACGTAATGGCTAGGTATTGTTCTCTTAGAAAGTATGAGTATAGTGCTGGCATTCCTCTCTGCTTGATTTGCCGCAACATGCCCATTGTTTTAAAGCTTTCCGTGGCAGCTCGGCCCACCTTTTGTCTATTTCTGCCAGTCTTGCTTTCCAGAAGCCTTAAACCATCATATGTTTTTGTTCTGGCAGATTAGGTTGCATCCAACTGGCACCATTAAAATCGAATGTTATATTTCATATTGTTAATTAATTTCATAATTGTTGTCTTTTCTTGCCAAGTACAGATTAGATAGTCCCGGGGAGGATTCTTGCCAGCGTTGCCCATGTTCACCACGGTGGATCCAGCCGGCTTACGGGCAGACTTACAGTTGGTGAGCGGGGTGCAGTCAGAGGGGAAGTTGTATGAATGGTTGTCCATGGTCAGCGATTAGACAGGAGATGCTAGCTAGCCTTCGAGATGCCTGTGCACGGTCCCGCTTTTGGAAAGTAGTGAGAGGCTTATAAAGGCCCATGAAGAGGGAGGTGACAGGGAGAGGACGCATGGGCAGGGTCCTTCAATATACAGCAGGTCTGTCATTATGTGGTCAGGCCTGAGAGAGACTGAAATAGAGATACAGAGAGACAGAAAGCTGTATGAGAGAGAAGACAGAGACAGTGAATAGATGCACAAGAGCAGTGCAAAGTCTCTTTCACCAAAGTACACCTCAGCTTCCTTGTCCTAGTGGGGTGGGTCAGGTGGTGGAGTTGGACAGTGGTAGCAGAGGACAGTGGACGCAGGGCCATGCTGCTCAAAACCCTTGTGTTGAGGAGGAGTTCATCTGAAGCGCTGTCTAGAGGCCTTGAGGGACGAGTCTGTGATGTGGTCTCCTAAGGAACTGAGTGGGTTTTTACAACGCACTTGTAAAATATATGACAGTTCCTTTTGGTTTTGATGTCCACAGTTACAAGACAAATACAAGTTTTCATCCAGCCTGAGCGTGGTTTTGATCTAAGCTGAAGTTGAAACTATTAGTCGCTCAACAGAAAATTAATCTGCAACTTTTCCGAGCATTCATTGTAGGCTACGGGTAATTTTTTGAGCAAAAGCGCAAAACATTCTCTGGTTCCAGCTTCTCATGTGTGATTTGCTGCCTGACATATATTTACTTTTTTTCTGACATTTCACAGACAAAAGGACTAATCAATGAATAAAAAATATATGATGATGAAAAAAATTGTTAGTGGCAGCCCTATCTTCAGCACAAGGCAGCATCTCTGTGGTAGAAAATGAATGAAATATTGACTACAGAGACGACAAGTCTTTAATGGAGAGGGTTGAGTGTAAGACAACAATGTTACAATAGGTTTTATTTTGCTTAAGTCTTTATTATTATATTTTCAAGGACTTCAAAATCAAATTCATTGTTACTCACGTTGGAGTTTCCAAGTACAACCACAGTCTACTTTTGGTGGCCACTCAGCATCCCCACTGCAGAAAAGAGGTATTTAGTGCCTAGTGACAGAGGACAACAGGAATTACTCATACTGCATTATGTGGTGTTAACACAGAGAAAACATTATTGTTGGCATAAACCTCCTGGATGGGGCGGATTCAAGATTTCATGTTAGTGGGAGTTTTCACAGTTCCCTTTGGGGATGTTTTGTGTCACATCTCAGATTGAGAGCATAATGCGATGGATCTCATACGTAAACAACAACAACAAACAAACACATTAAACACTTAAAAACACAATGGACAGGCAATTTAACGATCATCTAAAGTTTCAAATTTAGCATTGGTAGGTGTGGTTGGAGAGGTTCAAATGCTGAAATGTGGAACAACAATGCCCTCTGCTGGCCCCTCATAGAACTATGAAATATGGCTTACAGTATCCTCCTTATGGGATCTTACAGTTTTTAACATTTGCTAAGACACACCTAATGAAACTGGGATCCACTTGATCTTCATCATCACCTTCCAAGCACTGCAGAAGTCTTCTCTTGCAAATGTCTTAACCCTTTTTCGATTGTTTCACACATTTTTCACACCCTTTTTTTTTACCAAAGATGTCATTGTAGGAGTCATTTTGGCCATTGAGCATCAGTTTCAGCCTGTGTGTTAACTGGTTTGAAAATGTGGGGGCCGGGTGGACTAATGTGTTTAAGCAATTGAGAAAAACTGTAGTGGCTGATTTCCCCCCATTTTGAAATAAAAGTAACACATAACATGACATGGTGCAGACACCAACAGCTGCAGATAACAGAAACAACTCATGATAAACAACAGAACTATGTGCAAAGTTCTGCAGCCCCGAGAGTTAAGTGGTATTTAATTAAAAAAATCTACATTCTCAAGTTTACAATGTAAAGTATAAACACAATGATAGTCAGTGTGGTGACCACGTCAAGGCTGCCTCCACATTGTGATGTGGATAGATGAACACACTTGTTTCTAAGAGTTTTTAAGGCGTGCATACCACTTGGGAGCGCGTGTATGTAGGCCACGTGTACTACGGTTTGAAAAAACTTAGAAAATGCAACAAAAATTCTTAATTCAAGGCAATTTAGTTGCTTCACTGCATTTAGTAAGTTACGAAAAGCATATGTAGCGTACTATGATAGGCCTATATTAATTTGGCTGATGCTTTTGTCCAAAGCGACAAACAATAGCGTTAAATGTAAATAAAAATAAAGTGTGAAAGCAACGTTCATAATAACACCACTCGTAGTTGTGTTAATGATACTTTCACTTCGAAAACAACACGTAACGGGCGCAGAAAAGAAGGCAATAAAAACGTTCGTCTTTGTCAGCTTCCAAAATAAAAGCGGGCTGACATCGACTAAATTTCTACGAAAACCATTAGTTAGGCAGCAACATTTCAAACTACATTATGGACACTGGCACTTGATAGTAACGTTTAATTAACTCAGTTTACACCGTTTGACTGCCTTATTAATCCGTGGGAGACAGTTGGAAGCTTGAAGATGTTTCTCTTGTGACAGGAAGGGAAACCTAGGGCATTTATTATAGTTTTTAAACAGTTCACTGTGAAATCTAACGTTAAATGTTGCTAAATCTCTATTAACCTCCCGAACACTGCGTCAATTTGGTCTGTATTTGAAATGTCAAGCAGAGGAGAAACTGACCGTGTCCAGCCCTAATGTTACCAGGATCTTAACATGACCAGCTGCTAGGTGAATAACATTACCAAGCCAAGTGTCCGGGAGCTGTGTGATCCCTCTATAACGTTTTTGAGAAGTGATATTAAAACTAATCACATTTTGCACGGTCAAATGTAACGCAACCTTAACTGCAGCAACCATTTCCCTTTGCTCATTACAATCTCAGAGCGCCGGCGACGCCACCACGACCGAAGAAAGGTGGAACTTGTTAGCTTCAGTAGGTTGCTTGCACCGTGTTTACGACTGAACTTAAACTCAAAAACCACTGGTGAACAACGCGGAGCAATTGACAATTCTGGTGCCGAAAACAGGACAGTTGTAAGAAATGTTAGTGCTCGATATTGAGCGCGGAAAGGATCCTGGAAATTGGAATTAACGTTAACTCAATTGTGGATTTAGCCGGCTGGTGGAGAGGCAAACTGGTGAGTCAGTTTTAATTTATTTAAAACAAGTGCTTAATGAGTTGTATTACCAAAGGGGGGATGGTTGAAAGATGTTGTCTTAACCATGCAGAGTGTTTTTATCAGCGGGCAGAGGTTTTAAGAGTGTGCGTGGGTTGGCCAACAGGCGCTCATTACGTGTTATATGTTTTTAACAGTAGGCGTACCTTCATCACCTACTGAGTCCTGGTCCACGGAATATCAAATATATATCATTATATATATTTTGACATTTAACTAACTGTGTGTTTTTAATTATATATAACACACAGTTAGTTAAATGTATTGTCTGTACCATTTTTATCCCCCAATGTAAAGTCGTATTTGCTGTTTCAAAGCCTTCTGCACATTGCCAAGAATACAAATC
>CM022474.1:7893931-7933900 GCA_011952105.1 Coreoperca whiteheadi | reverse complement strand
GGGTATGTGACTTTTTCCAGGTATGATCTATGACATTATATTCATAATATAAAAATGACAAGATAGTTAAAAAAAATAATATGAAATAAAACCATAAAATATCTGGTGCAGCACGTGAGGCAAGGAAGCAAGAAGACAATGAACTACTGGCCCTTCTGATCTTAATATTCCAGCACAACAGTACAAGTTGGGAAGTGTGTGAATGAATATATGTCAAACAAATTAAAAAAACAAACAAACATTTATTTAGCTCTTGAGTGCACAAATGGCTTGGCCACTGAAAACACACCTATAAAAAGTGCGCCATTCTCTTTACCTGTGTGAAATTATCGTCATCTGCACTGTTGTAACGTGCCACATCTGGAGACACCCTGAACTTGGACTCCACAAACTTAGTCTGGGTCTGTGGGGCGCTGAAGCTGTTGGGATAGTAGTTTGGAGCGCCACCTAGAGGCAGAACAGACCAAACACTGGTGAGTAGGGTAGGAAAAAAATAAAATAAAAATGCTATTGAGGGTTACATTCTGCAAATACTGAAGTAACAGACAGCAAAATAGAGGCACTAGTTATAATGACTAAATCCGATCAGGAAATATAATGACGACAAGATGCTTTCAATATGGCATGCTGTATAGTTCATTCAAAGTTTCAGGTAAGTTTTTCCAGGTGTAGATGAGTGTGGTTAGTGTTCATATATTCAACAGTTTGGATACACTGGGCAAATTAAACAGTCTCAAAACCTGCTTATTAGTGATGGGGGATGCTTTCTGAAGCACTGCACCACTATGAAGCAACTGTGCTGAAAATGGTTTATCAAATGCTTCGACACAAAGTCCAAATGGCGACATCTGTTGGGGAACCTTTGGTATTGCATTAATACAGAAGGACTAAAAGGGATAGGATCACAATTTCAGTATCTTCCAAAGTTCGTCTTTAGTATCACATTTCTTCTTAGGAAGGAAGTAAATTATCTTTTTATAGCCAGTATGAACAGGAAGAATGATTACAGCAAGCAAAAACTTTCAGATGTGCATATCGGCACCTGACTATTGTTTTAATACAGACTTGAAAAATTTGTGAAACTATCCTTCAAGTCATTTCTAAACAGAACCCAGTGTTACTGAGGCAGATTGACGAGCACAAATCATATTCAAAACCAGGGCCTGGTGTGAATGTGACATTAGACCTCGTTTGAAGCAGTCACATGATTTTTAGCACGGCATTGATACATCTTGTCGAAATATTGCTTCAAAAAAAAATAAATAACGTCACCGGTGCTTACGCCTACACAACTTAACGTCAGTGTCAGATTGATTTTGTTGTGCAGTCAAGGAAGGACATGAATTAAATGAGATTACTAATTATTATAATTACAAGATATTGTTCTGACAAATAATTTTCCCGTACTTTATATCACCTCGACTGTTTTAACTACACCAATTGTTCCCAGTTAAATACGATGCTTCAGAATGCTCCTCCAAGATATTGCTTAGCCCCAGATAAGTGGAAGAAGATGGATATTGTTTAGCCATGGTGGTAAGCCACCCAGATCGTGGTGGTGCGCTTCTTGTCTTGTGATCAGTTTCTGATCAAAGTTAGTAGATAATGGCCTAAACAACAGGACCACACATTAAATAATGGCATCCCCCCCCCCTCCCCCCCTCTAAATTTTGACATTATTTCATAAAAAGGTATATCACCTTTTAGCAAAGGTGTGCTTTGTTTCGGGCGAGGTGGCCCACCTCAGCTGGGAAAACCACGGTATTGCCAAAACTACAATGATGTATTGATACAGGTTGGTATAAACTAAAAATCACAATAGTCTACAGATTATACAAGATTAATTCATGAGCCACACCTCCTAGTCAAAGTGAAGCATTTGTGTCTGTCCTTGTTACCGTCTGTACAAAGAAATGCTTACGCAAGCACAGAAACAGACACACAGGCTGGACTATGACTTACCTTGGTTGTCAAACATGCACATTGGACCATCACGCTGGTAGTTGGTCACATGGGCCCTGAAGGGGCAGTTGACGGGGATCTGCAGGTAGTTTGCTCCCAACCGGTGGCGATGTGTGTCTGGATAGGAGAAGAGACGACCCTAGACAAAGACACGGGAGATACACAAGACAGAGCGTTAAGGTTTTTGTTCCAACAATGACAAAAAAAAAAGAAATAAAAGTGCCAATTTATCACCAACAGTCTCTAGTCACTACAAACAGACAGTCATACCATAGATGACATCAGAACACTTTTGGGTAGAACACTGGCAGCAGCCTAAGATTTTTTATTTACTTTTTCCAATTCAATCTGAATGAAATACACGCGAAAAAGAAACTCTGTAGTGGTGTTACCTGCAGCATCTTGTCGGGGCTCGGCTCGATGCCTGGTGGCATGTTGCTGGGGTCAAAGGCCAGCTGCTCCACCTCTGCAAAGTAGTTGACTGGGTTCCTGTTGAGTACCATTTTGCCCACCGGGATCAAAGGGTATTCTTTGTGTGACCAAACCTGAGTGAGAAAATGCGATTAGCTGAGAAACAAAAAAAACTGTAGCCTACTGCTGAATGGCCACAACAACGCACCCAGTGAAGTAACATCACCTCATTTCATATATTTGTATAAATATTCAAAACTAGACATCTGATGTTGGCCGCTCAAAAATGCCCCAGAAACATTTGTGTGAACACTTACTGCTTTTATTAATTGGAGAGTTAAAGCCATGACTTAGTACTGAAAGTTATTACCACAATTCAAAGCAAAGCGACATACAAATGAGGCTGCCAAGATCACATACTCCTAATGCACATTTTGCAGCTGCCCCAGTGATCTGCAAGTCATCAAAAAACTGCTCATAAATTATGGGGCTAAACCATACCACCATCAGGACTTAAACTTGGTAATTTTTCCTTTACCAGTCGACTGCAACAGTGATAAAAGTGTTCCAGTTTGTAATTCATTTGTAGGACATCAACTTATTTAACTAATCAGCCGATTTGGTCGACAAATAAATTTTTTTTAGTCGATTAGTTATTTTTGTCTTCTTCTTTTCCTTTCGGCTGTTCCCTTTCAGGGGTCGCCACAGCGAATCATGCGCCTCCATCTAACCCTGTCCTCTGCATCCTCTTCACTCACACCAATTAACTTCATGTCCTCTCTCACTACATCCATAAATCTCCTCTTTGGTCTTCCTCTAGACCTCCTGCCTGGCAGCTCCAACCTCAGCATCCTTCTACCAATATATTCACAGTCTCTCCTCTGAACGTGTCCAAACCACCTCAATCTGGCCTCTCTGGCTTTATCTCCGAAACATCTAACATGAGCTGTCCCTCTGATGTACTCGTTCCTGATCCTGTCCATCCTCGTCACTCCCAAAGAGAACCTCAACATCTTAAGCTCTGCCACCTCCAGCTCTGCCTCTTGTCTTTTCTTCAGTGCCACTGTCTCTAAGCTGTACAACATCGCTGGTCTCACCACCGTCTTGAACACCTTTCCTTTCATTCTTGCTGATACTCTTTTATCGCACAACACACCTGACACTTTTCTCCACCCGTTCCAACCTGCTTGCACTCGCCTCTTCACCTCTTTTCCACAGTCTCCATTGCTCTGGACCGTTGACCCTAAGTACTTAAAGTCCTGCACCTTCTTCACCTCTGCTCCCTGTAACCTCACCGTTCCACCTGGGTCCCTCTCATTGACACACATGTATTCTGTCTTACTGCGGCTAAGCTTCATTCCTCTGTTTTCCAGAGCAGACCTCCATCTCTCTAGATTCTCCTCCACCTGCTCCCTGCTCTCACTACAAATCACAATGTCATCCGCAAACATCATAGTCCATGGAGATTCCTGTCTAACCTCATCCGTCAGCCTGTCCATCACCAGAGCAAACAAGAAGGGGCTCAGAGCCGATCCTTGATGCAGACCCACCTCCACCTTGAACTCCTCTGTCACACCTACAGCACACCTCACCACGGTCTTACAGCCCTCATACATGTCCTGCACCATTCTAACATACTTCTCTGCCACTCCAGACTTCCTCATGCAATACCACAGCTCCTCCCTCGGCACCCTGTCATACGCTTTCTCTAAATCTACGAAGACACAATGCAACTCCTTATGACCTTCTCTGTACTTCTCCATCAGCATCCTCAAAGCAAACACTGCATCTGTTGTGCTCTTTCTAGGCATGAAACCATATTGCTGCTCACAAATGCTCACCTCTGCCCTTAGCCTAGCTTCCACTACTCTTTCCCACAACTTCATTGTATGGCTCATCAGCTTTATTCCTCTGTAGTTGCCACAGCTCTGCACATCTCCCTTGTTCTTGAAAATTGGCACCAGTACACTTCTCCTCCATTCCTCGGGCATCCTCTCACTCTCCAAGATCTTGTTAAACAAACTAGTCAGAAACTCTACTGCCACCTCTCCTAGACACTTCCATACCTCCACAGGTATGTCATCAGGACCAACTGCCTTTCCACTCTTCATCCTCTTCAACATCCTCCTCACTTCACTCTTGCTAATCTTTGCTACTTCCTGCTCCACACCAGTCACCTCTTCTACTCTTTGTTCCCTTTCATTTTCCTCATTCATCAACTCTTCAAAGTACTCCTTCCATCTTCCCATCACACTCCTGGCACCTGTCAATACATTTCCATCCTTATCTTTAATCACCCTAACCTGCTGCACATCCTTCCCATCTCTATCTCTTTGTCTGGCCAACCTGTACAAATCCACCTCTCCCTCTTTAGTGTCCAACCTAGCATACAAGTCCTCATATGCTCTTTGTTTGGCCTTTGCCACCTCTACCTTCACCTTACGCTGCATCTCCCTGTACTCCTGTCTACTCTCTTCAGTCCTCTCAGTGTCCCACTTCTTCTTTGCTACCCTCTTTCTCTGTATACACTCCTGAACTTCCTGGTTCCACCACCAAGTCTCCTTGTCCACTTTCCTCTTTCCAGATGACACACCGAGTACCCTCCTTCCTGTCTCCCTGATCACATTAGCTGTAGTGGTCCAGTCATCTGGGAGCACTTCCTGACCACCCAGAGTCTGTCTCAGCTCCTCCCTGAAAACTACACGACATTCTTCCTTTTTCAACTTCCACCACTTCGTCCTCTGCTCTGCCTTTGTCCTCTTCATCTTCCTCACCACCAGAGTCATTTTACACACTAGCATCCTGTGTTGTCTGGCTACACTCTCCCCTACCACTACTTTACAGTCACTGGTCTCTTTCAGATTACAACGTCTACACAAGATGTAGTCCACCTGAGTGCTTCTCCCTCCGCTCTTATATGTCACCCTATGTTCCTGCCTCTTCTGGAAGAAAGTGTTCACTACAGCCATTTCCATCCTCTTTGCAAAGTCTACCACCATCTGTCCTTCTGCGTTCCTGTCCTGAAGACCAAACCTGCCCATCACATTCTCATCACCTCTGTTCCCTTCACCTACATGCCCATTGAAATCTGCACCAATCACCACTCTCTCACCTCTGGGGATGCTCTGCATCACTTCATCTAACTCACTCCAGAATTTCTCCTTCTCTTCTAACTCACATCCTACCTGTGGGGCATAACCACTCACAACATTGAACATCACCCCTTCAATTTCCAGCTTCAGGCTCATCAACCTGTCTGACAATCTTTTCACCTCTAGAACATTCCTCACAAACTCCTCTTTCAGGATAACTCCTACTCCGTTTCTCTTCCTATCCGACCCATGGTAGAACAACTTGAACCCTGCTCCTAAGCTTCTAGCCTTGCTACCTTTCCACCTGGTCTCCTGGACACACAGTATGTCCACCTTCCTTCTCTGCATCACGTCAATCAACTCTCTAGCCTTCCCTGTCATAGTCCCAACGTTCAAAGTCCCTACTGTCAGTCCTACATTCTTAGCTTTCCTCTTCTCTCTCTGCCTACGAACACACCTTCCTCCTCTCCTTCTTCGTCTTCGACCAACAGTAGTCCAATTTCCACCGGTACCCTGTAGGTCAACAGCACCGGTGGCGGTCGTTGTTAACCCGGGCCCCGACCGATCCGGTATGGAAGTCATTGTCGTGATTCGCATTTTTAGTTTGGCATGTGTTTTACGTCGGATGCCCTTCCTGACACAACCCTCTGCATTTATCCAGACTTGGGACTGGCACAAGAAGACACTGGCTTGTGCCCCCCTGCGGTTGCATTCGATTAGTTATTTTTGTATTAATGGATAATGGCATTCACTTCTGACATCACAGTAATAGAGAAATACGCTTTTGTCTTAATTTCAATAACCCTTATTAGAGGCTGCGGCTTGTGCGCAAACAAATTCATTATTGTCAACGGAGCTGCGTGACGTGTCGCCTGTTTTTTTTAGGGTGCATTTGCAGTGCACTGAGGTGGAAAAATATTAGCTTTTTAAAAAAAAAATTAATAATAATAATAATAATTAACCGACATGACTTGCTTCACCCTCGGTCCAAGGACGCCACAACATCCAGCTAAAAGGTCAGCCAAACTGCTCAGTTACGGCAGGCACGACTGTAGCCCAACCTCCCAAGCACCTTGGATTAAAGGATGAACGGCTGGCATTTACCACACGATTTTAGTTGCGACATCTGAACTGCCCCTTACAATTAGTTCTTAGTTATATTCTTGACTCACTTCAACAGAAGTTCTCTATAGGACTATTTCTCTTTCAGGGGGGGGGGCGGGGTGTACCTTGGTAACATCAAATGGGTTGAACTGGAATTTCTCAGCCTGCTCGAAGGTCATGACCTGGATGTAGAAGGACCACGAAGGGTAGTTGCCAGTGGCAATGGCATTGAACAGGTCTCCAATTGCATAATCTGGGTTGGTGGAAGCCAGGAGGTCTGCCTCCTCTACTGGCAGATTCTTTATTCCTTGATCAGTCTAAAAAGCACAAACATAGGACATTACATTTTGAATTAACTAAGCAATGCAGGGGGTGGATCTATAAAAGTTAAATGAGGGTTAAACCTGGCCTCAAACAGACCTTGTAGTGGAACTTGCAGTAGAAACACTCGCCATCGGCATTGACCAGTTTGAAGGTGTGAGAGCCGTAGCCGTTCATGTGACGGTAGCCATCAGGCAAACCTCGATCGCTGAACAAGAAAGAGACCTGCACAGGACAAAAGACCAGATGATGACAAGTCCTGATACGTTTTCTGTGCAAACTACTGTTGATGTACACCAACAAACGATAGCAAATAATTGTGCCATCAACCAATAATGATAATCTTCCATTTTGAAATAGTCCTCAGTACACTAGACTAGAATCGGTCTTCAACGACAGCCTTAGGCTTGGTAGCAGCTACCTGATGGAGACTCTCAGGCCTCAGGCTCCAGAAGTCCCACACCATGTCGGGGTCTTTCATGTGGGTTTGGGGATTGCGCTTCTGAGAGTGGATGAAGGACGGGAACTGCATGGGGCAGAGGGGTCAGGTCAATAGGATATGTTTTACACTTGATTCATGTTAACAAAACTGGTGAGAAACGTGTATCTGATCACTGGTGTGCTGCAGTATGATATACAGGTTTGGTTTCCATGTTCGTGTGGTTTTTGGGACACGTTAAACCGTTTATGACTCAAATCTATTCCTATATATGTATTTGCATGTTTGAGTGAAAACAGACTACTATTCAATAACATGAATATGAATGCAAAGCCACTTCCGGCTCCTACACCACCTACACCCACTCACCAGCAGGGCGTCCCTGATGAAGAAAATGGGGGTGTTGTTGCCCGTCAGGTCCCAATTGCCCTCCTCAGAGTAAAACTTGACTGCAAAGCCTCGGGGGTCTCGCACTGTGTCTGCCGATCCTGATTCGCCAGCTGAAATGAAAACGCAAATAAGAGATAACATTTCACTCATGAAAGTAGTCAAATACTATGTCAGAATGCAAAAGATATTGATATAGCCATTGTTCTTAATTCAAATAAATTAGTCAGTCCACAGAAAAATAATTGGCAACTATTTTGATAGTTAGTAATTCTTCAAACAAAAATGCTTTAAATTTGGTGACCAGCTTCTCAAATGTTGGAATCTGCTGCTTTTCCTTGTCCTACTTTAAAGCAAATTGAATAGCTTTGCGTTTCAGACTGTTGGTCAGATAATACAAGTGATTTGAAGACACCACCATTGGCATTTATTTACTGTTTTATAGAAGAGACAATTAATCAGTATATTAAATCGAAAACGAAAATTGTTAGTTGCAGCTCTGAAGTAAACCGAGGCTCGTTCATCAGATCAGCTAAGGCAAACACTTCCAAGACTGAATTGGAGGAGAAGGGGTGGACTTGGTAGTTGTGATCTCAGCTGATAAAATGAGATCAAGTTTCCAAAACACTCTTACAAGTGTAGCTGTAAGTGTAACTGGCACCATGCACCTTCTGATGCCACTCCTGCCAACAGCCGAGCCAATGAGTGTGCCAAACTTAAATACTCGAGGGCACAACCCACCTGTTGAAGAGAGATAACCAGTGTGGGGCCAGTTTCAAACCACCAACCACCGTAAGAAGTAGCCTCTACTTCAACTATAGATACACCCCCCCCCCATACATCTGTTTTTTACTCATTTGACCATTTTTATTAAAAAATAAATAAATTCTATACATAATTTAGAGCAGATACAAATCCAAATTATGATCTTTGACAACTAATATGAAATAAACCTCACTGAATATCATATTCCTACACCATTTAGTAAAAGTGCTCTGAAAATGTCACCACACCATATTTTAAATTTACATGTGTATTCTCCTAAGATATTTTAAAGCAAAACGCTTTTATTAGGCAGCACAATGAGGAAAAGAACATTCAGCAGACATAACCAAAACTATTGTTTTTTTTAAAGTCATTACATTTACAAACTCACATAATCGTCTACTAATTTGTGTTTTCTCCAAATTTCTCTTTTCAGATGTCTATAAGCTTTTTTTTTTAATGTTTGCAGAATACATTTACATACAGCAGGAAACATGTCAATGTGCGAGGACATAAAATCCATCATTTAAAAACGGATCCTGCAGTATCTTTGATATTTTAGGGGAACATGTGTAAACAATGATACTATAGGAATCACACATTACATAGTTATCCTTACCCACAGTGGAGAAGCGGACAGCAACAGGTGTAGTCTTGCCGACATGCTCAAACACCTTGGCCTTGCAGTAACGAGTGATGTCGTGAGTCACCTCGAAGTAGCCAAACGCCCCTGCATCACGGAGGAACAATAAAACATTGGGTTCACATATTTGTATCAGATTAAACGTGTCTGGTTCAAATATTTGTAGTCGAGTGCTCCGTCTAGTGTTACAGTATATCACCACACACAGGAAAGAATGCAGCTTCCCCCCGGAGAAGGCCAACATAATAGGCTCAATATCTGCCCAAATTCCTGGACTTGGTTCTGACAAGCTGAAAAAGATTTAAAAGTGTGTCCAGAGATAATCCACAAACAAGGATGAGTCTCATTTATCCCTCAGCTCTGTTGACTTTGGGGAAAACAAAAGGATGAAAAGAGAATAGGCCGAACTTTGCCCAAGACCAGTTTATTGTTCAGTCTGACGAGTCCTGGGGTGTGTTTGAACTCAGATAGTAACATACTGCCTAGTACATACTCACTCAGTATGTAAGTATGCTTGCTAATCTAGTGTACATCCGGGCATTTACACACATACTATGCAGATGGACTTGGAATGCAATTTGATGCCACACGTAATATGACTACTACGTTAGCAATTTCTGAACACAGCCCTGGTCTGTGTGGCATACTTCCACTAGTATTAGTTAATAAATAAAGTATTATAACAGCAATACATCATCTCCACCACCTTCATTTAGAAACATTGGTGTCACCTCACAGAGACAAATGCAACCATTGCCAAAAAGACAAAGCATCTACCATTCTGCACAATGCATTTCATATTATACGACAGAACGTAAGATTTTACAGAAAATCTAGTCGTCTGAATAAAGTTCAAAATTCGCATTATGGCACAGGAACAGTTTCACATTACAAGCAACCAGAGGCGGTTATCAAAACCTGAATACTTTTTTGGTACCCATCCAAATGTGTCCACAGCAGAGTATCAAAACTGTCAAGTACTGAAAGTTGGCATCAGATGTCTGGTCAGAGTGTTAGTCTTGTTGACTTCTTCTTTGATGAAACAGTTCAAATAAAGATGTTGACAATTTTAGACTGGCAAAGTTATTGTACGGCTGCAGTGTGTGTGAACATCGTTTATCATTTCACAAGTTTGGCTGCTTTTAAAGGGTTCATATTGCTCAGTATGAAAGAGTATTGTTTATGTATCAATATCAAAATTCAGGTGTTGTGTCTACACTGGTATAAAAAAATATATATATCCATCTCTACTAGCATTACACACCTTTGACCCTGTTTAGGGCTTTTCACACTACATAGTAAGGAGTTGGCCCTGGGATAACTTGCCCCCTTTATACACAGACAGTGTTAACCTAAGCCCCGGGGTATACGATTCACGGTGCACTTCTACTAGCCCTGGGTTGAATGGCCGTTGGAACAGAAGACTAATATTTACTTCTGCCCCGCTTCACAGTTCACACTTTTAGCCCCGTGTTTAGGCGATAACCCCACAAACTCAGGACTAATGCTGCTCCGGAGCAGGGCCAGCAAGCCCAAGGCCAAGAATGTGCCAGTGTGAGATTAGCCTGGGGCTAACAGCTCCCTTAGTCTGGGGCTAAGAAGGTTCCAGGAATGCTTTAAGCCCTGGGCTAAGTGCAGGGTGAAAAGCCCTTTGACTACTTGAACTGTGTATTTATTACGTACGGTAACGTATCCTGGCGAAGCACACAATATTCACTGAAGGAGGGGGTGGAACAAGCAACAATATCTTTTTTGCACTAAGAAAAGACCCTTTGTTATATCACCCTGATATAGCCAACACACAGAGCGATTACTGCCCAACACCCACCTGCCCCTTTGGCATGCACCACTCTCTCTGGGATTCGTTCCCGGTCAAAGTGGGCCATCTCATCCGTGAAGACCACATCTTGGACCAGCAGAGGACCCCTCTGTCCTGCAGTCTGCAGGTTCAGCTTGTCTCCAACGGGATGGCCAGCCCCTGTGGTCAGTGTGTCTGGCCTCTGTTGCAAACAGAATCCACGTTAAGAGAACCCAAAACACACTCGCAAGATATGTACGTAGGCCTATGTCAGGCCAATTACAAAGCGCTTCATATATCACAATGTAAAATTGTTTACATACAATATGTTTAGTAAGACCGCTACGAACAATTAATTTATTACTGATAAATCTGTTTATTTTCTGATTAATCCTTTAGTGAAAAATTACCAGTAGAAGGTCAGAGAACCCACGATGACCTCTTCAAAAAAAGGTCTTGTTTTGTGGGAATCGGGACATTAAATCAACAAATGGTTTCATCTCTAATGTTTAAGAATTCCTTCCTACATATTGCTGAGATAATTAGTTTGCATAGCAGATGAGCAGACTGGCAGGAAATTTGGTCATTTTGAAAAATTGAAGGTATGGAAGCAAGCAACGGTATGTACATTTCTACGACTGGCATTACATTTACATTTAGTGATTTAGTGGACGCTTTTATCTGAAGCGACCTACATATGAGGAAGACAATGGAAGCAATTATAAAAACACAAGGTAACAAAATGCATAAGTGACTCAAAAACTAGGCCGTTAAAGCCCAGCACAGTATACAAAGGATAGGAGAGTATTTTTTTTGTTTGTTTTTTTATGAAAAGAGATAGAAAGGAAGAAGAAGTCAGTGATTGTCGGTGTTGATGGAAGAGATGCGTTTTCAGGTGCTTTTTAAAAATGTGGCTACAGAATCTGCTTATCTCGTGGGAGCAGGCGGAACGGATCCAGAGAAGGTGCACAAGAGTGATTTTGTTCCTTATTGGCATGGTACCACCAGATGTTGTTCGTTTGCAGAGCGCAGGGACCTGGCAGGAACACAGGTCTGTATTAGCGAGCGAAGATATGATGGTGCAGAACCAGTGGTGGTCTTGTAGGCCAGGAGTATTGCTTTGACCCGGATGCGGGCGACAACAGGGAGCCAGTGTAACGTAATGAAGAGAGGAGTTACGTGCTCTCTCTTCGGTTCATTGAAAACCACTCTTGCCACCGCGTTTTGGATCATCTGCAGATGTTTGGTTGTGCAAGTAGGGAGTCCAGCCAGTAGTCAATAGTCCAGTTTGAACAGGACAAGAGCCTGGACTAGGACTTGTGTCGACTGCTCAGATAGACAGCATGACACTGATGCTTGTAATTTTGCACGAGAAATACTAAAAATATATATATATATATCTGGGTCCACCACATTAATGTGCTGAGATCACATAAACTACCAAAACTCAACTGCTCCCCCTAATTATTTTCCACAGCTGTTAAATTAGATAATTTTCAGAGGTGCACTCTGCTAAGCACCAGTAGTAACGTCACTGTGTCCCAACATTCAGCATAAATACAAAGCTCTAACTGAACAATGAAGTGGTTGGAGGGAGGTGGACTACAATAAACCCACTCTGCGCTGGCTGTGCCACTGTTTTCCTCTGGGAGAGCGGTGGCACTTCCGGTTCCCACGTCGCGAAGTCGGTGGGGTTTTTTTTGTTGGTTTTTTTTAAATTGGCTTTTGGTTAGTTTGTGCGATGCATTATATATCCATGGTTTAAACTCGCACTCTTGCAAACTATTCTAAGTCACTGCGAAGAGGAAAGGCTTTGATAGAGGAGATACAGAAGCGGGCAAAACCAAATTACAAGTTGGAAACTTACTGGCGGTGACGTTGAAGTCATGCGACCGTTTATTGCCTAACGTGAGCGTTTTTGGTTTTTTCTTACGGAGAACGCATTTACGTATCGAAAGTCCTAAAAGTGGTGTGCGGTCATTTGTGACTATTGGTGAGAAACACGTGTGAGCGTCATAAACATTTCGGGTTATAGGCCAACCCGGAGGTGGCCCGCAACACTGGCCCTGACAGTTCAAATTACGTCAAATTTGACGTTGAAGGGCAACCAATGAGATGACAGCTGTACGCAAAGCATGCACGGAAAACTCGTATACGTTGTTTCACATTTCCCTGAACTCTATTGCATGGCGAAATGTCAGCAGTCTGATGGAGCTGCCACGTTTGTGAATGGACAGATGGTTTAGGATCTGGTAACGTTAGCTTGACAACTTTCTGATGACGTAAACTTGCGCTGCGCTTTGCCTCCGCACCGAGAACAGGTCTGCTCATGCGAAGCCACCTTACGGGTTAACTTACTTTAGGTGACAGTCGCTATTTGCTCTGGTGTGCTCTGGTTATATAACCAACAGGGTTGAAGTTCAACCACAAATGTGCCCCCTGCAACTGATCCACGTCATATCTGTACACTGAAGGACTCTCTTTAAGGGCATTAAAGCGGTTTGCCTGTTAATTGCGTGACTGAAAACGTCCGAGAAACGGTTAACGTGTTTTCTTTGAGGCAGGGGCCAGTTTAGCATATATAGCTAACGTTAACCTTAGCAAAACGACTGTTTGCAGGTTTGCTATTGAGTCCTTCACTTTACGTTACTGGCAAATATTTTAAAACACGTCTGCAAAGTCAGGCTTCAGCGTTGAATGCTAGCTCGCCCAACAACCTAACGTTAGCTCTTAGGTTTTGGCTGTTAAGGTTAGCTTGTTACCATAAACGACCTCTCACCCATTTATCCCCAGCCAGGCTGAGGATTAAAAAAAACAAACAAAAAAAAATCACTTGATGAAATGGAGGACATCTACAAACCTGGGAACCTCTGCTGTCCCTCCAGATCTTCATTTGATCGGTAGCTTTATCTCTGTTGTCAGCCATCTCGACAGGTCAGCGCTACTGGACGTTGAGACCAAACACTGCTCGGAAGATGTTGCGGAGAAAAGCGTTACCCTGTCATCCCAATGCCTGAGAAAGCGCTTCCTGGACTTTTGTCAACATGGCCCCGCCCCATCCCGCGCCCCTCTCCTCTGATTGGCTGAGAGGAGGATACTGACCTACTTTCGATACAAGAGGAGAAAGCACCACAGTATTGTTTTACACTATGTCTGTCCGATTCCTTCGGACGCACCTTTAAACACAATATGCTGTCCTTAAAGTGCAAAAAACCAAATCACTTGCCCAAGATACAGACAGATTAGCACAAACTCAAATGTTTATTACTATACATGCAGAGATCAGTTAATCAATGCTACACTGACTGTGCAGGCATTTCTCCTTATTTAAACACCCTGGTGAGCAGCGTTGCAACGTACTTTAATTACTGATTATAGACCACTGCTCCATTTCAAATGTATGAATTTCAAATGTATGAAAGTCACAATGCTGCGATGTATTGAGTGTCTGTTACAGTTTATTGCTATATGCTTTCCAGCATGACTGTTTTACTGTAGCTTACTGCATTTTAAATGACTAAACCAATGCAGTGAAGTGCAGTCACTATCATACTTTTGTGGTAAAGTCAGACTCTAGACCATATTATATATTTTTTACAAAAATACAGCATATTCAGTAAATAAAATTATTTTTTTCAAAAGTCATTCTTACTCTACATCATTTCACATACTGACTACTGCATACATTGCAATGTTGTCCTCTTTTCTCATTGCCATTTGTTTAATCTTGAGAAAAGGGCCATTGCATGCTGTGTTTTGATTATAATTGGCTTCTGTTTGACGGCATCCTTTGATGCAATGATTCAAATTCAGTGATGAACATAATGGTGTGAGTCTCTGATAAGCATTATAGCTGCGTTTCATTAGTAATTCCACTTCCCTTCATTCACTTTCATTTAGAATGCAATGTGAGATTTTGAGGCCAAAATTAGGAGTGAAAATTCTAATTAATAAAAATATTAAGTAAACAAATGATTAGCACCATGATCAGATTAATCTACTAGGGGGCCCAGTGCAAAATACCAGCGGCTTGGTCGCCCCTCCGTTCCTCACAGATAGATTTTCTATCGTGGACTACAACCTTTAATTAATTTAATCATATGCTGCATCATATAAGCACAAAACAGAAATAAGGTCTTAAAAGTAGATATTTACACAGGGACTCTCTTCAAAGTCAGATAATAAAGCAGGACCCACCTTAAGGCCTGTCATATCAGTTGATATTGAGCTTTTTTTGCTGCATATTCCCGAACAAAATGTTCAATTAAATTAGCACAAACCAGCTGATACACAGAAAGCCTGGAGCCTTTGGGGTCTCTGGAGTTCCTGGGCCCCTGCGCAGCACCTGTATGCCAATTCCACATTCTAAACCTACTTTTACTTCTCGGTTTTAATGCTTTGCGCTATAGATATAATATAATTCATCTGGCAATGCTTTCACAGGCCAAGACCTAAAGATGATTTTTGTGATATCCAGAAATAATGCCAGCGTGACACAGCTTTCTTTTTGTACTCCTCGCAGATTCAGGCGATTCCAGCTCATTCCAACAAGATAAACAAGTGGTCAGACTGTTACTGTTGAATTTCTTTTATTTCAAACAGCATTCACACAATACACTGTATTCTTGAGACACATTCACATCAAGTGCTAAATAACTTCATGCATGGTCAAATGTAGGCTACAGCTTTGTTGAATCAAATGCAAGGTCTGATTGTAAATGAAAATATTGCTTCATTATTTGGCACAGTAGGAAATATTGTGTATTATATGACCACAGGTGGGTTATTTTTGATTGATTTTCAAAGTGAGGTGAGGAATGCAGTCAAAACTTGACCAAAAATGTAGAGCAGGTTCTGCGTGAAACAAATGAAAATCACAGTAATGCATTAGGCTGATGATGCTTTTAGAGTTAGCAGGTATTTTACATGATAATTCACATTCAAAAGTTACAACAAAACAGCACTGTTGCACAATGTTGTAAAGAATATCTCAGACAGATAAAAAGCCACCTTGACATTCTGACTTTTACAAGACCCATGTCACATTATCTTCATTTTAACCGAAAAACGTTTTAGCAATATTACCATTCAAGCTTCAAGCAGCAACGCGGCTCCTCTTGGGTTCAGCCAGGGACACCCGCAGTGCTCACAATAAGTGTAACAGCTAAAATGAGTGTGACAAGTGCCTGGTGAAAAACAACAAGAGATTCATTCAGAATATCAAGGCGTTTTCTTTTACATAAAAGGAACTGTAAACCCATTTAAAGGGGTTAGTATACTTCACATCAAATTTTAAATTCCCAGAGGTGTTTTGATGATCAGCAACGATATTGGTGTTAAATATGGTGTTGTATAAATGAACTTGGAGTTTGATGCTTATTATTAAAGTGTAATACTCTGAAAAACATGATCTGCACCCAGCATGTAGAGGGAAAACATGGCAATGAGAAGAATGTTGTAGTACACTATTTACACTGTTAAATATGCTTATGCAACTTGTATTGCATTAATCATGGTAAAAATAGAACAATGAAATATGATATTTATATGCTAATTACATCTGATTTGGCCACCCTGTAACAACTGCTACAAATTACAATTATTTTACCTGGATAAGAGTACCTGGATTTTTTTGAGAAGCACAATAAATACTGAACATACCAAAACCTCTATTATTTGTCAGTCTCGCTGTTAACAAATTACACAAGCAAATCCAATAGAGCTAACTCAACTCGGCTCGAAAACTGCTACGAAATCAATCAAGTAGGACCAATCAATGACTGGATTGAAAAGACAAGTGTTTTCCTGAAAGAGAAGCGATTTCACCTCTCCGTCCAGTCAGTCATTCTCTAGACAGCTATAACAGGCTACAACCAGAGTAGGCACCATGCAGAGAGGGGGTCACGCCTGCCAATTAAAACTCACTTTGAACTGAAATTTATGATCAAGACTTTTGAGAAGTATCCACATATTCATGTCCCCTTTGCTGCTGTTGTAGTGCAGAATCGGGATTCACCCCGATTCTCAAGCCAAAGGGACAAGGTAAGGACGTAGGACGCACACCGTTTGAAAACTCATCAGTTACTTTTAGTGGGTAATTTGGGATATGCAGTGCTCCTTCCTAAATGCCGCCCTCACCCATAATGCACCCGAGCCAGAATGAAGCCAAAGACAGGTTTATTTTAACACTAGCTTTTCAGATTCCTCCCCCTTACATGAAGATAATGTGTTTATTCCAATTTGTTACTCGTCAGCAGAGCGACACGCAGCGCACACAGTATCCTTATCCGGGCCAAAAACTCTTATCTTACTAAAACAGTGTAAAGGATTTGAGCATGGCACCAAATAAGGGGAGAGGTGAAAGGAACGTGAAGAAGCTAGTGTTTTACTTGAAACAGGTCGGGTATGTATGAGGGCAAAGAGGACTAGATCCTCCGCAGAGGGTGCCACATGGACACGGGCTTCCTCAGAGTGGCCAGCATCTGGTTCCAGTGGGTGATCCCCATCCCGCTGGCCTCTGGGCCGATGATCACGTGACCCAAGTTCTCGCCCCGGCCGTCATCTGTGGTCTCTGCCACTGTAACCCTCAGGGAGAGTTCCTGCAAACAGCATAACATGGTTACACAACCTGCTGTGTAAGCATGACTCAGCATCTTCTTAACAGCGTGGTTCATCCAAATCTTTATGGAATCATTTAAATGAGCATGTGTAATAACAACATTTGCTATTTTTATTGTCTTTGGCATTTCAAGCTCATCACCTTTTACTCACATTTAATTTTATTACTGTCTGGCTCATTTTGTTAATAGCCAGAAATGTAAGAGCAATTACATCTTTGGGATATTATTGTTTTTACACACTGCGCTATGGATTTAAAAAGGCACAGTTTATATCACAGGAAGATTTTAATGATGTTGTCATTGTTATGTTCATATTAGTATTTTTAGCCACACGAAATGTCGGTCCACCACTTTTGTCCTGAAGGCTGAAATATTTCAACAAGTACTGGATGATGCCATGTAATTTTGTGCAGACATTCATGGACACCAGAGGATGAATCCTAAGGACTTTGGTGATCCTCTGACTTTTCCTGTAGAGTCAACATGGGGTCTACATTTGGGTTTTGAGTGAAATGTCTTGACAACTATTGGATGGATTGCCATAAAATGTTGTTATCACATTGAGGATACTCTAGTTTTTCCTCTAGCGGCATCATAAGGTTAAAATTTGTATTTTTCCAGGTCGTTGGTTTACGACTAAATGACATACTAATGACATTCCCATCAGCCTCAGCTGATTAGCAAATGCTAAACTAAGATGGTGAACATGTTAAACATTATATACCTGCTTAACAATCAGCATGTTAGCATTATCATTGTGAGCATGTTAGCATGTTGACATTAGCATTTGTTACAGCCTCAAAGAGCCACTAGTGTGGCTGTAGACTCTTAGTCCATACTAATTTTGTGTAATTATATTCTATTATTTACTTATTTAACCAGGACCCCTCTTGAGATACATTATCTCTCGTGGCAAACACATTGTATTTAATGATTATAAAAATTATTGTGAATACCATAATTCAGTCAACTTAACATGCTATAAATGTCAGCTGCATGTGCATACCTGCAGCTGAACTACACATTCTTTGAGTTATTTTAATAATTTAACTTTTTTTTTTGTTAGAGTTATTACTGGCAATGCTGTTTTTGGTATCACATTTAATCGTTCTTATCTTTATGCTTGACCATAATTCCTCTTGTGGATTAATAAAGTTTCATCTCATCATTTCCTCATTCAGGACTAGTTTGGGCCACAGTCTGAAGGGTCACCTGCAGGACGATGGACGGCACAGAGAAGATCATGGCTTCATTGAAGATGGGGTTCGTGTCGTCCCTTTTGGTGGAAGTCTTCTTCTTGCTGATCTTCCTGCCGTCTTGCAGGAGATACACTTTGACAAACGGATCTGATAACGAGAATGAGGGAATAAGATCACGACTGCATTTTAAGTTAAAGAGTAATCAATTAGAAGCTCAGTCCTGTACACACAATTACTTCTGTGGATGATAACAGTGTTTCAGAAGGTGACCTTTATTGGTACAATGTTACTGTGGCACTTATCTGGACATGATGAACAAGTAATTTAAGTCTCATTTGCCTTTCTGGATGAAGATAAATGTATATTTTGGGAGTTGACATTAAGAGTCTGTTATTACTGAGTCAGGAATTATTGTGTCCTGTCGTGGGACACGAGTGATTTTGAAACATGTGGACGGATTCAAAGGCAGACAGACAGACACATTTAAACGTAGTTCATGCAAAGAGAAACGGACACTCAAACATTCAGGTAGCTCCCATTCACACGCACTTACAAATAAAAACACAAACGCACACTACAGCAAACAAACAAACGTGTCTGACCTGCAGTGTTCTTGCCATTGGTCCACACCAGGTTCTTGCACTTGGCCACGACCACTGTGAGGCGCTCTGCAGTCGGCAAATAGCTGAGAGACAACAGGATCTCCCCAACTGCATCCACAGCCTGTGGAGTCATACCAGGGCATGGCAGGACATTACATATAACAATATATGTGCCAGTCTGGGTGATGCTTTGACAGAAAACACTTCATGATTTCTTTCATACTAAAGCAAATATCCACCCAGAGCGCACTCCAGAGCTCCTCTTGCGACTGTGGGTTGGACTTGATTAATTATTATGTGGTACACTGCTTACACATCTTTAAATTAAAGAGAGCTGTCTTTAAACTAAAGCAATCACAAAATGTCAACTGCACACGTTAAAGGAGGAAACAAATGAATCATTAGTAAATTAAATGACACATTACACATCCAGCCATCCACGATAAATTTGTTAAACTCAAAACGTTTAAAAAATGTTGTGATTCCATTTTAATATGAAATGGTTAGTTCATTATGTAAAGACAGAACAAGGAAATATAATTAAAAATTGGCTAATTTAATTATCTTTTAAAATTATTTTTGAGTTTTATTTGTGCATAATTCTGATTAAACATTGTAAAAGCCTATAATTCTTCCATTTGCACACCCCACACAGTCTTGATAGGGACTTTAATGATCAGTACTGTCCTTTACGGCCTAGTAGCTTTTTCATGTTCAGTGTCTTATTTTTAATATATTATGATTACACATGATGAATTGTCAATAAAAACACTGGCATGTCAGATTTACTTATGCAAGTTCTAAAAAGACATATTCAGTGCTCAAGGCATGTGTAGATAATTAGGTGTCCTGATATATGAAAATAATATTCAAGTTGCAGTTGTGGAAAGTAACTACGTTCATTTACTCAAGTACGGCACTTCAGTAGAATTTTGAAGTTCTTGTACTTTACTCAGGTATTTCCATTCTGCTACTTTATACATCCAATCCATTTCATTTTTGTTACATAAAAACACATATGATAAGCTTGTAAAATATATTGTAAGAGATTAAACCAGTGGCTCACAACCCTTTTGGCTTTTTGAATTCTGACAAAAGAAAGCAGTTGGAGCTCGTTGTCGTGTTTCAGATATCTGTGAGTTTATTAGCAGTTCCACCAAAGACACGTTTCCCCTCTAAACCTCTCGCATGGTTTCATTTAAATACCATTTTGAAGCCCAAAGAGTTCAAATATATTTCACACAAAGTCCAAAACATGTAATAAAAACCCCTTGGAGGGTCCCAACCCCTCGGTTGGGAACCGCTAAACTAAAACTGTGCATAAAGTAGTTAAAACATCTGTAGCTACGCCTCGAGCAGCTACAGCAGTAAACTTATGCATGCTCCCACATTGATGCATCAGTATTAGAAATCTAATAAGATCATATACAGTATATGTTATGGTCCTTTTTTCTGCAGAACAAGTACTTTTGATACTTTAAGTATATTTTGCTGATACTTTTGTACTTTTACTTTTTCCGCCACTGTCAAGTTGGAGGCAAAGAACATATTTCTTCTGCTGGAGTACATTATTTTCTTTACCCGTTTTTAAAATCATCTATCATTCACGTTTGTTTGTGGTCAGTTTAACGCATGCGCTGATTATTTTCATCAGTGAAACTTAACTGGTAAAGTAGCATATAAAGCATCTGTATTATTTCTATGGTAACCAAATATCTTATATACATGGTGCACTGAATTTAAACGACAATTAAAGTGTTGACTGGAAAACTGGGATGTTCTGACATACAATTTTACACCTGCCAGCCAATCAGAAACGTATTTTCTATGGACATAGCAGAAACGATTTTCATATATCAGTTTTTGTTATAACTGACTACATTACTAATACCATCTGTTATCATATACTCTATCATCAGTTATGCATTACATTTTCTTATTTATTGAATATGGCATGTAGTTTTCCTGAACGTCCAGCAGGGGTTCTCAGACCCCACCATGCTTTCAAACACATTACAGTGTATACAGTATTTAGATACTTTAGTTTACTGTAGAAGGAAGTACATGTCACATTGGAAATGTGCCTAAAATCCTATACTGTGGCATTTATTATAGCAGTCTGGATTGCATTGTGTCATATCAAATTGTACCCAATGACACATTACTGTATTGTAATTCACCTTATTGACATCTTGAAGGTAGAGCCAGGCGTTGAATGGTCTGATGGTCAGGTCCAGGTCTGACAGCTTGAGATCTGCTACCCCCGCGCTTATGTTTCTCTCATCAGCATCGATACCAAAAGCGGCGAAACGCAGGCTGTACTCCTCCAGCGTGGACAAGTCCATGGGGACGGAGTAGTGCTCATCAAAAATCACGGTGAATGCATTCGTCTGGACCTGTGAGGGGCAGAAGATATTTGAAATGTAGGAATTCAAGCAAAATGTTTTACTTGTAACATCCACCTCCTAGATAACGTTGATTTATATAAACACAGAGGTTGTTTGCAGTGATAAAGGTGAGATTCTAACTTTAAATGAAAAGATGCAGTATATGCTGTAACATCTGTTAGTCTCTTCATCCTCTCACTGACTCACCGAGGGTCAGCCACTTTCTATTTGAGAACTCACCCAACTCTGGTCCACACAGGCAGAATGGATCCTTGTGCATCCACTGTTTTACCAGTTTATCTTACCTTACATTCATTTACTTTCTAAAGGCCCTTACCAAAGCATCGCATACAGACCTCTGAAAAAGCGGAGATTTTTTAAGAAGTTATTCTCAGCTTTTAGAAATGGAGAGAGAGAGAGAGAGAGAGAGAGAGAGAGAGAGAGGGAGGCACTTGCAGATCTATAAGCAGAATTTACCAAAATCATGTTGATGCGATTTCAGAAATATATAGCGGTGTTCTTTCAATTACAGCACAAAGCATTTTTAAAAAGTGGAGGAAATGCTGGCATAACACCTAATATGCAACTACACTTCTTTTCGCTGTGAACTACTCTCTACAGAAGAAATAGTACACATAAAACTATTGGAAGTGTTTGCTGTGGACTATCCATAGTAATGGGAGCTTGTTTCTGGAAGATCATGTTGCTGTGGAATTTTCTAAATGCATTTTTTCAGTTTTATCAGCATCACAAACTAATTTCTATTCACCTTCATTGTATTAGGGTGGAGCCAGGAATCTCAGAGACAGATAAACTGTTCAGACTGTACATATCAAAGTTCCATCCATTCATACTGTTCATTCTGTGAGCATCTCTCATTTATATATCTATATATATACATACATACATATACATATACATATATACAGTAAATATGCATTTTGCTCCTGCACTTTCTGGTTAGATGCCAAACTGCATTTTGTGTTAGTCTTGCTTATGCTGTGCAAAGACAATAAAGTGGAATCCAATCTAATCAAATCTAAATTCATTGAATCTAATATCTCAGAATCTAAGGAAAACAAAACCAAAATTATCTGGGTAAATGAGAAAAATATGTTTCGTAAATACAATCAAAACAGACAGTGAAGCCAAACAACTGCACTGAGCTCAACACCCGGAGCGACAACAAACCAAATATGTCAAATGTGTGGGTTTACCAGAAGAATATCTGACACAATGTAGACGACACTGCAGAGAGGGACTAATATTCTTTCTTTTCCAAGTTACCTGATAAACGTTTGGTGTGTGTATCGTTGAGAACATGTAGTACATTAAGAGCACAAGGTCATAGCGGATACTTTCCCCACCATGAATGGCATTTTTGCATTCCTTCACTCTGCTGCTACAAGAGGTTTTTACTAGTAAAAAAAAAAAAACACCAGCAAAATCATCTGCACGGCATGAACGCAATATTTTTTGTGTGTTTTTCGTCAACCAGCCTCAAAACCAAGTGGATTCAGATTACTAGTCACTATTGAATTTCTTTTCTTGGCAGCCAAAACAGCTTTTACAATGAAAAAGAGAGGCAGTTTGGCCTGCAGCAGAGCACACCATGACTACTTTAGATCAAAGTGAGAGACTCAGCTGCCACAGCCAAAGTGACCAGCCTTTTCCTAGTGGATAGTGCTGATTACAGGCCATCAGATGCTAATGCATTTGTTACTTCAAGGCTGGATTACTGCAATTCCATATTATCAGGCAGCCCAAAAAAGTCCCTTAAGATTCTCCAGTTGATTCAGAACGCTGCAGCATGTGTACTGACAGGAACTAGGAAAAGAGATCATATTTCTCCAATATTATTTTCTCTGCACTGGTTCCCTGTGAAATCCAGAATAGAATTTAAAATCCTTCTCCTCACCTACAAAGCTCTTAATGGTCAGGCACCGTCGTATCTTACAGAGCTCATAGTGCCTTATTACCCCACTAGAACACTGCGCTCTCAGAATGCAGGGCTACTTGTGGTTCCTAGAGTCTCCAAAAGTAGAATGGGAGCCAGAGCCTTTAGCTATCAAGCTCCTCTCCCGTGGAATCAGATCCCAGTTCGGGTTCGGGAGGCAGACACCATCTCCTCATTTAAGAATAGGCTAAAGACTTTTCTCTTTGATAAAGCTTATAGTTAGGGCTGGCTCAGGAGAGTCCTGAACCATCCCTTAGTTATGCTGCTATAGGCCTAGACTGTCGGGGGACTTCCCATGATGCACCTCTCTCTCTTCACCTCTGTCCTCCTCTCCATCCGTATGCATTCTCATCCCATAAATGCATGTCACTAACTTGACTTCTTCCCTCTCCCGGAGTTTTGTGCTTTGTCGTCCGTCTCTTCTTTCTGAGTGTCACTTTCAGCAGGTATTTCAGTGTCCGGAGATGTATCTGGATCGGTGACTATGGCGACCTGCTGGGGCAGTGTTGCTGTGTCTATGGTGCAGGGGACGAGTGGCTCGGGTCCTGCTCGTTGGGCTCCACCTGGAGCTGCTCGGTTTGCCGTCTGGACCCATCATCTTCCCTTATGTTTTACCACCTAAACATTTCTAACATAATAATATATATATATATATATATATATATATATATATATACAACAATTTTGCCATCATGGCTGTATATGTTATAGTTTTGATGCTATAAATCTATTCTGTACTTACGACATCTATTGCATGTCTGTCCGTCCTGGGAGAGGGATCCCTCCTCTGTTGCTCTTCCTGAGGTTTCTATCATTTTTTCCCCTGTTAAAAGGGTTTTTTTGGGTAGTTTTTCCTTAATCGAATCGAGGGTCTAAGGACAGAGGGTGTCGTATGTTACAGATTGTGAAGCCCTTTGAGGCAAATGTGATTTGTGATACTGGGCTATATAAATAAAATTGAATTGAATTGAATTGAATTAAAGCGCGTGCTGAAACATGGGTTTATAGCGGTCGGAAGTTACCAGGCAACTAGAAAATTTGCAGAGGACAGTGCATGTATTAATAGCCCCTTTCCACTCCAGCATTTGTTCTTAAAGTGTGAAAAACAGTGAGGGATATTTCTGCTAAATATATCAGTCATAAACACTGTTGCTTTCATACAAACACAGTAAAACAGAATAAAACAATGTAAGCATGTGCTGTGCAAGGTCAGCAGGAGTTGTTTTTGATAAAATAACTTTCAATCTCTACAATAAAAGAATTGTGAATTCAGAGCACAGGGGCTGCAAAACAGCCTGTGAGGCCAACCTTGGATTGTGGCTCATATCAAACAGCTGAATAGCATCAAAATCATACATCCGACACCTACAGAATCCAGACACGGCCCTGCTGCTGCTGCTGCCAACACACAGACCTGCACTAGAGCCACAATATGAGACTGTCTGTCTGCATTGTTAGGCTTATTACTTGGGGGATAACAATGGCGATGTGTGTGGAGAAAAGAGACAATAAACACTCAGAGAGAGAGGCGTGTGTGTGGATATGTGTGTGTGTGTGTGTGTGTGAGAGAGCTACAATAGACAGAGAAAGGGAGAATGAGAGAAGTGTGGCATACACATTATTACAGGCAAAACAAAAGCAAGAAGCAGTGACAGCAAATAAATGAGGAGAAAAAGAGGTGAGGGGAAAATGGGATGAAAGAGGGCGTGATAGACGGGTGATGGACACAAAAAGAGAAAAGCACAGGAAAACAGAGAGGGAGAGAGAAGCTGTCTTGACCATCAGGGCGAGTGGAGCTGATGCAGCATTTCCTTCGGTCTTCAGCAGTCCTCGATAATAAAGGGAGCCACTAAAGCGGCTGCATCAGTGGCTGCTTCCATTATTATTACGCTCAGCCTGAACGCATTAATACAACAAAACAACATTCTCAAGTAAGGGAAGCCCTGGTGAGTCTGTGTGTCGTCCCTGTCAGCCTGCACAAACTGTACAAAACCACAGTCACACGAGGCGCGATGCCGATGACTCACAGCGAGGCAGGAATTAGGGATTTTTCTGGCAACGTCTCGCTCAGAGCAGAAGGCGAGTGGCAGGTGTAGCAGATGGAGGAGTGCAGCCCTGTTCTTTTCTTGTCAGAACGGTCACTTCACATTAGATTCAAGCTTTTTATGAAATTGTTTTCATGGAGCATTTCAAGAAAACGTAACAATCAAGACAAGCACATTTATGCCTGGAAAAGACAAAAAAATATGCGTGCTAAAAATATTAATATCACGGTAAGTCAAGATTTTGAGACACAAAGACCAAAATTCGACCTACTATCTCTTTTTAAGATTATGATAGTAAATCACAATTATGAGATAGTAACTTACTTGCTATCACATAATTTTGTAAATATGCTTAATTGTAAGTAATTTTTTTTTTCGGAAGAAAGTTCATAGTCAACAGATTTATTGTACAATAAAATACAAATAATTAAGATTTTAAAAGAGAGCAATTTAACAGTTACCGTGAGTATTTTTATTTTGATTATTTTGATAATTTTTCTCTTTTTCTGGTGAAAATACATAAATCGTATATCTATCTAGTTTGATTCCATGATATAAATCATATAGCACATTTTCTGGCATATTAATTGAGAAAGAGTTTATGTAAAAAAGATACAGAAATTCAACTTATTCAGAAACTTAAATGCCAAAAGAATCTACTTTTCACATTGTATGGCAAAAAGTCTGGTGGTTTAAACTGTCTCACAGTATAAACTGGTGTCATATCACCCATCCCTATTATATATCTAATCTTCACTCCCCTTTATTTTATTGTGACTTGCAGCATCGTCATCATCATCTTTTTAAACTGAGTTAATTGAAAAGTAATCACTTCTCATTGTAAGGATTGTTACAAATCTCAACATAAGAAATGTATAATGCCACGCCGAGCCCGACCGATCAAGGATTTTTGAGACAGATGACGATTTTAGATGGGAGACATTCAGCGATCTGCGATATGGCGGCAGATAATAAAAATAGACCTTTTCTATGTGGATTGTGCAATACTATGACTATGCAAAGGCTCTTAGAAGGCTGCTTTTTTTAATCATTAACATGTTCAATCATTTAACATGTACATCAAAGAAATTCTAGAAATTAACACTGAGAAAATAAAGAATAAAATAAATAACTAATTAAACTTCTGTACCGTATGTTCAGTATCAGTCAACTGCAAACCATTTAAATATAGAATAAATAAAGATAAAGATAAAATAAATAGCTAAATAAACATCAGCAATATTCAGTATCAGCCAATTGCTTAAGCAGCAGAACATGCCATGGAAATACTCATGTAAAGTAAAAGTACCTCTAAATTGTACTAAAGTACAGTAACGTTAGTAAATACGTAGTGACAGCGCACTCTGGTGGATACACTTTGTATTGACACAAATAAAGCAACACGACTTTCTCTTTCTGCCTAATACACTGAAAAAAAAGGAATTTTATATCGGCTAACAAATACGTCGATACCGATATATCAGCGATAGACCAATATTGGTTGGGCTCTAATGCCACAAACCATCATCCTTCTAATCTAAACTGAGGTAAACACAGGTTACAGGTTACATTTCAAAGTGAGTGAACTGAAGGTCAATCACATCTACTCCTGATGAAGGTAAAGGATGTGAAATCAACCTTCCTGACCACATCCAGCTCCCAGGGGGCTTGCCACTCAAGTAAATGAAATAGGCTCAATCTGTCAGACAGGAAAGGATTTGCTTGTCAAGATGCAGAATTAAGCCTCTCACCCCGTGGGACGAATCACTGTCTCTGTCTAAAATTCAGCCAGGGAAATCTTCAACACAGTTCAAGTGAGCCAAAGCTGCCTCCTGAGCGAGAAAGATTCAGATGCTACAGCCTCACTGCACTCCCACAACGTCAGGAGCATCTTTTATCTTCAATTCCTTTGCCCAAGTTCAGTCGTCACAGCTTAACTGCTAATTACCCATGTGAGAAGCTGTTTCTTTCATTTTCTTTCCCTGAGTCCTGAATCTCTGCTCTATTAGTAGTCTAGTGGCAGTTATGCTGAAAGTCTCCTGTCCCATTTTGTATGATAATGGCAGCTAACGAGGAACTGCCTCATCTTTAATGATCATATGTTTGAAACCTACACAAAAAAATGTAATTGCCTTTATTGATCACTAACATAAGTATAGCCTTGTGCACATGCATGAGACAAGTAAATTGGGAACCCCACTCGCCATAACCATGCTCAGTAGCTCTACTGGTGATCAAAAACTCCACAGGTCAATTTAAGTGATTCACTCCCTAACCTCTCACTCTAACCCGCTAATCAGTTTATCTTTCAGAGACAGCTCTGTCCACCAGGTGCAATCCAAACAAGTCCAATCTAAAGTCCGGGCGGAAAAAAATCATGTCATGATCTGACCATGGGATGTGGTTGAGAGTTCCAGAAAAGGTTAGCAAGTTACAATTTTACTATTTCCAAGGTCAAGCTTTCTCACGCAAGCCCAAGCAGCCACTACGTAGTGTCCCTTCAGGGGTTTTTCCTTTCGGTCTTATTTATGTTTTTTGAAGACATAACATACTCATATAAGCACAAAAAGCCAAGAACACAAGCGCTTTCCTTACCCTTGTGACTCCCACATTGAGCTCCTCTGGTCCCAGGGAGACTCTGATGAAGCAGCTGGGGAAGTCTCCCTCCTCCCTCTCCAGCAGGTCTTTGCCCTGGTGCAGACTGATGTGGAGCGTTCCCGTCCCCTGGCCCGCGTGCCTGGACGGCTCAAACTCGAGCGTCACCTCCAGCTGGCCGACAGTGAAGTCGTGGCCGAAGTTGTTGGCGATGGAGGAGATGGAGCTGAGCGAGTCGGTGGAGATGGATCTGTTAAGCTGGGCCATGCCGGTCGGGTCCAGCTCTCTGCTCATCAGTTCCAGGTGACCCAGGTCCCTGAAGCCGTCCGGGGTGTCGCCGAGGGCCAGGCTGGGTTTGCGGCTGGAGGTGGTGGAGGTCCGCCGGTGGTTGTTGGCAGCCACTCGCTTCAGAGAGGAGTTGAGTAAGGGATCAAAAACATTTTAAAGGCACTGAGATTGGAAAATAAAAATCTGCCTGTAACTACAGGATTAACTCGGTTGCTAGTTCTGTCAGAACCAGTACAATCAAAGGGATTTTTGCATTTTTTTTTGTGCAATTTAGTCATACACAGTATTCCATGGCAAAACCACAAAATGTATTAAAGTGAATTTCATTGGGTATTAGTTACAAGCAAATCTCCAAAAACATAATTTTTCCAAAAAGGCAGTAAATGTGGCAGGTTTTTTGAAAGTTTGGATTTAGTAGTCGAATCAACTTTATTCTTCTTCAATCTCCAATCTTCAATTTTATTTATTATGTATATGCTATAGTGAATGTTCTCCTGTCTGGCCTGCGCTGTGAGCTCACCGAGGCAAGTTTCTAACAACATTTGTAGTAATGGCAGTAACATAAAACCGGATTCTTTTGGCGACTTTGGGGCAGCAGAAATAAGCTGTGAACACAACATTCACACGTCATCACCTTTTTAAGTTGATATGGTGAACTTTTTAGCAAACAGTTGCTTATTTACACATCCAGCAGACAGAGCAACGTTATCATTGTTGTGAGTTGTGTTTTTGGCCACCTGATGAAAATAAGTCCAATAGTCACTCTCTGTTAGCTCTGTTTTTGGTCTTGACCAACTCCCGACGGAGATATCTGGGTCTTTAGCTGCTAGATGTTCCATTACGTTCATCAGCTAGTCTGTCTGCTGTTTGGTGCAGGGCAGGTAGTTTACAGTCGGTTATTAGAACGTTTTTGGCTGAAAACAGCTGCCTTCTGTGGCCCGAAAACAACACTATGAGAGCGGTGAGAGTGAACACAACAGCAAAGTAGTGGGCTGAACAGCTAAACAGTGAGCTGAAACTCACTATAAAGTGCCATAAAGTCAGGGAGCGGTAGATTCAGGTGATAATTGTCTGTAGGTTCATCTCTAAGAGCGACGCCTTTGACATCGCCACATTGTATTCACGTTGTCATTTGACACTGTGTTATTATAAAAAACACAGATTATAGCCACTTTAACTCAGCTCAGTTCAACTCAACCTTCTGCTTGTTTTTACCATTATTCCTGTCATTATTAATGCAATTGTACTCAGCAAAGTAACAGCTAAGATCTGTAAACAGGGTGACAATGATCTATAAAGATCAGATTAGTCAAACTTATTTGGAAACAATCGATTCATTTATTATCCTAATTGTCCTGCCCGTGTTTCTTTCCCTGTTGAACGTTGTTGTTTTGACGTCTCCATGTTCCCAGATCTCAGAAACGACGTTGGTTAGTACTTGTTATCATATCTGATGGCCACAATTAAGAGCCAAACTGTAATTAACCAGAATTATCTTCTAAGGTAGAGACATTCAGTTATGTGCCAATGAAGCCCAAGACTCTTGGGGTCAATGTGAAAGCTGACGAGTGAATTAACACAAACCCTTCAAACATGACACTTTTCTTTGAAAAAGTGCTGCAGTCTTCAGATGGAAAGAAAACCTGCAGACTCTCGACCCCCTGTGCCACATGATTGCTCATCGCTTGCTCCAAGTGAAGATTGATTGCTGATTTTGAACCTCACAACCCCCGTCCCTCCCCGTCTTATGGGGACGTTTTAGAGATATATATGTTGCGCACAATACTGATGTTTTACATTTCAGTTGCTTGAAAAGAAAATGTACCTTTTGTCTGACTTCTGAGAAGGAGGTTCCATATTTTTCTTGCAGATATCGATAGTCAAAGTTGGGGAAGGGGGACGGCGCGGGGAAGGTTCCAGATTTCCACAACTTCCAGATGTTGAGCCCGGCCACGCACAGCAGCACGAAGAAGCCCACCAGGTAGATCCCCACCTCCCAGCCAGGCGGGTTACGCACCACTGAAACAGACGCACAAAAAAAGCGTTTAAACTTCTATTTCATCAATGCTAGCATAAAGATTGGCTTCAAAACTGTGTATATTTTATATCTGATGGCGAGTTTGATCACTGGTGGAAGTGCACTGTTTGGGAGAAACACAGGACAGAGAGTTTAGTAAGCCTTTTTATTTTAAGACCAGGAGTCTTAACAAGCTCACAATGACTGAGAACAGTCAGGCACTGTTTCAGGCCATGTCATTATCACTGGGCATTGAGATGACTTTGGGATTCATCAACTTTTATGTAAATCAGGTAAAAGTTTGGGACAAAATGTGACAAACAAATTGAAATGCCACTCTGAATTAAACGTCAGACAATCTCGTGCTGCATTTCAGAGAGAGGTTATGAGCCTGTGCCGTGTTGGCTTTCTCAAGATGAATTGAATCTGTGGGAGGACTTTGACAGCATTATCTCTACTTTTTAACACAAGAGATAAGCCAATTATATAGCAAGTTAAAATGTTTTGTAACATCGACGGTCTTCAGCAGGCGGCGAGGCTGGAGGTGTTGTAAAGCTTGCGTATAAAAGTGTCAGCAGCTGTCAAAAAGACCTGAGAGCAGACACACAAGTGCACACCACTGAATGAAAACCTATACACATCTCTCATTGTCTGAAACACATAGTCACATACATTTACAACAGTTCACACACACAAGGATACACATGCAGATAATAAAAATCAGTAAAGGAATATGCTGGAACTGTCTGTGGCATGCAGTGTTGTCCACTCACCACTCAGATGGTAGCCTGATATATCCCCACTTTGAGCCGAGGACATGGTGCTGCTGCCAGCCTGAAAAAAAAAGCATCCAAACAATAATCTGTTCAAGTGGCTTTTTATATGTCAGAATTCATAACAGAGTAAAGTCGGGCTGTTGCCAGACTTCGTCTTAGAGCGAACTACACAAAGAAAAATCACAAGATTCGTTCAAAATGGCAATTCATTTCATCATCCAGAATAAAATTTGGGATTTTTTCCCCTCTAAAATATATTGCATATGCAGCGGGAGGAACTATTATTTCTGTTTTGCAAAAATTATTATGACCATTTTTTGATCTGTCACTACCATGGATATGGTTTGGTTAGGTTTGAGTAATTAAAACTGCTTGGTTGAGGTTAAGGCACGATTGTGGCCATGGTTTAAATAATAATAATATCAACTATTTGTATGGCACCTTTCATACATGAAATGCAGCTCAAAATACTTTACAGTGTGGCAATAAAAATGAAACCTAATAGATTCAATAAAAAGGCAGCGATAAAAGTAGAAAGAAATTACAGTGGGAAGAGATACAAACGCACTACATTAACTAAATGTCTGCCTGAATAAGTAGGTCTTCAGCTGTATTTAAAAAATGTCCACAGAGTTTGCATACCTAATGTAACTGGGCAGGGTGTTCCTGTCTTAGAGCGTAGTAGCTAAAAGCCTCAAGAAGATTTGTTCCTTTTTCCAACTTGTGGTCTTCAGCCTCAACAGACGCTGATTTAAGTGACATCAAGTGAGGCAATTTATCTTTGAACAGCTCCCTCTGGAGCCACAAAATGCTTTACACATGTAAACAGACGTTTGTTTGTGGCAAAAACAGTGGCGGTCCCTTTTAAAGAATCCAACTTGACAACTGGTTAAAGACAAGGTGAACTTGTACACTCAATCATCCACCCAAACCACCTCCCTTAGAGGTTTTGCAATTGTATGGTGACCTTATACTACGTCCGCCTTTGCTTCAGAGACAAGAGGTTGCATGTCAGGAAAACCCAAACATAGGTCGTTAGAACAAAATGACTAATGCTGTCGATTTTCCAATGAAAACACTTTCTTATCTGGCCATGTTTGCTATAATTCCTGTTGAAGGGGGAAAACTGAGTAGAGGGCATACTTTCCACAAACAAAAGAAATCTCAATAATGTTGTGTTTCAAACAGTGTTTGTTTGTCCATCCGGAATGTGGTTTTAGTTACATGAGCATCTACAGTACCTGTACTCACCGATTGTACATTCACCGTACGAGCATGAAGCTCTTAGGTTTGTTTAGTTTACAATAAGAAATCAATTCAGTTTTCATGGTTCTCTCTTAAAAATAGCTTCAAGGAGTGTTTTTCATGAGACAAAAGAGAACAATATTTTTCTGCCCCCCTCTCTTCCTCTGCAAACTGCAAAAAAAACGATGGGCGCTGGCGTGTGACTCATTCCTCCCCTCCTCCTCGCCCGCTTGTTGGAATCTCCCCATATCTCAGTGGCTCGGGGGGAAAGGGAGCATTACACTAATGATATAGAAAAAGGCTGGAGGGGGGTTAGGGGTGTGTTGACTCAATTCTGCTGAGCGCTTTGCAGACCACAGCCACGCAGGCCAATTAAAGTGGCTGACGCAGTGCAGGGCCCACTGACAGCTGCTGATATGCCATTAGCAAAGCATGGGGAATCTCTGGCAGAGAGGGAAGAACTGAGCACCCCCACCCCCAAACTCAGAGTCGCTGAGATCAGCTTGGCTCGGCTTGAGGTAACATACAAGTGTAGAGGAGGTCCAGAGGAAGCTTAAGAGAAGGAAGAATAGGAGAAAGAGGAAAGAGGATCAAGGGTGGGCAGGGAACGAACAAGAGACTGAGAGCAAAACAATGCTTCAGACAGATTTAATAACAATTTGGCAGTGTGCTCTGGCTCCTCAGTGGGGTTTAAGACAGCAGGATACTAACAATGAAGTCCAAGTTGCCTGAAATAGAAATACATTTGAAAACAAGGAGGCACACACTCACTGCAGCTTTGTAAAGTCTGTTAATTTGAGTTCAGTGCCAGGAATCGGAAGTCATTTCATCAATCAAAATGGTGCAATTATCCTCTAATATAGGGGTTCCCAATTTGTCTGTCAGAGGAACTCAAGTATCACTTCATCGACGGCAGCCGTTATCTTCCCAATGCATTTATTTAAACGGATTTTTAAATGAAATGTTATTTAACACTAATAATCATATAAAAACCTGTCATTGGTGGTAGTTGGCTGGTTATTGTGAGAATTGATTTAGTTAAGATCAGCCTCACACTGATTTGTAATCGTATTTCTATGTTCCTCCTTCAGTTGCCAGTTTATTAGATACACCTAACTAAAACAAACTGCAGCCTCCCAAATGATCATAAACTTGAATCAACACCTCTGTAAAACTGTTTCAACAAAATATAAGTTGTGGAAACATTATAACCTTCATGAAGGTAGGATTTATTGCAGAGCTGTTGTATTAAACTGCATTGTTTAAGCTTATTGTATTAAGTGTCAGTGGATATACATATATAATCGCTGAAATACTTCCAGGCATACAAATACCACAAGCTGGGAAGCATCAGAATCTGAAGGATGACAAACTTGCAATGGAAATGGAGATGCTTTTCTGCAATACAACACAGCTACAATTCTTCTCAATGTTACAGTGATGGCAAACCGGCAAAGGACCCAAGTGGAGACTAAGGAGGCAGACGGATGACTTCAAAGCAGATATTTTAATATCTTGCGTGGAGATAGACAAGCGGGGTAACAAATCCAAAAAAACGAACAGGCATACAGAACCAATACAGCCACGACGAACTGACCAGGAACAAAAGAGAACCACAACTTAAATACACTCAGATAGGGCAGGTAAACAAGACACAGGTGAACCTAATCAACACAGGTGGAAACAATCAGGGCACTCAAAGGCAGGAAGCAAAGCTGACACACATGAGGGAACAGACAGATTACAAAATAAAACAGGAACCTAAACCCAAAACTCTGACGCTCAAAAAGTTAAACAACATTTGCTCAAGTGCTTTTTTTCTGTGTAAGAAAGTATTTCTGCATCAAGTCATCTGCCAGCCAAGGATTAGAATTACATTTCTGCAGATCTACACAGAGAAGGTAGCAGTTATGGGTAACCATAGATCGCAGAGGCTCACAGAGAAGCCAACGCACACAACTCCCAAATCTCAACAATGTGTTGTGTGGCCCTGCACGTCATATAATCTGACTGTGTGGTCTGGAGGCGGGTTTGAAATGGAACATTTTAAAAAATGTTCACGTCCACACAAGTATGAAAGAAAACATCCACGCAAATGACACCCGTGCATAGTCGCCTATGTGCAGACTACAGAAGCGTTTTTCCAGCCTTAAGGTGGATCCCCTGGTCCACCTTATATTCTTCTCTGTCGAAGGCAGAGAAGAAGGCAATGTAAGGTAATGAAGCTTGTGACCTTTGCTGCTTGTTATCCCCTCTCTGTCCCATTTTCCCCGTCACCATCTGCCACATAAAGTCTAAGCAGAAGTGTCTCAGATCGTGTAATAAGGAAGATGGTATGAGGAGGCTGAAAATTGTTTGTGTAATAAACCAAGACAGGGAGAAAACAGATGAGGAGATGCCAGCATTAAGGGGAGGAAAACAATAATGTGGGCCAGGCTGAATCTTCCTACACTACAGTCCCACCTTTTTCAAATTTTTTTAAATTGCAATGATCAAGCTGAATGTCAAGCCCATAGAACTGGAGCAAGACATACACTGGTCTCGACCTAAACCATGTTGTTCTATTTCGATGATATCAACAGGCATCAGGTATGTCAGTGATATGTCACATCCTTTTTCTCCTTTAGATTTGAGACTTTCCTTCAGCTGGCAGCTCATCAGCACATGGCTGGGAAGGTGAAAATCTGCATATAAGCTTTTTCACTGATGTGTCATCTTCATGCCCACGTGATCTCGACTCTCTCACTTGTTTAGATTTATCTCACAGCTGCTGCAGGGATCCTGGGTCTGATAACATTCCTCATAAAGTCTAAAAAGACTGTCTTCCTGCAGTGCACACAGAGGGCAGTTCTTTAGAGGACGTTTTAATTACCAAGACATGCATGAAATGAATATCTTGTCACAATGTCAGCTTGCAAAACAGGCTGTGATGAGCGTTAAGTGGCATGTGATTAATACAATGGAACAGAGCTTGTGAAATTTGTAAAAATAAAATTTTCCAGTACAGCAATGAGGCTGTCAAAGGAAAAGTCAGAGTTAACAATCATGCATACTTATCAACACTGAAATACTTGAACAAGGCAAATATTATTCTTCATGCATCGTGGGCTGCAAAGTCAGGCTGATAACTCAGACTATTTGCCTTTAGGGAAAACTTTGAGACCGGAATTCTTTCTGGCAATATTTTTCCTCCAGGCACCGAGGAATCAGTCCAGACTGGGTCCTGACTGTGTGTGAGCTTTATTCTAGATGTTTGGCTCAAGCCTCTCCTCCCGTCTCTCTCTCTCTCTCTCCTTCTGTGTGCATCTATTTCTTTCTCCTACCTGTGTGAATGGTGTGCTTGACTTTTGCCTCTTGTGTGTTTGCCGAGTTTGTCCTCTTCCAGGTCCCCATGGCGGAGAGGAGGTCGTGTGGTTCAGGTCCAATGACACCTGAAGTTGCTCAACGTCCTCCCGGATCCATTCTTCATATATATGTCACAATCTATCTATAATGTTGTCATCATGATTTTCCATACTGTAATGTTACTATGGTGGTCTATTCTGTACATACGACATCTATTGCATGTCTGTCCATCCTGGGAGAGGGATCCCTCCTCTGTTGCTCTTCCTCTGGCTTCTTTTACCCTGTTAAAGGCTTTTTTGGGGGGTGGCTTTTCCTTATCTGAATCGAGGCTCTAAGGACAGAGGTTGTCATATGCTGTACAGATTGTAAAGGGACAGAGTCACATGGATCTACCTACTCCATCAGTATTGGCCATTTTAATAGAACAGAATATCAGCTTTCCGATCGCTGCAGAGAATGATGTATAATCGCTTCAGGCGGTTGAAAAAGGAGATAAAACAACTTATGCATTCAGCTGGCAGATGGAGGCGTCCTTTGAAACAGTTTTCTTTACCTTGTTTTCAACCTTGTTAGCCAATAAGCCTATAAGCTTACAGGTGGTACAAAATCTTTTCACTGTAACTGCACTAAGAACCTTTTGCTTTATTGAAAAATCTGTTATAAAGACCGCTATGAAAACTGAGATTCATTAAAACAGTGTGCCCTTCACCTCTTAATAATCACGTACAGACTATGCAGTTCTGATCCTTAATTAGAATAGCAAAGCATGAGTAAAAATCCCTGATTTAAACAACTCTATAAGAATAACTTTAATAGGTAATAGAATTTCATTTGGTTTTTAAAGGTGTGGTTTTAACCCTTTATACACAGATAAAAACTTTACATGTAAATCCTCTCTCCATGTCTTTTGGATTGTACCTTGTGACCTCTACAGCTGAGTGAAAGATGCTCCCCTTAAAAGAGAAGCACAGCACCTGGTCTCTTTCAGCTGGTATAACACTATGACCTCGCCTTTTCCCACACGACAACAGCTTTTTATTTAAGTCTACCATCACAGCGTTGGATTTGGTGATTTCTTAGTGGTTCTTTAACTTCAGATGCAAAAGTAGCTCGTAGTCCCTCATGCTTGCATATCTTCCAACAGCCTTCAGTCTCACAGAAGAAATATATGTCACATGCAGTCGTCACATTCACTCTATCTGAACAAAATTCATTTATGTGTTGCCTGTATCTGAGTGTAAAAAGCTTCTTTGGTTTCTCCGTGGTCTGGCGCAGGGTCGCCAACAAAAACTAACGTGACAAGGGAGGAAACAGACACTACCTGCAGCCTCCTCTGTGTCTCCAGCTGAAGCACCTCCGACCCAAACAGCACACCCACCTGCTCAGAGGGCAGCAGATTCTGCACACCGGATGTAAATAGGCAGAGAAAAACAGACAGAACAGAGGAGAGGTTAGATAAGGAGAGAAGCGAGACAAGGATGAGATGATAGAAAGAAGTGATGGAGGAAAATAAAGAAGAGATGGGTGTCTGTGTTGAAAAATAAATAAGCAACAGACAGCAGCTGGGAAGCGAAGAACAAGAAGAAGGGGGAGGGATCACAGGCCTGTCAGCTGCTCTCCTCTGACTCTTTCTTGCTCGCTCTTCCAAAAACTGATCAATCAACTTTGCTTTTAATCTCCCCCAATGACTCATAATCAAATTAACTGCCTTGCTGCCGCCCTCAGTGAAACAGCCAGATATAACACTGCACAGCAATCTGTGTATCTTTCACTCTCTGTCCTACCTCCTCACATATCTGCCTGTTTCCATGCCAGCTACACTTTAACTTTTTGGTTCAGTTAGCTCATTTGGTGCATGGTTAAGTAAAAGAAGCATCCCACTGGCTGGCTCCAGCTTTAAAATGTCAGCGGCGGCGCCAGCTGAGGCTGGAAGAACCTGCAAGCTTCAACCAATCAGCTCAATTACTCAGAGTTAAAACAACAAACCCTGACATCAAACGTTCTTTGGCTAGGGCACTTCACTTCTAAAGGCTGCTAAAAGTGTGGCAAAGGCACCGAAACCACTCAAATATATGGTGAAGCCTCTGCAAAGGATGTCTAAACAAGATTAAAAGTCTACAGCCAGCCTAGCAGCTCTGTATGACTGGACCTAGCACATCAGGGCTTTGAGATAAATGCTGACATCAGCATACTAATATGCACACAATGACAACAGGTTTATCAAGTATAATGTTTACTACTATCACCATCTTAGTTTAGCGTATTAGCATGCTAACATTTGCCAATAAGCACTATACAGAAAGTAAAGTTAAGGGTGACGGGAATGTCATTAGTTTGGTGGGTATTTGGCCATAAACCAAAGTACTGGACAAACTGAAATGGTGAGCTGATGATGGCTCTAAAACAAAAGTTAAAGGATCACTGAAGTTATTACAATTCACCCAGAAGGAGGCATGAATGCATATCAAATTTCATTGTAATCCATCCAATAGTTGTCGAGACATTTCACTAAAAGCAAAAATATCAGCCATATGGTGGCCTCGAGGAAAAGACAGAGTATCACCAAAGTCAGTAGGATCTATCCTCTGGGGACCCTGAATGTCTGTACAAAATTTCTCTCGAATCCACAGCACTAACATGGCTAACAATAAAATGTTACTTGAGCTAAGGAGGTTGTGTTTACACCCCTTGTTGATCTGTCTGTCAGCAGGATATCTTCTGATTAATTTTCCATCAAATTTGATGTACAGATCAGCCTTGGACTAACAAATAAAAGATCAGATTTTGATGGTGATTATGGATGACGACCAAAACATCTTTAATTTCCAATCGAATCTATCTTTTAGCCATAACTATGAAACTAACAGAGATAAAGACTTGACTCTGCTGTCTGAAAACAAATGATTCAAAATGGAATTAATGGAAAAGTCACTTTTGGGTGTAACAGCGAGCGGAGACTTGTTTGCACTCCGTCTAGTTTGATTATTCAGTCGAGAGCTACTTAAACAACTCTCACAACTGAAATTTGATTTATCTCCAGAAATCTGGATGTTAAATATCTGTCTTTGCCTGAAACATAAAAGCTTTCTGTGCAGTTTGTGATGAGCTTACAAGAAAAACCCAGCTGACTTCACTCACAAACCACATTAAACAATATGTCGAAATGGATAATATAAAGAGGGGACACAACTGTGCAAACACAATCGAAATTAGACAAATAGCGACAGTACGCTTGTTTGGTTGAATTAACAACAGAATCATGTATTTTGCCTTCTTTTATCCTGATAAAAGATGACAGAACATGTTATTTTCCAAACTAAGCTCGATCATGTGGATGCATCCCAATACAACCACAGTCTAACAGGGTAATTAAAGAAGTTGCTGAGTGCTTCTCACTTATTTCCACACCTGGATAGACTTTTTCCAAGCCACTGATTTTTCATCACTTTTGTAATCTTGAAGTCTCTGATGTTACCGCTGAAAAGTTAAATCATGTGTGATCTTTGCCTCCCACGCGCTAACTCATTATACCTACTACTTATTAGATTAACAACCTCACAATTAGGCTAATACAGGACAGGGAAAGCACTTAGTGCTGAAAAAAACGTCTGTCAGACTCGACTTAATGTTTTGGAAAAAGGTTAATTCACTCTCAGTAATGCGAAAGTGGGTGGAAGCCTAAATTCTCCAAAGTGGGGAAGAGCAGTGACTTGAAGCCAAGCCAGAGTGTTATTGATTAACTATTGAGTAACTGCAGTCAGATGCAAAGGTATTTGGACAGTAACATAGTTTTTATGTCCCTAGTCTGCATCATGGCTTCACTAATAGGTTAAATCTTACTTTGAATAGTAAAACTGCAGACTTTCAGCTTTAAACGCGAATTTAGACTTCAATTAAACTTAAAAAGTGCAAATTGTCATCTATGCACGGATTAAACAAACAAGATAACATGTTAATTTGTGAGCATTTTC
>CM022474.1:7877657-7892657 GCA_011952105.1 Coreoperca whiteheadi | reverse complement strand
CCAGTTTTATACGTTGGCAACACTGTTTGATGCCTCATCACGTCTAGGAGTCTCAATCTCAAAAATAGTATTCATCTTGCAATGTGCTAGGGATGTGAGGGTGTTTGATGCCTGTGTAGAAGCAGGGGAAGCCCATGACAGAGAGCGAGAAAGAGTAGGTGTTAAACGAATGGCTGAGATGATTGCGAGTGCTGGTGGAGGAATTGAATTCTGAGCAGGTCGTATTTCAGCCCGGCGAGGAGAAGGCGAGAGTCCCAGTGACACACACAGACGCACACACAAGGCTCTTTCACCTCCAAGCCAAGCCACTTCACACAGACCTCCAGCATCATTACAAGGCTGCGGGGAACACACTCAGAGAGCCGGACAGATCCCAGTGTGAGATCATGTTAACAAGATTGACATTTTTCCCCACACCATTTGAGTTTTGAAATGTCTAAAGCAAAGCATGGTGACGTCCACTTTTTTGGATCCTGGATGTGCTTCACCGCTATAAAATCACAGCTTTGAGAGGCAGAAAGTCTACTCCTACGCATCGTTTAGCTGTTAATTGATGCAAAAAGCTTTCCAGGTAATCACAACTTTACTTTTTAAAATGGAGCACAGAAAGAAAGCCAATAGGTAAAAAAATGAAATAAAAATAAAATAATCAGTATGGGTGGCTTTAGGGGGAAACAGGACGTATATAAAGCCAAGAAAGTGACTGAGGGCCAATCAGTCAACTTTAGTTACAGTAAATAGGACCACAGCTAGCTCCAAACAACCACACACATCTAAAACTCTGAAAGCCTCAAAGACAGACTGCGAAGAAGAAGTATTTAGCCAACCAAACACAATAACCACTGAGATTCTATTATTTTCAGGCGTCATTAATCTGCATCACTTTATAGGATTAATATTGGTCAAAAGCAACATTTAAAACCCATGTAGCATCTTTATTCTCTCATTGAGACACTCTTTCCCAGCCCTTTTTGGGTTGTGACCCTTTAAAGCAAAACAGCGTCTACTCAGGACTCCTTCACAGGCTGCATAATGTCTGAGTTGCGAGCAATTTTAACCAAAGTGTGATGTTATCTTTACAGATTGTTTCATTTGAATAGTTTTTAGAGGCTTGAAGTGGTAAAACTATCCAATATTAAATGATAAAAAAGGAAAGAATATTAGGGGTGTCATGGTGGTCTAGAGGGTTAAAGTGCCGACAATGAACCGCAACCACCCCCTGTTTGACAAGTGCAGGGACCTCTGTTCCCCCATGTAATTCCCCATCTCTTGTCATGTCTCTACTGTCGACTGCGTAATAAAGGCATAAAATGGCCCCCAAAAAACAAATATGTATTGATTTGGTTGTCCTGACCCCCCGGGCCCGGAACCCTGTGATGGTATGCAAACACGCCAGTTTGATTTGGCAGCACTTACAATCAGTACTTTCTGAGCACTGATCTAACTTTATCAATAGTAACGAAAGATGGTGCTGAATACTGAGATTCTCAGTCTTCATTATTCTCTGATCACATATTCCATGATTTAACTTTGTTAATTGTGTACTGCATTTGATTGATGAAGTTCTTACACAGCTATTTGTGTTAGGAACAAATTAAACACTGAAGGTTTTTTAGCAAATTGTATTAATATCAAAATTAGGTATTGGAGTAAAAAAAAGATGATTACAGTCAACTCAAGTCAATTTTATCTAGTTACCCCCATATCACAAATTAGAGTCAGAGGGTTTCACACTATCACACTCTGCACAGAATACTATACCTTAGACCCTCGACTTGAAGGATACCCAATGGGTTTCCTAAGTATTCAAGGCATAAAGATTATTAGTAGCTCTCTAAAAAGCTGAGTAAACTCTATTCTGCAAACAAAACACTGGCTGAACCTGACTTTAGCTTTACACCACATAACTGCTCATCAAACCTGCACTAAGTTTTTTTAAGGTCACAGTTTTCAGTTGGAGTTCAGCGGAGTGGCGGTGCTGAATGGACAGCTCCCGCTGGTCGGGGTGCCATTTGTTATCCCTCCTTTAACCCCTGCGGCCACTGAAGGCATCAATTCACTCCCGCAGCCCATAACCTGCTTGTTGTGCGTGGCAACTTGCAATGTGAATCAATATTTGGGTCGACTGAAAGAAAAGAGGGGAGTCGCGGGAATGCCGTGCCAGAAAAGCCTGCCATCCCGTCTGCCGAGATGCATTCACAAGCGCAGCTAATGCCTCACACGCTTTAAATTAATCCCTTCCCTGTCAACAATGAAGCAGAGGAGAAAAAAAAACACGCACGCAAGTCCCAAGTCTCGCCATGATGCATGTTGCGTGTTGTGCACAGAGGAGGTGCAGGAGCGCGGCGGCGTGTGGCCAAATGGCCTGAGTGAGCACGCATTTCTTACCCGGAGTTTTCTTTTGGTGCAGTAGGGAAGAAGGAGGAGGAAGAGGAGGGGGTGGGGGGTAGACCAACTCCACCGCTCTCCCTTCTTCAGGAGCCTCTCTCCATGCAATGACACCGGTGCCGGACCGGTCTATGTATCCCGGGGGGTGCAGGAGGGGAGGGAAACGGCGTTCACACTCCTCCCCGTTTCAGCGCATCCGAAAGCTTTCAGACGCGGCCAGCTGGAGGAGGAAGAGGAGCAGAGGGATGGAGAAGAAGAAGAGGAGGAGGGTCTATCTTTCACTCGGAGGTGTCCGCGTGTTTGTGCTGCTGCTCGCTGGAGTCTGGAAAGCTGCTGCCAGAGGCATTTCTGTGTGATCCGCAGCTCACCCCCGACCGACCGACTGCAGAAAGAAAGTCCCACCCCTGCAGCGAAACTTCCACCGCCGGGCCGCTCAATAACACGACCACCGCCTCCTCCTCCAAGGCTCCACAGCAGCACTAAAGAGGACCTGCTCACTCACACACACACACACACACACACACACACACACACACACACACAGCCTGGTGTTATGCAACGTGTGCACGGGGGGGGGGAGGGGTGCTTGTGGGTTTGTGTGTGTGTGTGTGGGGGGTAACTGGGATGGGAAGTGTGAGTGTATTTCAGGGAGCCCCAAACTTTCTTCTTCATCATCACTCCTCAAACTGACGCCCATGAAAAACAACCTCCTGACCCCCAAACTGGCAAATTCTCTCCCAAGAACAAACCTCCTCCTCCTCCTCCTCCTCCCTTCCTTCGCCACCATCATCATTTCAGCTGTTAGGGATGATTCAGTGTGAAGTTGCGTAAGTGTCTGTACTGGTGGTGGGCAGGGTGCAGCGATGACACGTCTGATAGCAAAACATTCATCTTTATTCATCCTCTCATCGTGGCAATTCCCATCCAATCTAACGAGCCCTCACGCTGCTGCCATGTAGTGCCAAGTCAAAACCTAAGTGGCTTGGTCAGTTTTGAGGTGGCACTTTCTAATAAGGCGCACGTTATAGTTATAAGTTGTGACAATCTATTTGTGTTAATAAATCATTTATTATTGCTTTACAAATCAGTACAGTCAAAGCAAGTTATGTTATACGAGGATGACAATCCAAACACTCTTATTAATTGAGCTTTAAAGCATTCATATATTATTTATTAGCCATTAATAAAGCCATTAGTTACAATTTATAATCCCTGGTGGAAAGGGGAAACAATTTGGTTCCACAGTTGGTTCTTTAACACACCTCCCTACCTTCATTTGATCACCTGGAAGACATGTTGTTGACAGAAATTGAAATGAAAATGTTAGAAAATGATTCAAACTGAAATTCAGCCGTCATCAGCACCCTTTCACCGATAGTTGCTCTTCAAAATCTGTCAAAGGAGGATCATTTTGTTTCATCTCCATTGGGAAAAACTAAAAATCTACCTATTCCAGCTTGTTCCAGTTTATTTCCAACGATACAATAGATGTTGTGACATTGTTTTTTTAACAATGTAGAAGATCATTTAGTGTTTTTTTTCTGCAGTTTTTAGGATTCCAGCAGACCATGAGCTGTATGGAAACGTATGGCGTGTTGGACACACTGTGACAACCTTACAGCCACGCGGCCCCTTCCTCTCTTGCACGCAACCTGAATGCGTCCCTTTGATACTCTAGAAAGCTCACGTCTCTGCCAATATGTTGACAAAAATGTTTTCTTTCTTTCATTTTAAAGAAGCCCTTCATTTCTTTCCAGCGATGATGCCACTAACGTACTTCGATGTTAGTACTTCTTTCATTGTTTCCTGCCGAGGATCCCCTACAGCCCCCAGCAGGGACCCCAGGAAGTCCCCTGACCCCCAGTTTGACCTGCTTTGACCTCTTTCAACTAGATTATTGATGAAGTAATGCCTCACAATACAGGTAATAAACCTACTGGAGCGTCACTCCGGGTCCAGGCTGATGAATGTGGGGATTTCTGGCCGAAGGAAATACTCACCACGGCTGAATGCAGTGGATTTCAAACTGAAGCGCAGAGATTTCCAGTGGGCAGTTGGGGAAAGTAGCTAAGTACATTTACTCAAGTGCTGTACTTAAGTAAATATTCCAAGGTACTTGTACTTGAGTATTTTAATCTCATGCTACTGTGTACTTCTACTCCACTACATCTCAGAGGCAAATATCACACTTTTCACTCCACTACATTTGTCTGACAGCTTTAGTTACTTTGCAGATTACAATTTCCCATATCTTCCTGTCCGGTGAAAGCCATGTATCTCCATATTTGGCCGTTTTTGCTGTTGAATATTTGTGATGAACTGAAGGATCAAGTGTTCCTCTATTGGATGAGAAAATTCTCCTCCTTCTTATACTAGAGGAACTCTTTTAAAAGCCCAGTTGGATTATCTGGAAAATGCTTCGTCACAAAGCTGAAAACAGGGCTGTTTTTCTGGGCTCATGAAAACGTTTTAAGAGATACGCGGTACAAACATATGATGATCTTATGGCATATGATGCATTGCTGTAGATTAAACTACCCAACAGTAGCCCGACCTTAAACATCTGAAGCAGTAAAATGCAACATACACATTTATGCAACAGTAATAATGATCTAAAAACATCCGATATAATAGTAAAACACTGACCACTTTTCTGCAGAATGATTACTTTTACTTTGGATATTTTAAATAAACTTTTACTTGAGTAAGGTTTTGAATGCAGGACTTTTACGAGTATTTTCACTGTGGTTTTAGTCCTTTGACTTAGGTCAAGGATCTGAGAACTTCTTCCACTACTGCCACTGAAGAACATTCATTCTATTCATTTCTGATGACTTTTTCTCGCTTCGGGGTAATCGTGTCTGTGGAGGACCCTGGTTTTTGTTTGGCGGCCATGTTCTCGGCTCTAGCTGTGACATTGGACGGCGGAGCAAGACAGAAAAACAAACATGAACGTGATGAACAGGAATAATGAGATTAAAACTTGCAAACTTTGCAAACAGTGATCAGAACACACCTCTCTTACCCGTGAACCCGAAACTCCACTTGTGGTCATTCTCCTGCCGTGCAGCATACCCTAACGCTGGAAGGAATTACCACGGGAATACAGTCATAGAGCATTCTAATAATCCAAATGCAATTGACTGTGTAACACAGGAGAGTGGATGGACAGGATTTCCTCTTTCCTCCTTTTCAGTTTTCATTTACAAAGATGAGCGAGACAGCTGAGAAAGGCATGTTATGTTAGATAAGAGCATAATCCCAGTCTAGACAGGATTAGCTCGTCGTTATGGTTCAAGATAAATGACAGTTTCATCAATAGCAATTATAATCCTTACGGAGGCACTGAAAATGCTTGTAGACCTTTTTCACTTTCGCGTTTGTCCTGCAAAATTCCCTGCAGCATGTTTTCACAGCTTTCAGCCACGCTGAACCGAGTGTGCCATAAGTAAAAGTCAAAGTAAACACTGTAACACTCCCGTTTATAAGAGGCTTAACAGCAGGAGCTTGGCGCATTCTGGCTTTTCTTTGCCTTTTGAATGTCTCCATCTGGTGGTCGAGCTACTGTAGTGGCTACTGTAGCACAGAAACGCCTCACGTTCCAGTGAAAGCAGTGTACTAAACACCTGCTTTGCCGAGTCTGTGCACGGCGCATAGCCGGATGTGGCAAAATTCACAGTGTTTCAGCTGGCCCAAACTGTCATTTTTAGCCACTCGACAGGAACTTTCAATGACGTGGTTTAATTACAGGTGAAAGACCGAAGTGATTTTAATCAAGTTAACATTGTTTGAAAATCATTCTTTTCTTCACAATGGTCATTTAGAAAACGTATACAGCCTAATTGGTTGGTTAAGATGCTCAATAAGAGTCCCCAAATTTCACCGATCAAGAGTGGGAAATAAATTGTGTGCTTTGTTTGATGCTGTAAAACTAAACCAGTGAGTGCGTCGTTAAATCCTAAATCTTTAAATCAAATTTCCTGAAAAACGGTCCACTGATTCATGTAGACAGACACATTGGACTTTAACATTAGAGATTTCATTTATAACTAAATGACTCTCTCGACTCGGGGAGCAGTGTGGGAATCTCTTTAAGCTGCATGGGCTCCTCTGAGATTCGCCAGCAAAGAATCATAGGACATGCAAGTTCATTATATTTACAAAGAAAAAGATCCAATTCAAACACACAGACCGCAGGTTTCTCTTGACTTAAAAACAAAATTCACAGGGGTTTGGCTGATGCTCCAAACCCCCGAGAAGATGAATATGTTTCCAGTTTTAGTATGGTCACTGTAAATAATTTAAAGGCTCATTATCAGTCCAAGCCTTGAGGATGGTTCTTATTTTGCTGAAATCAGGGACGTTCCAAGGTCCAATAGGACTGGAAACAAAGGGTTTCAATGCACAAACAACTCATAATCCTAAAGACGTAAATCCAGTTCATAATAACATGTACTGAGTGCCTTAAAATCAGTCTTAATATAAACCTACTCGATTACAGCAACACTGGTTGAAACTTTTCACTTTGTCTTCACTGACTGAGCTCCTTCCTTTTAAATATATCAATTCTAGTTATTCTCTACTGGAGGGCAGAATCAATAGCAATAACACAATGGCACAAACCGTATATATAAAAACATATATTTATTATTGTTCTGTTACTGTTTGTTAACTTGATCAACAATAAATGGCGGCAGGCCAGGAGACATACTGTACACATATTATTAGAAAGCATCAGAGAGCTTCTGTTTTTCTGTTCAGTGGCAATAAACAATGTAAAGAGAAAAAACAGAGCAGAGAGAGAAAATGAACAGGAGTCGCTGTAGGCCGTACAGTTGATGAATGTTGGGTTTTAATGGTGTGTTCATAAGTCATCCTTCAGCCTTCCTTTTCAAAGTGGTTCATCTCCTAAGCAGATAACTTTACAACAGGGGAAACATACTGTACATTGTTCTGCATATTAATGCTCCTCATCATGGGGCTTGAAGATCTTTTTCAGTTATCCTTTGTTTAAGACAGTGATAACTACTCACCTTTTTCTTCTTCCAAAACAAGCGAGGTAAATCAAGTAAAGCTTTTAGAAATGAATAAATTGTATTTTAGACTCTCTACAGACAGAAATAGAGGTGCTCCGTACTCGACAAAATAGTGTGTGGATTAAAATAGATAAAGATTATATATATTTATACTATATATACTATATAAAGGCTTAAATCTCTAGTCACAGGGACAGCCACCAGTGCTGTCCACACACATTCCTTTAACGCAGCAACAAACTCACACCTGCTTTGTCTGCTTGCACCATGGACCATTAAGTCTTGAACTGTACATCTGCAGTAAAACGATCACAGGCTCCTGATCCCAAAAGTACATTCCCCTCCCCCCAGCGACAAGCTGAACTGCCTTGAAAAGACAAACTTAACCAGAGCAAATAAAGCAAGTAAACGTCTGGATGCAAAGGCTTTTTGCACTGTCAGTATGAACACATTGTCCACCCGGATGCATGTCAAGGGAACATTCTGCACAAAAGTACACTGAGTCCAGTTTAGTTCTGAGATGCTTTTCCGAGTGTTTGATCAGCATAACTACAAATATCCATTTGCATAAAACTCAAAATGTTAACAGTTTCTCATTGTTTTTATGGGGAAGCGAGGCTTGTGTACACGTATTACTTCCACTGACTCCAGGCTGGAAGGTAGTGATCAATATCACAGAGCTCATTTAATTAAAGCAGAATAAATCTGTTGAGTGACAAGCAGTGAGATCGATGCAGGATCTGCCGTCCTATTGGCTGCATAATAACAAAAGAGGACGGGAAACAAGGCAGGAGGAATGGAAGCAAGTCTCAGTGGTTGAGTAGTTAGTTTCTCTGCAAGACTGTGGTTGACTTTTACACAAAGGGTTTATATCTGAAACAAAGTGGTTCAGTTGGAAGATGAGTGTGTTTCTGAAGTGGACGAGAGCAGGTCCAAATGTCTGTTTCAGTCCAGGCAAACTTTTACATTCCACACGCTGCAAAACAAATCAAATCGAGTTCCTCAAATTCACAGGAACTCTTCTCAGTCTCCCCTGCTTCAACATGTCCTCAGTCTCCATCGAGGAGAGCCAACGTTCAGACTGAATGTGCAAATGTCATCCATAACGCGGAACCGTTCGAAAACAACTTGACGAAAACAACACAATTGACAAACAAGAACCCTTTGCAGTCCCTGAAACATCCCTGTCTCCCATCCACTGTAAGAAGTCCTTTACGCAGAACTTAACTTTGTTTCTTGTTTTGCCGGATTGCTGAAATGAATCAGTTTATGTGCCACAAAACTAATGGAAGGGAAGATTAGTAAAAGACTGCATAATGTCATAAAAATGTTCATACGCTGTTACCTCCAAAGGAAATAACAAACAAAGATATTAATTGCACATACTCCGACAAGAAACCAAACCAACAGCCAGGGCAGTTGAGTCCAATTTTAACTTCAAAGCGTCTAAAACCTGTTAACTCTGCTCTGAAAACGGCGGAGCCACTATTAGCTCAGTGTTCATCCCCTAGCTCGTTCACAGCCCTGTGCAGTGTACGGTAGGCTACAACAGCATTTAAGGGTGTACCTTTTGTTGAATTCAACTCCAGACTGGCTTTGAAATTGTCTTAAAGTATATAGAGTGACATTTCACTGATTTGAACTGAGTCTCAGCTGTGCAAATGTTGGGACAAGCTAATAATAAATGTGGTTAAAGGAATCATGTCTGACTGCATTTTGTGATCAACTGAAATAAACATCTCTGGTAAAAAAAAAAAAAAAAAGTATCTGTAAACTGTCCAAATGGACAATTTGTGGCAGATCTTTGGCTTCAGTGGTAAAACACATTTCACTTTTGCATCAGTCTGGATTAAAAAAAAATAAAAATCTCACCCTTATTGGATTTGATTTTGAAGAAGACAAATATAAATTCCCCTCAATTCCCTTCATTTTAAATGGCCTCCCTTCATTTCACTTTTTAGTCTTTACAGATTTCAATTGATTGCTCCCCTCCCCCTGTGCACCCGTTGCAATTGATACAGATTGCTTAAAATACAACAATATGTAATAATGTGTTAAATAACTGTCAGTTAAAGTTCCATTTCTGATGCTTTCTAAAGTTTTTCCTCCAAAAGCTGAGTACTTTTAGGGAATCAATCTGTGGTGGATCTTCAGATGTCTGATGAAACTTTTCTATAAAACATTAATGCGTAATACTATAAAATCTCAAATTTATTCCATTTGACAGTGCCTCAAATAAATCCGGGAGACAGCTGCTATGCAAACTATATCTAATATGTAGCCATCACAACTCTGTAGTCTTGCAGAACTCGGCTGAAAAAAAACCTCGTAAATGTGGTGGAGTGTTATAACACACGTGCGGTGTCACCAGCTAAAGACACAGATGAACTGCACAGAACACACGAGATGTCTGGCAAGTGGCTGCTACCAAGAGCCAAAATTACTTCAACTTGCTATAATGTTTCGCAGTTTGTCTTGGACTGGATTTGAGAACAACGTCAGACAGCTACTTGATTTTCTGGACTCTTAAGCATGCTGCTGCTAACGAGCGCTAAGAATAACCGTGATCATGAAGCCTAGCCTGTCTGAGGGGAACACAGCCTCTCGCTCTATGGACTGATTCGTCCAGGAAGAAAACACTGAGCACTGTGGCTGCTGCAACAAAGCTGACTATTAGTTCACATCACACAGTGTCAGCAGAGGGACTGCACAGGGGAAGTTGGATCTGTTGCCATAGTAACAGCTAGGTAGAGGGACTCAGAGTGGCTGTGACTGAGTCAGGTGGAGGTTGTGTGCTAGATGTGTTTGAGTTTGCGTCTGTGCTGCGTGCGCTGGCCGGCTCTGGTTCGGGGACTGATGATGTGGCTGCGGCTGTTGCAGGATGTGGACCACGCGGCTCAGGGTGTCTGTGGTGGCAAACGCCAGATACTGGCAGCACAGCCAGTCCTCCAGGCTCACACCGCAAGCCGCGTCCAGCGAGCGCTCCGCAAACTTGATCATCATCAGTGTCCGCTTCAGGTCCAGCCAGTTCTGGAGGGTGGCCTCACGCTGACTGGAAGTGGCCCCTGACATGGGGCCTGTGCTGCTGCAGCCCAGCGCCTGGAACAAGTCCTCCCGTGGGCCCCACAGCAGGCACTGCAGGCAGGCCCGGGCCTCGGACATGCGGATCCTTTCTGAGGGGTTGACGGTGAGCAGTAACCTTGCCAGCTGCTGCAGACCCTGAGAATAGAGCGATCTGACAGGCAGCGGCGGCAGGTCCGCCCAGGTGTACTCCCGCTCCTTCAGCTCCGGCGTCTCTTCGAAGGGGTTGGGCCGGTGCAGCATCTCATAGATAAGAATCCCAGTCTGGAACTCGTCACACTTGCGGTACTGAGTCGCTGTGACAATTTCGGGTGCCAGGCGTGACTGGTCACGCAGCGTACCAGGGTCGGCAGCCATGAGAGTGCTCTTCTGTTTCGCTTGGGAGAAGTTACTGATGATGAGGCGGGCGGGGCAGGTGGCGTTGGCGGCAGCACTGGCAGAGGTTGCACCAGAACTGCTGCTGCTGCTGCTGCTGCTGTTGTTGTTGGGCTCAAGAATGTCCAGATTCCAGGGGTTGCCAGGCTGGCAGTGGACCAGCAGCAGGTTTTCCAGTCGCAGGTCACAGTGGGTCACGTGATAAGGTTTCATGTGCTCCAGGCCGGAGCACAGCTGCAGCAGCAGGAGACAGACCTGACGCTCGTACAGCTCCGGGTTATGAGTGTGTCGTGCCACGCCTTCTCGGACAAAGTCAGCCACCGTCTGGAAGGGCACCTCACGTGTGATGACCACCACTCTGCTCTTCAAGCGGCCAGCGGTGTTCATGTGACCTGCTGTTGGGATTTCATCTAATTTACCATTTGGAGCTTTGGGGTGGGTCGTCTTGGTTTCAGTCTTAATCTCCTTCTCCTTCAGCCCATTTCCATCTTCCTCCGCATCCTCTTCCTCTTCTTCCTCCTCCTCCTCTTCTTCTTCCTCTTCCCAGGGCAGCAGCCGGGTGGGGACGTCAGCGAGGAAGTGTCCACAGTCTTGCTGGATGTTGAAGTGCACGGCCAGGCTCTGTCTCACTGCAAGGCTGTGAAAAAACTGCTGCTGGGTCTCCTTCACGTTGCTGCGACAGATCTGGAGAAAGTAAAAATGAGAAAGAAAATGTTAATATCAATGTAAGGTTTGCTTTTGAGCTGAGAAACCTCTAATGATGAAGCCAATTTGCCAAAATACAAATATTGCTATCAAGGATAAGTCTGGCAATATTCTATATTTTTCTTATTATCAACAAATCCCATGAAAAGAATAGATCCGACTAACAAGTATTGTCCGTGTATCCAAGGCCTTGTAGAGCTTACTCCTTTGTGCCATAGAGCCCATTGTTGTCCAAATAATATTAAAAATGCACTAATGAGCCATACTGTCGCACTGGGTGTCATGTTTCTGTATCACTACGAACATGGGCACGGTGCTTTATTTTGATTCAGTCCCACGTACACTGTGCTGCTGCTGGAAAAGTAAGGCTTGCTAAAAACTACAGTGCCAGCTGCTTGAGGAAACTATTTAGCCTTTTAAACTATATAATTGAGACCTATTTAAAAATGTACCTCTTCAGTAGGGATCAATAGGTTTGGGGCTCTGAGCCACAGGCAGGGTAGGGAAGTCTGAGAGTACTGAGGGACAGCCTGAGAGCCGGGGTATACTCTGTCCAAACAGCCACACTCGAAGGCTGGGTGGAAAGCTGGCCATCATCGAGAAGTGGCGGACGCGATATCGTTTAAAAATTGGAATAGCGTTGCAAATACAGCGCGGAAGACATTCCTGGTGTTGCACACGGTTGTTCACATGAAAACTGTCCGAAATAGTTGTGTAAAAATGACAAAGAGAGCGGGAGAGAGATGTTCAAACCCTGGCTCCTTTCTAATCACGGCATTACATGGGTGGGAATGTCATGTATCAGCGGTACTGGAAAAGCTATCTGAAGCTATTCGACCATCCAACAAGCAGCCTACTTCTGATAGGAAGTATACTGGCCCCTTAACACATTGTTGGCCATTGTTGGCCTTATCCTTTAACATGGTTGAAATGTCAACTTTTGAATATGAAAGCTGATGTTTGTCCATTTAAATGTTTCTCTGCCAAGCACTTGTAAAGCACTTGCCTGTAATTCCTATAAATGTTCCATTGTTTGATATTAAGAGACTGCTGTTCATTTTTATGAACTAGAATAAACTCCAGACCAGCAACAGAAATTGACTCTTGACTAACATGGGAGAAACTGTCGAACAAAACAGCAATTTTCTGCAACATCAGGAACAAAATACACCATTTTAGCAGCGAGTGCACCGCAGAACTCCAAGTTCAAAGATGTTTTCCGTTTCAAAACTCTCAGTCCCGCTCTGTTTCTCCAGAACATTGCAGTTCATGGCGCTAATGATATATAGAGCGCGGGGAGAAGCAGACGGCAGTGAGAGCGTGCCTCAGCGACAGCCTCTGCAGCTCTCTGCCTTTCTACACTTTGATCACAGCACAGAGAAGAGAAGCCAAGTCAATGAGAAGATCAGTCTCTGCAGATGTCCCAACATTCCCCAAAATACCAACAAAGGGAAAGAAGTCACGACATATTACCGAGATAATTTTGGTTGAACAACGGTTTGACTTTTTTCATATTAATGGTGTGAGTTTATTAGTAATTATTGTGCGGAGAGAGTCTGATTTACTGTAGTAGCTGCTGACACCACTGACATCAGCAAACATTTCACTAACTAAAATATGATTTAAATTGATGTTTAGATTCAGAAATGCATTGACACAGCAGGCATAATATGAAGAAATAAAGCTTGCTATAATTTCTGTCATGTATTGTAAAGGATGACATCATTTGTCTGTGATTTCATCGGCATTCATTAAAAGGTGCACTGCATGTATATTTGTTTGTATATCAAACTGAATGTTGTCTAACGCACACCTGGTGGGAAAATGTAATTCCTGCACACCGTCGGCACCGAGTATGTTGAAAATGTGACAAGCTCCTAGGTCCTAGGCCTTCGTCAGGTGCCGCGGGTTGAATTTTGTTTTGAATTGGTGTTTATTGGTTGGGAATAAAAATCGAAATAGTGCACAAAATGTTATTATTTCTCTCATACTAAACAGGACTTGAACATAGAAATTGAAAATGATAGGCCTGCTCTTAATCCTGCCTACGCCTAACGAAAAATACCTTGGATTAATAATTGGAATAAATTATGCAGAGGGAAACTTAAAATAATCTTCAACCTAGAATTGGGCGATATAGTTCTATCAGATCTCTATGTGTGTGTGTATGTGTGTGTGTGTGTGTGTGCGTGTGTGTGTGTGTGTGCAATTGGGAACAATATGGTTTGGTGTCTTGCTCAAGGACAATTGGACATGTGGACAGGAGGAGCCAGGAATCAAACCGCTTACCCTATGGCTGACCCACACCCAGTGAGCCAGTGAGTTACAGCCATGAAAAATGACATAAAACTGAAACCAAACGATTAAGTTTAATGTAACAAACTGCATTCCACTGTTATGTATTATATCAGAAAAAGCTGTTCACAGGTGTAAAACAAAGGTCATTTTATTCGTTTTTTATTACAATTTCGATTGGAACTCTTTATTTGGACACCTGATTTTTGTAAAAATAATAAATGATATAATACTTTTAACATCATGATAGGATTCTAGTAAAAAATCAATATAGGATCACACTGAATTCATTCTTTGAGTAACATGAACAAGGCTGCAATAAAACTGTGTCTGTGTGTTCTTTTATTACTGCTACTACCTCAATCATTTCACTTTATTACTTCTATTAAGGGTGACTTTAACCTTGGTGGTCTTTGGCATAATGTATGTAACGTTTATTAGATTGTGAGGTGTTATAAGGAACTCTGCACCAATTAATTCCTTTCAAAGACACTGTGCAACTCTTTAGGAATGTGCACGTTCACTGGATGTTTGTTTAGGCATGTTGGCTCTGAGACTACAGATGCCTACTGATCATTCTTTGAGGATATGTTTGTAAAGTTTTCACTGTTCAGGTGCCATATTTTGTAAGCTTTTATTGCTGGTTGTAACACAAAGCTCCCGGGTAACAGGCAATCAATTGAATTCATTGCTCCCTCTTGTTCCCTTAATGCTGACATTTCAGAGATACTTTAAAGCACATGTCTCACTCGCTGAATTCCTCTGGGAGTCCAGAATTCACACAGACATGCTAAAGGTGGATTACGAATAATTAGCACCGCATTACAAATTCACAGCATGTAAAATCTCATTTGCAGGAGGATCAACTACACTTACGGGGTTAAGGAAGGCAGGGGCACAAGTGGGCCATATTAAAATGGAGAGCTGGGGAAAGTTTAATTGGGCCTGTTTGTGTTCTGCTGCTTCTGCTGCTCCTGGTTGCCTCATTTATAGATGAGCATCATAAAAAAACAAGACTTTCTCTTGAGCCCGCTGCTAATATGAGGGGCAAAGCTTTGAAGTGCTGTGGAGTGCAGAGAGTTTCATATCCTGTGAATAATGCAACCTTCATCCATATCTG
>CM022474.1:7828017-7877632 GCA_011952105.1 Coreoperca whiteheadi | reverse complement strand
ACCCCCCCGACCCCCACCTCTCTCTGTCTCTCTCTCTCTCACACACACACACACACACCCACACTGTACCACAGGCAGACAAAACTGCTGCCTTCAAACAATTACTTAAGAAAACATTTAAATAAATAAATCAAAAAACACGCACGCGCACACAGATTTTATTGGACAAGGTCGTGCCCAAAAGGCTCAAAGTTTAAGTGCCAATATTTCAGCACAAACACCTTCCTCCACCTTGGCTAAGGGAGTAGGAGGAGGTTCCTGAACACAAAAACTAAATCAAAGGGGTTAATACATCTACTGCAAGGAGTGCAGCCACCAGATTCCAAATGTATCTAAAAATGTATCTCAAAGCAGGGACTCAGAACACAAACAAAAACACACTGATGCTGTAGCTGTGAAACACAAACACAAACACTTTAAGTTCTTTGATTGGAAAGTGGGACAAACTAGCTTAAGTTAGTGTATGTTTCAGGATCATAGAAAGTTTGAGGCTTCCGCATATTACATGTAATTCAATGCAATGTATGGCATATAGTAGGCCTATTACTTAACATAAACTGCACTTAATTAAGACATTAGTGAAACCAATTCTTTCAATACCAATTCAAGGAATAAAATCATACAACAGACTGTCTGTGACTCTTACAGTCATTGCTAGTGGTTTCACATGGAATCAGTAGATCATGGCTACAACTAATTTCATTACTGATTCATCTGCAAATTATTTCCTTGATTAATGGATTAATGGTTGGTCTGTGAAATGTTAGGGGTACCTCCTCACATTGGAGAAGCAGGAACAAGAGCATGAAAAATACCTGAAACTATTTATCGATCCTCACAATTGTTCCTTCATCTACTATTTAATTTTCTGCAGCTCGACTAAATGTTTAATCAATATCAACTTATTGTTGCAGCTATACAGCACAACGCTAAATGTATTTCACCTGAATTAAAAACTTGAAACTGCTTGTTTTACATTGTCTAGACACTTGCAAAATATTCAAAAGGTGGCATCATGTTGTGTTTACTAGATTAAACTAGGCAGGAAAAAATAAGCATTAGACTGCATATAGTTAAACTTGGTACATTTCAGTAAACTTTATGGACTTTCAGACATCTCACCTTGATGGCGTAGTTGACCAGAGGGTCCTTGGCGTAGGAGGCAGTGTAGTATACAGCATCCCCCGCCTCACAGCAGGGCTTCCCAGTGGTCAGCCTGAAGTGGGACCAGCTGTCAGTGCCAAATCTCAAGTGATCCTTTTGACCAGCCATGAAACGGTCCTCACACTTTGCTGCCAGCTTCCGCAGTGTGTCCGTGTGGAGCCCCCGGATCCTTCCCACCACCTCATCCCAGCTGTCTAACCCCCTGTAAAGAGCCGGTCTCTGGGGTTTGGAGCCTCCTCCTCCAGCAGCAGCAGCACCTCGACCTGCTGTCCGACCCCTTCCGTCTGTACTCGGGTAGGCCCTCCTCTCTCTGCCAGCGGTGGCACTGGGTGCAGCAGATGCATGTTGAGGAACCAGGGAGGACACGCTGTTAGTCGGGCGGCCCTTGTTGGTAGCCGTGGCAGCTGATGGCCTCTCCAGGGAGTCACCGCTCTCGTGATCGTGGGCTCGATGAGGCTCGGAGCTGAGAGAGGAGCTCTGACTGGCTGTCTCCCAGGTGGAGTCCAAGTCGTAGAGAGGGTTGGCCACACTCAGGTTGGTGCCCCCAGGTTTAGCCTCAGCACGGGGTCTCAGGGCTCCCTGGACCACCTCTTTGCCTCCCAGGTTGGGTTCAGTACTGGAGCGAGGTACAGCCTTTTTAGGTAGTGGGGGTGGTGTGGCCTTATGAGGTGGCTGGTCAGCAAGGCCGTCCAGGTCGATGGAGGCCAAGGTGTCGTTGGATGCTTTGATGTTCCGTGGCTGTTTTAACGGGATCATGTTGGCTCTGGATTGACCTGGAGGAAAAACAAGAAAACAACATGTGTATTGCATGAATAACAATCAATGAAATTCAAAGTGCTTAAACAAATGAACCATATACAGTCACACTGGATGAAGAGCATAATGCTATATGCATGGCAGTTTCAAACAGCAGGAAAGCACACGATAATGTGATGTCAATACATTGCACACAATTGCATCGCATTGATTACCAACCCAGGCAATCTGCATTGGTGGTTAGTAACAAAGTATATTTATTTCAGTATTGTACATAAGTACAATTTGAGGTATTGTAGTATTTCTATTTTATGCAACTTTACAGTTCTACGCCACTATAATTCAGAGGGAAATATTGTACTTTTTACTCCACTGCATTCATTTTACAGCTACTTCACTGCAGATTAAGATTTTACATGATCTCGAAACATGAACATCATATAATTTATGTTGCATTAAAATAGATCAAACTACCCAGCAGTATGTAAAACTGTAAAAAACACAACAAGCTCCATCTCGACCAACTACAGCATTAAAATACTGCTTACATGCAATAAAGTAACTAAATATAATATATATGTAATGTTATGTAATATGCTATGGAGTATTGCTACTTTTACTTGAGTAGAGCGTATGAATACGTCCCCTACCCCTGGTCATCTGTGATCAGTTTAACCAAATAAATGAAAGAAGCAAAATATCTCATCTTTCTAAGGATTGGCCACTCACTGCCGTTTAGATGACAGTTTGGGTTTTTATTTTCAAGTTTTGATTCTTTTATTTATTTTTTATTGTAAAAATGTTGACCAAACCAGGCAAATGTTACAGGACTGAAAAGGTCTTTTTGTGATTATAGCTGTCAAGACTGGTTCTGATGCTTTGAAAAAAAGGGATCTGTAAAGGATAAAACAACTTTAAAACAAGTATATGAGTTACAGCTATCACTGAATGTGACTGACAAAAGTCAAATCAGAATTCCTAACAGCTGAAAAGGATAAAAAAAGACACTTGAAACACAAATCATTACACACTCTTTCACCACCAGCTTCCCCAGAGCTTCTTATATCTCCCACATGGCGTTTCCAGCAGCCCACTGGCTTGCTGCCTCTCATGAAGACGAGAGGCTGACACGAGGTTATTTGCTGCGGCACGTGAGGGAACTGGTGGCCCTGAGGAGAATTCAAGCCAGAGAGCTGGACAGCTGGGGACAAGTCGTCCCTCCAACCATCCAGCTGCCCGACTCAATCTGCACTTCTGTTCCGCAGTGAGGCTTAAAGAGGCAGCATGGTGAGCACATTTATCAGTGGCTTGAAGTGACCTTATTTTTCTGGGATGGTGGTGGGAGGGAATTGGAGGGTTGAGGGGTTGATTGGACTCCGGTTTGAGGACCACTGAGGCAGATGGGTCGGAGACACGTGTCTGATAAGATGAAAAGAACAAAGGAGTCGTGCAGCTCGCATGTTGGGAATAAAACAGCCTGGTAGTTTTAAATGAGTGGGTGGACAAAGTCACAGACAACCCTACTGCACAGCTTTCAACTCACCAGGGAACAATCCAATTTCCTGGTAGATCACAATGCGAGGCTGCTGAGTGTTATAAGATGTCTTTCAATGTCACATCTTTTGCCAAATGACTTTTCCCATCTCTATATACGGTAAAGGAATATGCTTGAACATACCGTTTCTCTTCGCACAGTACCAATGCCACTGATTACACAGTCAGTATGGGTATGAGTAACCCCTCACGTGTGCGTCATGCTGCCGTCATCTTAGGAAAGCAGAAGAAGCCTTAAGAAAGAGCAGTCAGGCTGAAGTAAATGAGTCTTGGTAATCCTCCCTGGAACGGGTGTATTTAATGTGTTCCTTCAGTAATCCATCCAAGAAAACAACTGTCTCCCTCGTCCAGTCGTAGGGATCTTCTATTGCAGCAACGCGGCTGTGACTTAACAAAAATTACATAACACTAACTCATTTCAAAATCAGGAATACTTTTTATAATTGTAATACACAGAATACACATGTATTGATAAAACAACCTGCATGGAGGGATTAAAAACCCCAAATGACTTATATGAACATATTACCTTACAACGCAGAACAATGAAATTAGGGCTGCAACCAATTATGATTTACAATATCGATTAATCTGCCAATTATTTTTTGGATTGATCTATTAATCGTTTAGTCAATGATATGTCAAAATACAGTATTCAAATTTCTTCTTTTGTCTGATAATAATAGTTGCAGATTACAAAATAATAGTATAATTAAATGGCCTTTTTACATAACTAAACGGGTCCTGTAATCTTACTATGAAGGACAAGGATCAGATTTAGGCATTTAACCTGTAATCTTATCTGTGCCTGGTAATTCTGTATTGACAACTCAATGAAACAAACAGTGTAACAGATGACAGTGGAACAGATACATAAAAGGTAGAAGGAAAATACCACACTAAAACCTCCCAAAAGTTGCTAAAAAGTCTTTTGGAAAGCGGTGCACAGTAACTGATTACCGTACTATTTTAGAATACACGGCTGTTAAACCTAAATGTCTTTTGACGTGTCCATCTTCAGGAGATGAAACAGTGGAGAGTCCCAAACCCTCCAAAATCTGTTCAGGATTAAAATGCTAACAGCATTTTCTTCTCCTTTTGAACACAAAACCTAATGTGTCTGAAACAACTATTTTGCTAGCAGGGTTGGATGATTTCCTTTCTATTTAAATATATTTAGAATAGAAATTGAAACTACAACTCAGAAATGGTAGAACATAATTTACTGTTTAGTCATCTCCTCAGACTGGAGATGATGCGGTTTTTACTTCTAAATGAAATAAAAATGTATTGTTCTTAACCTTGATGTATATAATATATATACACAACACTAATGCCATATTAAGGCATTCCATTCACAGTTTGAGAGGCCAGTATTTTCCAACACATCCAAGACAAAGGAACTTGTTGCCGTAGCAGAGTGAATACTGTTCAGCCATCGTGCTGCAATGAAACTAACTCTGATACCGTAACAAGAGGAGCCAATGGAGGAGGTGGGAAGAATAAAGAGGAGCAGAGGAAAGGAATGAAGCGAGAGCAGTGGAGTGGAGTGGGTGGCTAGAGGTGGTAAAAGTGAAGGAAGTGACAGAGAAAGAGAAATACAAAGAGGAGAGCAGGAGACACCTGATAACAGAGAGATAAACAAGGGACAGGTGATAAAAGACACGAATACTGAGAGATGAGGAGGAAATATAAGAAAAACGAGCCTACCTCAATTCCACTGAAGCCACAAAGTTTTCAGGTAAACGCGGTGGAGCAGCTGCGCAGGGAGGCAGAGTGAAATGCTTTTCTCGGCATGCATCGCTGAGAGTCTGTACGGAGCTGCTGGTGCCAACATGCAGGCTGAACGCTCCCACCAATACTGGAGATTTCTCACTGAGTGAGGCAGCGAGTGCTCTGCCTCCTACTGCCTGATGCTCTGATTAAAACACAAGTGTGTGTCTACTGTATATATAGCCAGTGAGAGAGGGACACTTATGCGTGCTAAGTGAATGTGATTCGCCACTAAAATGTGTAAACAGAGAGTATTACTGGTTTTGAAAGTGGACAGCAGCGAGAGTGGAGGCAAATCTTTAAATAGACATCACACTCAGCGGCTGCAATATTAATTTTGAAGGCCACATACACCCTCCCAAAGAAAAATTGACGTACTGTACAATGTTTAAAGGCAGACAAACACACATGTCTGCCATGTTTCTCATTAGTGTAATGCAGAAGAGTAAAATTAGGCTGCAGGCAGCTCATCATGCGTCACGCAGGGAGCTTTGAACACATTCACAATATATCCATCCACAAGGCCGGTGTGCATTCTGAGCTTCACAAATGCACACACCCACAGGATACGCAGTTTGCCCGTACACAGCTTGTAAAAAAGCCTAATTGGTGCAACAATGACACACAAACAAAAACGTTCTCTGCTGATTTCTTAGACCAGAAAGCACAGACCTGCACACCTTTTAAACCTCACACAACCTCACACAGTGGTGTGCAACTCCTCCACAAACCCACTCTCCACCCTACAACATTGTGTTTCTGTTTCTCTCGCACACCACTTGATCACAGCGAGATCCTTTCCCACACACAGAGAGCTTCTAGTTTTAAGTGCCCGGCTATGTTTGACAGCTGTGCCTACCTCTCTCTTTCTCCTCTCGCTGCTGCCAAAGCCTGGTCTTGATGAGCTCATCGTTCCACCACCAACAAACCTGTAATTCTGAGCTGCTAACAAAGTCTAATGATGAAATGTCCACTACCAACTAGTCACAAACAGGCTCCAAAATGGGGACTGTAATGGAGGAACGTTATTATATTGTGTGTCATTTTATATCAGTATATTCTCCTTTTGTTTCTAAGGCTATATCTGTACTTTTTACAGGCTGCTGAGCCAAAAACCTGAAACAATGGTCTTCAAAACCGAAACGCTGTTTGAAACGTCATCTGAAACGTCATCATGTCCGTGTAGAATGAGACAGCAGTGTGCCAGATGAATTTAGTCCTTTTAGAGCAGATGCATATGCAAAGGATTTATAGATGTGCTTTTGCCTCTTAATGATTGTCTAATATCTTGCTTTTAACACCAGAAAGGCAACCTTAAAGCATATAATGATGTCCAGGACATTAAGAATAAGGTTACACATTTTTATTCCTACTGGAAGCGGTTTTTATTTTCTAGAAAATTTGTTAGATTTGCAAGCAGAGGAGTCATGTGAAAATTAGTGAAAAGGCTGCAAGTGAATAATTCAGGCTGCGGTGGTGCCAGACTTTCACACCTTTTTCCAACTGAACTTGAAAATTGCACTGTCAGACCAGGCATTTAGGAATATTTAGAGTCAGTAAAGACAGTATAATAATTAGTCTCAGTCTCTAACATGAGGACAAACGCTTTTATGTCATTAAAAGCATTACTTTGGTCCGTTGTGAGGTGTATGTTCTTGTAATGTGTTTATTAGTGAAGCCCTACTCCAAACTCATCAATCATATCAAAAATGGTTTTCAAACACAACAACAGAAAGAGACAAAGGCAATGAGACAGAGAAGAATACAAACAATAGCAATTAGATGAAAAGAGTGATCCGCTCTTTGTATATTTCTGCACGTCCAACAAACAGCTCCACAAAAAGGAGAAGTAACCTCATTTCCCCATGAAAGAACATATTTCAAGTAATTCTTGATTCCAAGTTGCAGGCTCTGGGTGACAAGATGTGTTGAGATTTTGAGCTACAGCTGTTTTAGCAGGGAATAAATTATGATTTGTCACGTTTGGAGGTGTGCTGATGCTGAAGAAAAGTAAAATCAGCCATTCAGGAGTGAAGTGAACTGCAGACACTGAGGACTGACAGATTCTGGCAATGTCCGTCCACTGAATCCAGTTATCCGTTCAACAATGCTAAACAGAACCTCTACACAGAGACATATGATGCCCCCCCCCCCCACAATCAATACAAAAAAACCACATGCAAATCGGACACAAATACCATTTTCAGCCCAAACACCGTGGAGTTTAACCATGTACAGCTTGTGGTGCACAGTCAGCAGCTTATTTGGATTTTTACCCCCTTTTTCTCTTCAAGTTTTTTATGAGAAGCATATTCTGAGCTACAAGAACACCTTGTTCACTGTAAATTACGGCAAACAGTGTTTTTTTTAGCGGAAGGAAACACACACATTTTGAAAGCATTGCAACATAAAATCCAGGTGAAAATCGGGTAACGCATAAAGAAGTGGCAGTTATAGTGTACTGTCATTTTGTGAGATGATTAGCAGAAGGAACACGGTCATTTGGACAATAAAAGCTTTCAGACTTTGTGGTACCACCTACACCACACAGTTGAGTAGTGTTTTAAGTACAGGTTTTAAACTTTCTTTTGGTCATTTAGAGCACTCATACACAGAGATACACAAGTTTAAGAAACCAAAAAGCATTTTGCATGTGTCGTTCTTACCCAGGTTGCTGTATGTGGCACTGCATTGGCTGGAGGCGGTAGAGTGGGAGTGATGGGAGTGATTCCCGTCCTCCTCTGGCTCTCCGAGACTGGCGCTGCCCTCGCTGGCTGAAGCCGTTGTGGCAACCCGGTTGGCATGGCCCTCCTCGCCCTCCCCAAGCACCAGCCCCAGATTCACTTTGGCAGGCAGGGAGGCGGCACCGGGCAGCTCCCGATCCCTGGCATTGCTGGCACTGACTGGTACCTGGCTGCAGATGACAGAGAGAGGCATGACTCATTTAGTTATGAAAATGTGGAATACTTGCTCCCTTAACAGTCTGATTAAATTAGTTTTCTTTCCGTTCTCCCTTTGTTTTTAATCTATGATAATATTTTCCCCACTGCTTCGAGAGCTCTCTATTCTGTTGATAATAAGGTTTAATTTTCAATGAAAGTATCTACAAAACAAGTCAGAACAGAAGGGGATGATAACAGCGAGCGCTTTTGTGGAGAGTTGCCATTGATAGGGGCTTCAATCTGTCATCTTTAATTTTTTCTATGACAGATAACTGTATCTAACGTCACAGGATATGAGCAAAACACATACAACAATGTTTTTATCTGGTCAGTTTTTTTAACTCTCAAATCCCTGTCTGCATCATTTCATCAGCTCACTTCTTTCTTCTTCTCAGCGAATGGTGATTTGGAGCCAGCAAAGCTGTAAGTGGGGGGCTTTTGAAGCCTGATGGGTTTCATATGCAACAACACATTCGTTGCCTGAAGGAAGGTGGAAGAAAAAGGCAAAGCAGGTCACAATGGTGTGTGATAATATGTTTTCAAGATCCTTCTGTGACATGTAGGTGGCGATGATTTGAGGTGTTTAAACAGGTGAGATGAATTTCATCTAAATCTGCCACAACAGATTAATCAAAAGGTGTGATGATAAGGTGACAGACTTAAATGTGATTATTAGCTTTATTGTTTTTTATTTTACTATAATAAGATAATTAACAAGGCTGTAGGAGTGTATTGAGCCATTCTGAATGTCCTGAAACTATTGAACCATGAAGCTTATCACAATAGACTAAAGAATTAAAAAACAAGTCAATACCAACATTGTGAATTCCTCGTCGGCTTGACTGACATACATAAAGTGCAGCGACATTAATACAAACATTTACCTCAAGAAATGTATATGAGCATCATGGAGTTTGGCATTATGAACAACGCTGCCTGTCCTCTTTATGATTTGTTGCGTTTTATGTCTCTGTTTTTAACTCTGCTCTTCAGTCTGACTTACAGCAGATGAATATATAATGTTCCTTATTACAGCAGGATGCCATATACTTCACAAATGTACTGACAGTAGTCCAACTGAGTTGTGGGCACTAGAACTCTGGGTCATATCTTACAGTTAGTCACGGTGTGTTATCACTGGAGAGTTGAGATCGCACAGTGACTCCAATCACAGTGTGAAAGCCCTGGGGATGCTATGAAGAGTCCGTCGTTGCTGCCAGAGATGCAAGTTGCAGAGGCGATCTGCCACATGTGTCTCCTTAAGGAAGTGACAGGACCACAGTTGCCCATGGGGCCTGTGTGCATCACCATATTATTTCACTGCAAAAAAAGCAACCTTTTTCTGATTGCCCTGTCCGTCAACCAGTTATCCAAACACATCAGACCCAATGCAAAAAATAATCTGAAATTTGATAGATAGGTAAACACAGTTGTCAAATCTAGCTTCCTCCCCTTTATATTCAAGATCAAGACATTACTATCTCCTAGAGATTTAGAAAAAGTCATCCATGATCTAATATCTTCAAGACTCGACTACTGTAACTCCCTATATTTTGGTAATAACCAGGCCTCTATTCACCTCTTACAACTGGGACAGAATGCTGCGGCCAGACTCCCATGCAGATGTAAAAAAAAGGGAACATATTACACCCATACTAGCATCTCTGCACTGGCTCCCCGTTCGGTATTAAATCCCTTACAAAATGCTTCTGTTCTATTCAAAGCCCTGAATCTCTTGCCTCGAGCTACATTTCTGAACTTATATTCCCATACAGTATAGCTAGGCCCCTCAGATCTACAGATCAAGGGCTGCTGACCACCCCACACACCTTTTGGTGGCAGGGCCTTCCCAGTCGCTGCACAGAGACACAACGATTCTTGACATGACTTACATTCGACATTTGATCTGAAAGTCTGTATGTGTGTGTAAGTGTGCACTATGCATCTATGTATGTATGTACGATTTGTGAACATCTTTTCTTGCTCAGTTGCATTTTTGTAAAGCACTCTGGCAGAAACCTGGTTTGTTTTTAAAGTGCTGTATAAATAAATTTGACCTTGTCCTTGACATGTCTGACATGAATTTAAAAGGTACCATGTAGTCGTAGCACTAGTGGTGATATGGAAACACATCTTATATACACAACACGGCTACAACCCTTTCTAGAATAATAATTAACTGTAATAGCACTTTCAAATGCAGCCAGTAGAATCTTGTCTGTCAAATATGGGGCGTTACTATTTTTCGTCACAAAGCAAATAATGAAATTATTTTCTTTGCACATTTAAACAAAGACTGCAAGTGGATTTGATTTTCTAGGCCTACTGAAAGTACAAGAGCATTTTCTTGTAGGACTGTAAATAAACAAACACACTTTAGTCAGATTATGTATGTGATACGATTGTTATAAGGTTATTATGAAGGTTTCGTCTGTTTTTCTCATTAAATTTACAATGCCACAATGTCCAATATTTACAGCTAACTGTAACTCCATAAATCACTTTACAGATGTACATTTAAACATTGATACCTAAGGAGCTGCTAAGTAACCCACAGCATTAAGTCCATTTTTATACAGCCCTTTATCAGAGAAGTTCACAGAGAAAGAGCCTATCCAGATCTAACAAGTCTAAGGAAAAAGATGCAATATATGAAAAACGCAACTGCTTGAGGCAGAGAGTAAAGAGTGACTGTAGCTGCACAAAAACATGAAGCATTTTTTCAACAAAGCCTTTCCTTTAATTAAAGTTAAATACAACATCAAGTCACAACCTGATTCTTTTTCACAGACACCTGGGTAACTGTACCTCGCTGCTCTATGTTGAAAAAACCCCCAACTAAAACAGCTGGTGTTTCATGGAGAGCCATCTGGGATCAGTCTGCCCCTCTGATCACAGTAAATAAGATACTCGAAGCGGTTACTGGTTACAGCCCTCTGATAACACTTCAGCCGCGATCTTTCAATGTTACATTACTGCCTCGGGCCACTCGGGTTGTGACCCCCCAGGTTGGGTGACATTCTAAACTACTGTACATTTTAACCCCCATTGTGATACACAAATAACCTGCTACCTAGTTCTTAAGCAAGGGGCTGGCCCAGCCATATGTTCTAGATTTCAGATGTTGTGGCATATTGTTAACTATTCCTAGTTATCGGCATTTTGAATTCAGTTCAGTTCAATTTTATTTATATAGCGCCAATTCATAACAGAAATGATCTCATTACACATTTGCGAAAAAGCAGGTTTAGAGTGTACTCTTTATAATATTCTTGAATCTTTTTTATCTATCTATCTATCTATCAATCTCTCCTGTCCTTCCGCTGATGATAAAACAAGTATTTAAAATAAGCTCAAAGAAAAGCAAAAAAGGCAAATGGTCACACAGTTCACAGAGCTGGTTTCATAGCCTCAGGCGTTTTTTCGTGGGCGGGGCAGGTTGGCAGTAATGTTTGTATTATCCTAAATCTGATGTGTCATTTCCTTTGACTGTAGTTGTGATTACACATGTTGCTAATATGACTAATGACTTATGTGATCATAGACAAAAGTCCCTCTCAAGAAAAAGTATAGCACAAGAGATGACGGGAGCTCATAGGGGGCTTTGTCCAATTCAGTGCCTGTCTATGATCTGTCTTTCTAGACCAAGAGCCTGCGTCTCTTTTAAAGAGAGTTGATCAATAGCCTCGGAACTGCCACAGTGCATTAGTGTAGCACTTGCCAACTTGCCAGCCGTAGACAGCTGATATAAAAAGGTCCATTAAAGTGTTGTGAACCAACCAGAAAACAAAGAGTAAGTAAAATGTGACAAGATAGAGCCATAAAGACTGAGTATAATTACAAACAAAACAGCAGACAGTATAGTGTGTTATTATTAAATGCAGAAAGTTATGCAGAATATCTGCTTTTGGCCTGCCTTGTACATGTTAACTGTTTCCTCTTTTATTCTTCCCTGTTGTGTCTATGTGGACATACTGTAGGTCGTTACATGGTTCTGGTTTTAACTGACTGGACATTCTGTTCTGTATCTTACACAAGGGAACAACTAACAAGAACAGAAACCAAACTATTGATGGGTTACAGTCAGCTTCAAAACTACCAAAAGAGCACAAAATCACAAAAAGAACATAATCCTATATGAACTAAATATCCAATATCCACACCTTGAAGAGGCCCTTGACACATTAAATACCTTTATGGCTGCTACACATTTCAATGTCAGGACCTGACTTGTCCAGACAGGATGAAGCTACCCCAATGCATTTCACTGTTTCTCAAACCTCTGCTGCGAGAATGGAACAACCTCAAATAATCTGAAAAACATCTCCTCCCTACTAAGTCAATATGACTTCAAGTGGCCTGGATGGTCACAGGTATTTACAGAAGTGAACGAAAGAAAACAGTTTTCCGTCTTACCCACTGTACTGGCTCACACAGCTTCCCATCTGGAAACCTTGAATACAAGGCAAAGCTGAATTCACATTCTAGGTAGAGCAGTGATTGCAGGCTGGCCAGTTGTGAAGAATCAAAAAGTATTTTTCTGCATATGTTCGTTCCTTGTCTTCCTCCGTTTCTCCCTCTTTGAATGTTCGTACCTGTCTAAGGTAATGTGTGTTTGCGAGCGCTGAGGAGCACGCCCACTGTTAGCCAATAAAACGGCTCCCAATCAAAAAAACTAAACAAAAACGCTGCAGGGTTAACCCCTGCTGGTCTGTAGAATTACCTGTGTGATCGGTTCATGACATGTAACCACTGACCTACTAGTCTGTTTACCCTGGGACAGTTCAGGTTTTAAGAAGCCTATGTAACATGAAAGTCCTTTCACTTACAGCAAAATACATTTACACCAAAGGTATTTTGTTTCATATGGAGATATACAATATTACAATTTGTCAGCAATAGTGGTTAGTGCAAGCAAGTGGGACTAAAATGTGCTATGGTGACATATTTAAACAGCAAGGATTTACTAACTAATAAAAACCAAATTTGAGAAACTCCATTTTTTCAGAAAGACTTAAAAGCTCCAGTACTTTGCAGATACACTGAATTGAACAAATCTCCAAACTGGAGGGACCTTGCAATTATTAACAATCAGATTAGCTATTTAAGAACGCTTCCTATCTCTTGAATGTCTGTTACTAAAGCAATGTGAGGCATTTATTCACATTCCTCAAACACATCCTCTCTGCAGACTTAGATTTTATCACATCTTCTTCCCCACCATCAAAGGAAGCTTAGGCACCAAGTGAGAGGCTTAGCTATTTTCTGTTTTCAGGTCAACTCAAAACCATTTGCCAATACCTGAGACAAACATCGGATAGACAGTGGAGTAACACTGGAACCTACTGCCAACACACAAAGTGCGTAAATGAGTTACTCATTGACAAGTTCACAGTGAATGTTGTAAACAGCAGGGTCACAAAAGACAGGCATAAAGAAAATAAGGCTACACCAAAGGTGACATGCTTGAAAGTTTAAGTTTGACATATTTAATCCGGTCTGCTATAATTCCACATAGGCTTATACTGTATGTTTATGGCTAGACATTATGTGAATGTATCTCGTACAATACTGCAAAACTAATTGTAATAACTGCTTAATCAGTGATTCAGGAAAAGTTGTTGGAGATATAATAAATCCTATTTATTTTTGGTATCAAAGTGAATGAATGCTTCTTATTGCAAACAGCTGTTAAGTATTTTAATGTTGGGACATATGTTGCTCATTGCTCAATATGCACAACATTTAGTATGAGGAATACTGCATTGGTTCATCTTCATTGCTGACATCAGATCTGATGACTAAACTTGCTATTGGCCAGTAGTACAAAGCCATCTTGTTTTACTCAACATTTTCAGCTCAGTTTTAAGGACGCAAACAAAAAACAAATTACAATTTTCTTCATTTGAGTAATCTCATCATCCTTTGTGTTAAGTGAGTGAGAACACTAACTTTGCATCTGGCTTGTAGATTTTGGCATCAAACTTTTGAGAAATGTACTGGGTTCTCCCCAATACAAACAGTACACCATCATATACCCAATTTTAGCATGCCATTACCTAGACATACCATATTAATAGTAAAACTAGTGCATACTTGATTCTTGCAGCACTTGTTATAAAGTGAGAGTGAGACAGGAACTTCTTGAAAAAAAGAAAGATGACTAGAGCTGAAGCTTGTGGAGGAGAGAAAAAGCAGGGAAGCTGGAAAAGAGACAGAATGGGGCCGAGGTCTTGACAGGATGGAGGAGAGAAATATTCAAGAATTCTCAGAGCTTCGTGCTCAAAGGGAAAAAATGTGGAAGGAAGACATAGGAAAGTTACATGAAACATAAAAAGTGACGGTAGAAAGCCAAGAACCTTGAAAACAACCCAGATTATATGGATAATATGAGGCTGGCAGGGATACAAAGAGAGGAAAAGAAACAGAAGGGCAGTGTAAGGTGGAAGTTAAAATGTGACAGATCAGGGGAGAATATGAACAAGAACATCTGAACAAGTTGTAACTAAGCTAAACTATAACTAAGTGTGATGTCTGCAAAGTAAACAATTCCACAGTGCTATTCCTACTACTACTACTACTAATAATAATAATGACATCCCAAGATGCTAAATGACCATTTCCCAATAACTAAAACCCCCCACAAAAAACATCGAAGTCCACATGCTGCAAAATGTCTGGTTTCAGTTAGTTTTCTGTGCTTGATTTAATGTATGAGCATATAAAATGAATGGGAATGTGACTTTTTCACTCAGAAAATAATATGACACCCCAGGATGAGGCAGTAAAGAAATGCTGTAGAGTCCTGGGCTGTGGAAGCTTTCATATAACAAAATAACCTTTCCTTTTGCTTGCTGCCCAGTCGCAACAAAACATTTTATAATTAGTCAGTTTGTAAGTACAAAGGAAGATATTTTTAACGCACTAGACTTAATTGACTCTAGATTTGAAGTTGTAAATATTGTGCTAAAACAATGATTAACATAACATGGATTGGGAATGTGTGTGAATGAGTGTGTTATCCAACTTGATAATGATTAGTGATCAGTACTTCACATAATTAGCAGTGCTTTCAGTATACAGCTTTCCTGATGAGAGTTTTTGTTTGGCCACAGCAGCATCCATTTGACGGATTACCATATTTGAGCATCTCTTGGCGCTTAACTTCACTTCTAAGGCAAAACAGATCACATTCAGCACAAATAAGGTTATAATTTAAAACACAAAATACAGTGTTTCCAGCACATCTGGGTTATCTTTATCTGGCTCCATTACACACAGTGCAGGAAACGTACCCCAAGAATTGTAACAGAAAGGATAATAGCAGGTCAAAGACAAAAAATGTATTTATTATGCAAGAATACAGTGCCTCTACTGCCAAGTAGACTGATTATGGTAAGGGTGTTTGTGTATGTTTGTGAGAGTGAGGCTTTGATGCAATTTGAGAAGCTAAAGGGAATATGCCATCTGAAGCAGTGATTAATAGAGTAAAGGTTGATCTGACTGCTGTTGGATGACTTGTAACACACTGAAGGGAGAACCGCAGAGCACAGAGCCTGCTGTTCAGGTAATAGATGACATTAGGGAAGAGACCACAGAGGCTGTGCAGCCCATGCAGTTGGCTGGGCAAGTGGGCGAGCAGACATGCCAAATTAAGATCAAACACCTCCAGAATCTGTGATGAGGGATCTGTATGATAGGGGGAGAAGCACCCCTGGCACTTTGGAGGAGCAGCTGGTAAAGGTTGAGCATCTTAATTTTAAGCTGGGTCCCATGAAAGCTCTGAAAGGAATGCATGTGGGTAATGGTGATACGGGCTTGCATGTGAAATAATTAATTAGATCAGCAAGAGGTGATGTAGGAAGAATGTGCAAACTTTGCTAGATTACTAAGAATTCCACAATTATTATTATTATCTTACTTATCTGCATATATTTTAATAGCACAGTTCTTCTGTTTATGTATATGTTGTTATTTCACACTTGCTTTGGCAATGTTAACACCTGTTTCCCATGCCAATGAAGCCCATTGAATGGAATGCAATTGAATTGAATAAAACCTTGTGAAAATATTGGACAATTACCTGAAGTCCTTGCTGATGAGATCACATCCAGTGGTGTGTAAGGGTGGTGTTCGTCCTGGGCTCAAAGGTCTGGGTTCCTTGCTCTCATCAGGTGTCAGTAATGCAGTTTCTCTGCACTCCTCTACTCGTAGCTCTCCTTCTCTGTCACCAGGTGTGCCGCCACTGTCTGGTTTGTAGGTGAAGATTATGGTTGGCTTCTGGGTGGGATCCTCTGGTTTGGCCTCGGTGAACCAGTGATGATTTTGGATTGGTGGCGGTGGAAGTATATGAATGACTGTCCCATCAAGCCCAACCAGCTTGCCTTTCTCCTTCTCTCTCTCCAACCTCTCTCTCTGCTCATCCTCGTCTTTCCGCCGACGAAAAAAGCTCTTAAAGGAGATCCAGCGTTTGGGTTTGGAGCTTTCTGTTGGAATACGTCTCCCTTCTCCACCTGGACTTGCTTCACCTTCACTGGGCCGTAGAGGAGAACTGGAAGCGGAGCTCTTGGTCCAGTTGCCAAAATGTCTCTGGAGGATGTTAGAAGCGTGGTAAGGGGAAGACGTAGATCTAGGTGGGGGGAAAGGGGCACTAGGCTCCGACCGGGGGCTGGAGAGTGGGACAGCAGCAGAAGCACTCTGGGATTTAGACAAAACCTTCGAGGGCATGTCCTTCTTGGGCTTGGAAAGACAGCCATCAGTTGTGGAAAAGAGAGACTTTGGTCGGGTGAGGGTCTCTTTCATGGCATCAGGTGGGAGGGCATACAGCTCCTCAGTACTGGGGGTTTTGTCTTGTGCTGAGGGCGACTCTGGAGGAGACTGGGGAGGCTGGATGGAGGCCACAATCTGTAAAAGCACAGCACTGGCCTCCTCCTTGTGGCTTGCCACTGTCCCAGAAAACATAGTTAAGTCTGTATCATCATCTTTACTGCAAGTACTGTCTCCACTTGTCTTGCAAGTGCGTGTAACAGCATTTGCAGTAGGGCTGGTTTTAGGTAGGTTTGCAGTAATGGCAAGAATGGCAGGGGAATTTGTTGATGTAGTGGGAGACAGGGCCCCAACTGTGGAGCTCATCACAGTGCTTGTCACAGTGCTAGAGTCTGAAGTGGTTTTAGGTTGTAAATTTGGTGCTTTAGACACTGTTTCAGGTGGAGCTTTTGTGTCTTCAAAAGAGGCTCTCTCTGATGTGCCTCTACGAGAGATAGTTTTCTCTGTTGAGGAGGACTGGACACTGTCAGAGGATCCAATCTCTTCATAAGTATGGCTGGCTACCCTACTACCTACCCCTTTTGGCTGTGGCAGTTCCCCACTGAGTCCCAAGAAGCTTTTGTACACAGCTAGGTTATCATATGCACTTGGATTGATAACAATAGGTACCTTAACAGCATTCTTGGAGCTGCGGGCATAGGCTGGCTCATCTCGAATAATAATGGGAAATGGAGGCATGCCTGCATTATTAAAACTGTTAAACTTAATCTCTGATAAATTGGGGGATTTCACAGGTACAGTTCGGGAGGACAACAGCCCAGCAATGGGAGAAGTAGGAGCTGACTTGTGGCTGCAGTGTTGAGTAGGGATGGAGGGGCCAGGATTACTCCCAACCCCTAAATCAACTTTAGGTATCTTTTGGCGAGGACTTGTGCTTGATGTCCACACTTCTTGGTAACGTATGCTCCCTGATTTCTTTCGGGAGGTACCTGACAGAGCTACAGCTGTGGGTGATGTTGGCATCAAAGGAGAAGATGGAGAAACAGGGGAGGTTGGAGACAGGGGCTGACCTAAAGGAGTGCTACAGAATGATGTAGGACTGGAAGGCATTGACAGGTTTTTCGGTTTTGGAGTAGAGTCTGGAAGTTGTTCGTCTTTGTTGGCCATGGATGCTGACACGTCCACTACAGTGTAAGGCTTACAGATCAGCGATTTTTCCAAGTTAACTACACGGTATGGTCTAGCTTGCTCCTCTGTGGGACTAAAACTGATAGTGACTGGTTGACCTGGAAGGGCCTGAGGCATTGGTGTGCCTTCTCTGCCATCCTGATCTTCTAATCTAATGGCCAGAACAGCCTTGTGTGTTTCAGTCACCTTGAGTGGACTCAGTGCTCTGTGGACAGGCTCCTTTTTTGGAGAAGTGCACAGGACAGGTGCCTTAGAAGACGTGGGAGAATGCAAGCCATTTCGAAGAGCACATGGGCCACTGCTCCCACTGCTGGAAGTTGTTTGAGAATCCTCAGGAAGTGATGACGATGATTCTGGAGAAGTTGTAGACTCTGAATTTGATAGGAAACCACTGCCTTGCAGGTCATAGGGTCCATAGGGAAGAAGAGCTCCATTGGAGTCCATAGAGGGGTATCCATTCAAGATCTCATCATAGCTATCATCATAGTCTACTGCACAAATTCGCTGTAGTGAGCGGTTGCGAAGCGGTACAGTATTCCACTTTTTTCCCGCAGTAAAATGCACCGGAGACAGTGTGGCAGCACGGAAATTTGCAAATCGTGGTTGGCCTCGCATACGGATCTCCATGGCTAGTAACTCTTCATCACTTTCATCCCAGCTCTCATGTTCATCATCATCCCTTTCAGTCTCTTCCTCTTCTTCCTCATCATCTTCTCCTTCACTTGAAAAGTCTGGGTAGCAAAATCTACCTCCCTCTGCACTGATGATCTCAGTGCTATCGCTAAGGGATACCCGTTTTTGAGCAGTAACACCACCACCACTACTGCTGCTGCTACATCCCATGGCCAGACAGCTTGAGGCCGGAAGTCCTCTTTCCAAGGACCGTCTGTATGAACTACTTATTCGTCCCCAAAACAAGTCCTTGGAACCGGAAAGGGGCACGGGGCTAGGGCCAGGGCATAACCCAGCAATCTCCTTTAGGACATCTGTCAGTCCACTGTTGTTGTTATTTCCACTAGGGGTCCTTGGGTTAAGTTGTCCATAACCCTCAATCTCCTCACTGCCATCCTCACCTTCGTTGTTGTTGCTGGGCCCACCAGGTCTTTTACGGTTCAGTCCATTGCGATTCCAGACCGTGAAGGCTGATGTTTTGCCGTGTTCAATCACATTTGGTGGTCGTTGCAGGTTGCCGTCTGAATCCAGTCCTGCAGAGGAGCAGGGCAGCATCATAGTGGGCTTAACAGCAATGGTTGGCTTCTTAGCCACCGGTGGACGGAAGTGTCCTGAGCGGGCAGAACCACTGCCAGTCCTCTGGGAGTTGTTTGTTAGGTTAGGGTTGGCTCTGGTCCCAGCAGGGGGTGGATTCTGTTGCTGAGTTGTTGGAGGCCTATGCTCAGAAGGAGGCTTCCCTCCACCACTCTGAACCAGACAGTGCAGACTCTTAGGTTTAAAGCAGTTCTTACACTCGCCTGGTTTCCACACATGCTCAGTGAAGGTGCTGCAGGCGGACATGGCTGCTGATCCAGTAAGGGTCAGTGGACAGGAAACCCCTCCATGAAGCTACGAGCTACAAGAACTAACTGTAGTACAACAATGATGAACGCTATTCAAGCCTCAAATGTGGGGGATACTGGATCTGAAAAAGAGAACAGGAGAAAAAAAAGATAGAAATTATTATTTTTTAAATGTGAATTTATTATTCACCTAAACAAACTACATAAAGTAGTTAGAAACTTTGTTAATGACAGAGTTATGTCGATGCAGGACTAAAATACTGACTTAAACAACGAAAATTAGATCCCATTATACAATTACATTTATCACAGCTGAACTAAAGTAAAGAGGATGCATTTGGGCAAAAAGAGGGAAACAGAAAAATAAGCTGTGTAACAGATAATGAATTAGGAGGGCAGTGCTACACTGTCTCCATTAGGTGGCACACTTTCTCTGCTTAGCAGCCAATCTATTCTATGGGGCAGTCATTTGTCTCGTCCTAACCCTCAAATGGACCCGTAAGACTTGAAAAGCAGAGGGGCAGAAGTGAAGAGGATTAAGAGAGCTTATTTCTGAATTACTGTCCTGCATTGTTGTTGGCGGTTTCAGCCAGGCTTAGGGGAGATAAAGGTACCGATATTGTCATTGAATCAAACCTCAATGTCCTATGAACTAGATCAGTTACATGGAAAATGCAAATCAAAAGCACTTCAGCTGTGTTCACACACATTAAAGTCTGACAACTGGCATGGAGGACAATTCAGAAAGACAATGATCCTAAGCATAGCCTACAGGCAATGCAGGGAGGCCAAAGAGTGGATTGTCCTTAACTGTTAGTCACCTGCCTTTTCACTTGCTGAAGACCAGAATGAAAGAAAAAAAGCCCACAAAACCAGATCTGAAAGTTGGCACATAGTCATTCTTTAATTTCAAATTGAAAGTGCATGAGTACATTGCCAAACAACAAGAGCACCAAACAAACTAAAAAAGTCACTCTCCTCTTACTGCACTGCATATAGGCAATAAGCTGTCAGCTATCAATATTCAGACATAAGATATAAAAACTGGTTAATGAGTAAATCAACCTACCAACAAAAGAAATAGTTTGAAAAAGTCACACCATTCAGTCTTTGTAAGATAACAAAGACTGACATTTAAAAACTTGGGTACAAGCATGGCCTCAGGTTATCGGCACCAGCACATACATATCACACACATCCTGTTTTCTCTGCCCGCCAGGTCACACTTTGTGAAATCAGGAAACCACATCCTTTTGTTTTTTTAACTACACAGCGCGAAAGTATCCTATTTTAAATCCTTTCCAATCTATCACACAGACCAGAAGGCCTACAGTTAAGGCCCGGGACCCCAACTGACACTAACTCTCAAACCTGCCCAACCCCCGCCTTAGAGTATACTTTTTTACATTTCCATGTAAATGTTTTGCACATTGCGTGATCGGTCATTTAAATAACAGTCATTTTGTAAATATTGTTATATTTTTTAATATACTTTCATACCTTATTGTCAATTTAAAATTTTGACCGTGACCTGCAGTACTTGCTTTATCTTTATTTATATTTGTACTATGATTATTGTTTTGCACCAAAATAGCAAAGTAAATTGTTTTCCTAAACCTACTGGACAATAAAGCTGCTTCTGATTCTTATTTGCTGTTTAATACAGTTGTGACTTCTCTTATATAAATATATTCAAAGAAGGGAAAGATGGGATTAAATCTTTGTGTAACATGGGTTAAATTTGTTTAAGCCTCACTTCAATGCAAATCAGGGTGTCTAGGGTACAAAGGAAAATCCACACAGCGCCAAAATCACCTTGTTGTGAGCAGTTTCATGTAGGAACTATAGGTAAAAAGAAAATAGTTCCTACATGAAACTGCTCCCAACAAATCTGTGGATTTGGACATTGTGTTGAGTAACCGGGTCAAGATTTCTGGAAACAGACAATGCTGTTGAGTTTTTCAAATGTATCCCTTTGGCGCTGTGAGCGCCACAAGCCGACTGCCATATAGTCCCCATTATATTCAAAAAATGCATACATCTCTACGGCCGATATCTCCAAGACTTGGCAACTAACACCAAAACAATCTAGATGGATAAAAAGCATTACAGGAAAGAGAAAAAATATCTATTTTTGAAGTTGGGGTGAACCGTACCCTAAGCAACAGAATGTGTGATGATTCTGTATTTTTATGGGTGACCCAAACCTGCATTTCATCAAATAAAGCTAGGGCTATGACTCATTGTAGGGCTGATATTGAAAAGGGCGGGTGAATCAGTCTTCTTGTCCATCTAACAAGGTCACGGGGGTCAGATCCTGTACGGAAGGATGTTACCATGACAACACCCAGGACCTGCCCAGAGCCACACACAATAAAGCAGGAACTATTGAATCAAACTTTGCTGACCAAACCGTGATGGGCGGTGGACGATTTATCCTGCTACACAGCACAGGCCGCATCCTCACAGGAAACAAAGACTGTAAATGTGACACGTAAGCATTGTACATACCTGTGGCAAACTTTCAAAATGTAATGGACAACCAGAAGTACAGCCAAAAAAAAAAAAAAGTATTCCAATTTGTATTTCTCCATATAGGATGCTCCTTATATGGAACCAAAGCAGTATTTTGCTCATTTACAACAGCAACCATCCAGAATAATTTTCTCCGCTCCAGGCCCCTGTCCTCCTTGAAACTAAACAGGAAAATTTAAGACTTTGTTTTGCACAGCTGTAATGCAGCTGTTGCACAAGTATTTTTCATATGAGAAATAAATGGACAGCAGAGAAAGGCATAAAACAAGTGGTATTAACATGGATATTTCAATAATTTTTTGCACATTGAGAAAAAGCTGACTTGCTTTTATGAGATCTACATCAGACAGTCTCTTTGTAACTACTTTCTTTCTTCCCTGACAGACAGCGGAAGGGGTGGCAGAGGGAACAGTTTTCTTTTGAAATCAAGAAAAAGCCTCTGTATTGTGTTTACTTTCTTCAAAGCAGCTAGAAGGAATTATGAAAAGCTGCTCCCAGGGTGCATTCTCATAAGATAATTTAGTTTTTCATGCCTTTGTGTTTCTGATCACGCTTCTGCGAATCAAGAAATATCCAATATCCAATATGTGTCACATACACTTTTCCACCAACAGAAACACCCAGTGGTGGATGTGACAGCATATTTTACTTTTCCTCAGCCATCATTTCCATCAGCCGCTGTTTTTTTATTTATTTAAATTTTTCTTTCCTCCACAGTGGGAGCTGATAAGACACAAGGTAGTGCCATGGTGTTACTGACAAGACCACACAACATTTAACCTGGGATGACAGTTACACCTTGGGGACACCAACAATCCCATCTGCCCAGCCATCCTTTCCTAAACCATGCAGTCCGGTATTTTTAGTTCACACAGCTCACAGTGATGGGGCACATCATTAAAATATGATAACTCCAGACACAGAGGGGGAAAGCCTCGCTGACACAAGCAATCCCTCTTGCTTATGTAATTGTCTTTGTCATTTTTGTTAGAAACATGAAAATGGTTATACTCATTGCAATAAGTGTACCTATTCATGCCCATCAGCCAAATAATGGATTGCTATTTTTGTGTTACTGTCATTATGTAACAGATATTACACAAGACAATTGAAATGTGATGAATTCCAATACAGCAAATTGGTTTCAATACAAAGCCCTCAAGAACACAACATATTTTCAGTACTACAGATGGGATGTGTTGCATAAACATCACAAAGGCGGCACAAAACGCACACTCTCAGAATACTATAAAGATGATTTTTTGGGATTGTTCTAGAATATTGACAGTGTCTTGTTGATCCAGTCTGTGCGTGTGTCCACAGTGTGACCGTACAGAGAGTTGAGAGATATAAAGCAGCACTGAGACGCAAGCCACGGGCGATTATTGGAAAAAGGATGCAGTCGTACATATTTTTCTCTCTTCTTTCGGATTTCTGCCCGTTCCTTTCCCTCCAGCTTTCTCTTACTTGACTGTCAAATATTCAGTGAAACCTATTAAATGAAGGTACAGCTAACCACCTCTAATACTGGACACAAACAGTGATTTTACAGTGCATATTATTTCTTGAAAGTTTAGAATTATAAAAACATGCAGGCTATAATATGTCTACATTGGTGAAACATTCTTATTGCTGTCTGCTTAGTTATTCTCCTCAGTCTTGTTTTTGTTTATCACGGTCTTGCTTGTCATGCATATTTGATGAGGCCAAGGCGTTAGTGTCGATAACTTAAATAGATCCTCTATGTATAAAGACTGATGACTGTCTGAGGTAAAGGGATGACTGCTCAGACACTGTGCTCATTTTTGTCAAACAGAACCAAATATTTCATTATATTAAATTTAAACCTGCTTGTGGATCGACAGTGTGTGTGTTTGGGAACAAGTCGATCATAAGAGTTAAAGGCTAGTCTATCTGTTCACTCTGTGCTGCATCCCCCTGTGCTACAGTTATTTTCATTTGTAAAGGTCAATTACATGCGTCAACACATCTACTTTGCAGATTACACTGGCCAAAACCATCTGGCACCACACATTATAGCGCTTATTGATACGGTTAGAATCTGTCTGATGGGGACCAGACAAGTTTAGATTTCTTGCAAGTTCCAATGAAGACCAGAGAAACACTGGTGACCAATTTTAGGTTTTGTTACATGTACTTGGATAATTCATGTTTGTATAATTCTGGAAAATAATTAATAAATACATACATTCGGTGAAGTGTCCCCAAAAATGTCCAATTTACAGTGGAATCCAAACGTGTGTATTGACTACATCTTACTTTTTCTTACAAATGCTAATGGTTGAATGCAGTCAATATTTGATTGTAGTCAATACTTTCAAAAGATATTGGTCTCGAGATAAACAGTACTTGTGGATGATTAACATACCAAAATCCGTCAAATGAGTAGGAAGCTTTTTCGATCACTTTGTGTGTGTCGAATGCCTTATCTCTTTCAGTTACTGTACTGTACTGTACTGTTCAGAGAATTCAAATATTACTAAATCTGAATCTTAGGATCTAAATCTAAATCTTACTTAACAAATTAAATGAATAGATGAGGAAAATGTAATTATGAGGGGCTCACTTTAAGCTAGCCCAAGATTTAGAGTGGAGGAATTACACAAGTGATCACCTAGGAGACTTTGGTCATCACGACCAAAAGTGTTGAGACCGGTTACACCATGAAAAGCCTTCAAAAACACAAAAATGTGCGTTCCAAATCTGAATTCATCTGCACAGCAATATAATGTAGTCAGGTGCTGGTCAAGGTGCACAAAATGCATGTTTTTGTGTCTACGTCTACTCCTTACATACAGCTGTTATGTGCCGTGACGTTGCTTTGAGATGGATCTCAATACTTCTGGTGTGTCAACAGGTCACCCGCAGTGTGAGTGAGAGGAGCAATAATTAGGCTTTAACACTGAGCACACGTGCACAGTGAGGCTCTAAATACAAGGCCTACACAGGGAATTGAGTGCTTGTGTCTATGTGTATGTGTGTGGGCTTCCTTGAGAAAGGTGGCGATTTTTCCCCTTTATGTGCCTGTGTGTATTTGATCCAAATAGCATAAAACAATACTCTGATACACTGTCTGTGTGTGTAACTGTTGACGGAAAGTACACATTGACATGGACACAAACACTTCTTGCTGGAGCAAGCAGTTGTAAAAGGTTAAAGGTCAGGTTACAGATGCCTCATTGCAGAGGCTTCACTCATTATCCCTGTTGTTAACCTCAGCTGCCCCCACGTCTATCTGCTTCTCCTCTCCTGCATAACTATTTCTCTCCATAAGGCTCTCCCTTCTCATTTTTGTTTCTTCCTACTGTATTCTCCCTCTTTCAAAATGTTTCTTTGTTTGTTTGTCCTTTTCCCTCTGGCTCAAAATTTCCCACTCTCTTCTCTCTCCATCTCCTTGTCCCTACCCACTCAGTTTTTATTCAGGCTGTTTTTCTTCAGGCCTTTTCTCACTTTTGCTGTCTCCTCTGAGATATGTAAATCTGCCTTCTTTCTGTCCCCCTTTGCTTCAAACAGTACTTTCGAGATACTGTAAGACCTTTGCAATTTTGCAAACCCCGACCACCAAAATCCAAACTAGAAGGTGACCACACACATATAATCAATAAAACCTTGTTACCAAGCCCTGACAATCAAACACACACACCAAACTTAAATATTGTGAACGCCAAAAACAAACCATGACAACTTAAAAATCCATTTCCTGATGTGTAACTTCTGTAAGCGATTCCATCCCATATTCACACTGGCAGGCAGTGGACAAAATTAAAAAAATACAGTAAATAACAATATCAATAATCAATCTTTGAATAATGAACAGGAATAAGTATACGGCCACCTGCTTGTCCACATGGCCACCTTCTACTACTACTACCATGTCACAGAGGATGGCATCATTTGGCCTTTTCCGAATATAAATCTGTCCAGACTTAAGTAAAATAAAAATAAAGAGTGTAAATCATGTATTTGTCCACATATTCATTTAGTAAGCTTTGTTGCTGTTTGCCTGTGATTACAAAACTGCCCATCACAATTTCACAACCCAAGGTGACAGATTCAGATTGCTTGTTTTATATGGCCAACAGTCTAAAACCAAAAAAAGCACTCAATTTATTTGTCATATGACAAACAAAACGTACTTTTCATAATTTTACTTAAAAACTGTAGATTAATCAAAATATTTGCCGATTCATTTTCTGTCAAGCCAATAATCCTTGCACCTCTAGATTTGATTACTTCATGTGTAAATATGTTTCAACTGGTTATTTCATTGTTTTGTCCTCCCTAGAAAGTTAAGTGGAATGAGCATTCCCATCTGTGCTGTCAGACATTCTGATTTGTGGGTAGGCCACTGGAAGACATAAAGTAATCTCACAGCTATATGAAGACAACTGAGGCTGCTGGCATGCTGAGTGTGCACGACTCAAAAAACACATGTGCACACACGGATTCATGCCGACATGCACGAGTAAATCCCATCTTCCCTCTAAAATGCTGAGAATCCAGTGGCGCCACTTGTGGCTTTCTCTCAATGACAAAAATCTGAAAACAACAAATCAGTCACACAGATGACAAACACCACACAAACCAACAAAGCGTTGCCTCATTAAAAACAAAGACAAGTCAAATATGATGGGAAGTTCCAGAGCTGGTTTCTGTTGGTGTTTCTGTGATTGCACTTGCGGAGTTAGCCATTCAGAGGAGATGCAGGGTTGGCCCTCGATCTGTGACCATCTGCTCCTGATTTGATAGCAGCAAACAATGTCTGGTTTAGTGCCAAGCGAGATATCACGCAACACCTGCTGCTTGGTGCCACTACCACCAAGACACAAGCCCCATGGGACTGCCAAGTGAGACCCAGACTTTTACTGAGATAACAATAACTTCTGAGGAGTGAGAGGTGGGATAGAACTTGATTTACTGAACGCTACCCCAGTGAGACCTATACAAAGAAAAATTCCCTCTGTGTGTGACTTTTTAAAAAGAAAGTTTAGCATGCAGTGAACCAGCCCTGATCTTAGCAATAAGGTGAATGCAATAAATGTGCAATAAGGAAACAGATGAGAAAGACAAACTCTCAGTGTGACTACCTTTTTTCCCTATAACCCCCCAACAAGCACATAGCAAAAAAAAAACAAGAAGGCAAATCATCAAAATCTTTTCCCTCCCAATATGTCTTTTAACTAAATGCAATTTAACTGGTTTCAAACATATGTGCTTACTGACAATTTTAGAATGGTTTTAATATGACTCAGCAGAAACATAGGAATTTACCTTTCTCTTATAAATCACATTTTCTCTTTGAATGTAAAAAATATGAAATCTTTTTAAAACAAAGAAAAGAAAACATAAAGTGCATCTGCTATCATTATTAAACTCCCATACTTAAACCTGAGGCCTCCCTCATCAAGTGCCCCATCACTTATAGCTCAGTGAACTGACGTGCCAGAGAAATACTCACTCTGAGGGAGATGACGCATTTGGGACCTGTCAGAGACAGAAAGCAAGGACGCCACTCTGCGTTCAGCAACCAATAGCCTTCAGCCAGTGAAGAGTACCACCACCTCAACCCCATCTTAACCGCTGTTTCCACCTGGTTAAATTGATGCTGGCTCAGGCAGGCCAGCCTCTCGCTGTTTGACTGGCTGGATGGAGAGAAGGGGAATCGATAATAGTGTCTGCAGGTTTGTGTCGGTGTGTGCTTGTGTGTGTCGGAGTGGCAGGGACATGTGACTGCAGGGGACATGGTGAGAGAATGTATGCAAACAGTGTCTAAATGTGAGCTTGTGGGTAGGTGAGACAGTAAGAGGAAAGCAATATCTCTGCATCTTTTAACAGCAATTTAACACCCTATTTTGGCTTGAACATGCCCACTCCACAAATAAATAAAAAACGCATTCAAACCCAGACTACAACGCAGTAGTACTGTAATTGTTCTACTACTATTACCAATCTTAGTCACATGCTCTCAAGCCCTGCATGTTTCTGCAAATTACAACTCCAAATTCACCACACTGCTGACGAGTGACTTCTGTGCTTTTGTATTTCGATGTCAGGGTGGGGGTGTGGGGGTGTGTGGGGTTACAACCCCTTCCAATTTCAAACCGGTGATTTAATTTTCAAATCCAACATAACAGGATGCTTTGTGAGATAAATGGAGTTGCTGAGAAGTACAGTACCAGTGAATGGGGGTCGACTGTGAAACATGGAGAAAATACATGACAAAAAAAGACAACAGTGAAAAGCTGAAAAGAATAAGAGAAGGAGAGACTGAGATGTAAAGAAGTGCACCATCACAAGCCACAGACAGGAAGCTCACGTTGAGAGTTCTACACACTCACCTCTCCACAGAGAGGCAATGTTTTTCTCCCTGAGAAAAGTCAGTATGCTGAGGACCGAGGCTGATTTCCCACCCAGAGCACGTTCATAGAGAGGGAGTGGGAGCTTGCTGAGCCTGGTACATAATAGTGGAATAACCGAGGCTGAAAGCTGATGCCATGAGGAGATGGGATATGGGATTTTCTGCTGCTTTACGGCAGAGGGCTTGAATGATAAGACAGCCGTTGCAGAGGGATAGATAAGAGCCGAGTAGGTATGAAATAGGACTGGAACTGTAGCGAGAGAAGCCGGGCAGTGGGAGAAAGCGGTGTACTCAGTTGTTTGTTAAGGCAGTAACAGTAAGCCATTGTCTGCCACCACAAGTTCTTTAAAGACCAATCCGCCATTATTTATTCTTACAGTGCTATATCAAAAGCTTTCAAGATGTCTTTTGGGATTAAAGCAAAATGGGCCAAGAACCACATCTGTTAGTGATGCGGCAGTCACTGTTTTACCACGCTTAATGCAATTGCATGCATGCTATCTATGGTTCTACTGTCCTGATGTCCATCAACAACATGTTTTGCAATGACCAACAACAAGGTGTTTGAGTGAGTTATAAGAAATCATTCCGCTTGATAATGTCCTTGCTGTTTGCTCAGTTACATCTACTGATTCCAAGCTTAATGTAAAAAGAACCCAACCAATACTGGATTTTTGATACAAACAAAAACATTTTTGATAAGGATCTCCTAAAGTAGGTAGTGTTTACATAGTTTCATTACATAGTTTGGAAAAAAACATTACTAAATGACCACAAAAACATTTTTGGTAGCTCTGTACTGCAATGTCTTGTTACTTATTGTCTGACATATACATCAATCCCAATGTTTCTGCAATAAGGTAGCATAAGCTGAAATATCGGTGTGGCTGATTTATAGGTCTAGCTCTAACCTGCACTGGAAAATCACATATCAATGCACCCCTTACCTATTCTGTCTATCTATAAATCATTTCACCTGGTCATTGCAGGGGATATAATAAACAGCCACAGTTAGTAGTACAGCCAGTATAACTATAGGCTCTGAGCAGCAGTTCAGCACTTTGGTGAAGGACACTCTGAGAGCAGTAAATTAAGTGCAGGCTGCGCTTATTGCCTCCTTTCCTCAGATTTCCACAGCTCATCCAGGGATTTAAAAGTGATGACCTTCAAGCATCTCCCCCAGCTATTCAAGTATTGCCACCTCAAAGTTCAGTTAGTGGTGCCACTGACTAATGTCTTCACTTAGTCATGAGTCCTGATGGTGCGTAACAAGTCTCTTTCAGCACAAACTGTCTTTGGTTGAAAATAAAATCTGAATGCAGTACAGGACAAGTGATGTGGAATGCTATTACCTACGTGACAAATGGCAGGTATGGCAAAATTGTCCTGAGCCGTGTGTGTGTGTTTTGAGCGTGCATGTGTACATGAGTGTTGGCACATGCCAACCAGCTTTCAACTTCAGGAGCAAAGTCACTCTGTCACAGCTGACTTGTTCCACATAATTCCCAATTTCCACCAAATTTCAGCTTCCGTCCACAGAGAGATTCTGCCAAAGTGATTCCACTGTATGTCACTCTAGTTTAAAGGAGCTTTTCCACAAGTATGACTCTCATTAGCCGCTCAATTTAACTTCTGTTTTGAGTAAAATCAACTATTCAGCTGACATAAAATGTGTTCTCTCATTTATGAGTAAAGTGCAGGTTCAATGGACTGAAAAAACATTATCTTTAAAATGAAATAGGGAAAAGTCCTCTCTGCTTAGTAGCTTTTTTTTAATATATAGATATATATAGACAGAATGACAGCTGAGAGGAACATAGAAATGCATGTGAGCCCTGTAACTAAAACAAAAGAGTATTATTCTAGTCTACATGAAGAGAAGTGAAAAAGGCCGATCCTAACGATCCCAGTCGGAGGCTTTAATGGGCAAGAGGCAAGATTGAGATATCAAACTGTTTCATCGAAGTGTTGAAAGGCAGCTGTAAGGTCCACTATAAAGTGAACCTCTTTTGGCTGTAATAGCTGAAATAAACACTTACTCTACAAATATCAGCCTCTAGCTCATAGTAAATGAAGGCGCTCCAGGGTGGCATCCCCAATTAGAGTCATCAGGGCTTGTGTTCAGTCGTTATGAGAGAGAGTATTGACTCAAGTATTCACAAGTATTGACTGAACCAAGGCCAGTCTCAGACACAGCTATTTAAAACAAAGCTCCAACAACAGACTTCACTATGAGAGTTATGTTCCAAAAAACGAGTGGTAGTGAGTGACACGGTATGTAATCTACAGAATTTCCCCTGAGAGTTACTTTCACAATCCAAACAACTCAGTGGGCTGACAACACACAGACCACCGAGGACGGCCGACAAGAGAGAGGTGGTGAGAGGAGGCACAGAGGACTCAGTTTATCCACATCATTTCAGCTCTGTCACAGCCAGCAGAAAAGTCAACGTCTTATGAGCCAATTTCTGACTTGTATTGGAATGTACTCTTGCGTAATACAGTACAAGACCTGGTGTATAAGTAAGGATAGTCAATGTGGTACCGATCAGATGGTGGATAAATATAAATCCCCAGGACATAAAGATATATCTTGTGTATTAGAAACGATAACAGCTTTACAAGGTAAAAATCCTGAAACCACACCTGATGCAACACATCCGTTGTGTTAAGAGCCATCCACCCAAACCCTGGCATGTGACCGAAAGAGAGACAGTGACAGAAAGACAGACAGTGTTGTCATATAGGAGGACTCAGTCAGTCATTTTCAACCGCTTGTTCCCATTGCGGGTCACGGGTGACTGGAGCCTATCCCAGTGGCCTTGGGCCTTAGGCGGGGTACACCCTGGACAGTGGCCAACTCGTCGCAGGGCTGACACAGAGACAGAAAACCATTCACTCTCACGTTCATTCACTAGGGACTACTTAGAGTTACCAGTTAACCTACACATGCATGTCTTTTGACAGTGGGAGGAAGCCGGAGAACCCGGAGAAAACACGGGGAGGACATGGGACCAGGGAGATCGCGATCTGGTCCGGGATTTCAAACCCACGCTCTCCTTATTGGAGATTACGGTGGCATAGCTCTGCCACCGTGCACCCCATAGGAGGACTCACTTTTAAAAATGTAATTCCCGGAAAAAACATTGGCTTATATTATGGTATAACTCAACAGGAACAACAAGAAACATCTATCAGCAAGCGACAGTCATGCCACGTTTGTACTTGTAAAATTGCATTCTGGGGTAGAAGATCTCCTAGAATATTATTACACTGTACACCGTAATATCTGGGGACTACTATAAAAAATCTATACCACGCAATCATACATAAGATGGACTTAAAAATTCTTGAGAAATTGTTTTCATTGTGGATCGGACTTTACAGTGTTCAAGCTGCATCAAGAGCTCATCCATATTAATGAAACACAAGATGGACTGAGTGCAATGGACTGAATCCCCTATGATGTACTAAGTGGTTAGACGGCTGGCTCTGTGTGTGTGTGTGTGTGTGTGTGTGTGTGTGTGTGTGTGTGTCTGTGTGTGTGTGTGTGTTTTTGTGCGCAAGGGTAGAGGGCTGTGTGCGCTTTAGTGTGCATAGCAGTCTCTGCGTACTGTATGTTTGTTTACATGTGTGTTGCTGTTTTGTGTGCGTGCATACAGATGTTTTGGGTGTTTTGGGACTTTAAATAAAGTAAATTAAGCTCACTGGACAGTCACAAAGCCTTTAAAAAAAAATGACAGGATAACAGGCAGTGTACAATGAGCATGAATAAATTATCAAGATGAACTGAAGCACTAAAACTTGTTCTTGGCATTCCTGTACTTGGGAGTAGGGAGAGCTTATGGATTGTCGTCGGTCATATGAATGCCTCTAATCCCAGATGTTGGACAATATCACTAGGGACCGTTTGCATGATGATAACAGTCGATGGGCTTCAAGCTTCCACTCTAGTTTCTTTCCTGCCAACGAAACACTATTGTCAATTTTATTTGTTTGAAGAGAAGACAGCTGTTTCAGCTTCCAGATTATGACAGCTAAATCTGAGCTTTAAATGAATGGTGGGGGTGTAGATATTGTTTTGGGGCGTATTCCTTGAACAGGTGAAATCTATCTATCATATATACTGCAGAAAGAATACTTGCAGTGAGTAATCAAAACTCCTCTTTGGTTCATTACTAGTATATTTTCACTGCCAAATGAAACCAAAAAAATATGGAGTGGGCGAATTCAGTTGCTTACCATCTGAGCAAATATTTTAGCCGCAACATTTACTACGCCTCCTCTTTTGTTTCTTCAAGCCTTAAGTCTTCTCAGAATAAACAAACTAAAAACATGGACTGTAGAAGCCCTTTTAGTAGTAGTGTTGACAGACAGCGATGAGTAACGTAACCTCATTATATGTTCACCTCCCATAGCTGATTCACTGACAGATTCGACTTGGAACAGCCAATGCAAAACCAGATGATACTGTCAAAACAATGTCCTCACTGCAGTAGTAAGGTTCAGTCATTAGCCCTTGGCAGCTCCAACTGTCAGTCTCAGTTGTTCCACAATACCACACGATGGTAGGATAGCCGTTTAGTTTACTTTAAGACAAAAATCCGCTAGAGATGACTTACTTTTTTCATGTTAGCTGTAAATATTAGAGGCCGACCAATACTGGATTTTTGGGGCCGAGATATATATATATATATATATACATACACACACACACACTTTTGACTGGTACTGTATACACACGCACACAGAATATATACATAAAACACATTTTGTACACATGTAATGGAGGCAGGATATTTTACAGTTTAACCATAAACTTTATTGACCAAAATAACATCAGTGCCTCATTATAGGCATCTTTATGTTTCACTTTAAGTTGTGCCCACAAGTTGGCTTGACTGTTTGGTTTGAAGCTGCTTGATCCCTGACTGGCAGAGCCTGCACAGATATTATAGATGACTGTACCAGACGGGTCCTTGGTGAAATAGTTCCACCCTCAGCCATTTCTAAAAAATAAATAAATAAATAAAAAAGTGTGAGACAATAACTGAATTATATAGTTGACCTGGAACCAAATTAGTCTGCATTGCATGTTCTATTCTATATTCTATTCTAAATAGCTTAATCTTCACTAATGATGAATTTATCTTTATTCCTCGTATTCTCTACTCTATCAAGTTAGCTATGAGATTCATGTGACAGCTTTGGTCCAAACCATTATTTCAATGGACTGGACACTTTTTTTGTTGCTTACCAAACATGTCATCTTTAGCAATGTTTCGCTCTCACTGTATAACAGTTACAAGCATTAACTCATGGTTTGCTGCTGCTGAATCGAGAGCTGAAAATCGCCTCTGCTATAAACTTTCAGGGGAATGTTTCAACGTATCTGTTGGAAAACTAGACTTTTAAATTTTGCTAATCCTGAACAAAATAGTATGGTGTGAATACATGTAATGTGACCGTTACACTCCTATTATACAACGTATGGGCAGAATGGGCTGAAATGTTCACACAGTGGTCACAGGAGAGTAAAATATGGGGACAGTACTTTCCAGCACTGCATTTATTTTACCAGGAAGTCTCATTGAGATTAAAATCTCTTTTACAAGAGAGACCTGGCCAAGGTAGCAGCCATACAGTTTGACAACATATTAAAATACAACAAGTACAAAAGAAAAAGAAAAAGTAACACATCGGATCCTCCCAACAGAAACAATCACATGCCTTCATTGCAACGGTCTTTATGATGCCTTTAAATTCACCGATAGAAACCAACTTCTCTAGTTTTAAATCTTTTTGCAAATCATTCCACGCTAAAGGTCCACAATAGGAAAATGCAGATTTCCCCAGTTCAGTGAAAACTCTAGGTACATTTAAAAGCAAACACTTTAAAGAGCGCAACTGGTAACTGCCAGAACTTACTGCTGGACGTTTACCTAGCATTGCTTTATAAATAAAAATGGACCAATGCTCACCAACTAGGTAACAACATAGTGCGAAGGCAACACTCAGACTCAAACCTCCGTGTACCCTCGTCTGCTGAGCTGCAGAATGAATGTCAAGAGACGCTCTGATGCTTACCTTTCAATCTGTTACATTACTGACTGGGCCGACGAACTATAGCTGGCTAGCTAGCTCGCTAACATAGCAAACCGATGTGATGAGCATAAGGGTTAGGGTTGTATTAAGAGTTATACTGAAAAGGGAAACTGATGGGGCCGTTGTTTATTAACTTTCCAGCAATGTACTTCACAAAATAGTGAACTTGCTGCGAAGACACGGCTTGACTCCATACCACCGTCTGCTCAGCTGTGATGCGTAGAGAAACAGAAAGAGGCCGGCAGGCAGGCCGGTGCGTGAAATAGGGTAATATATTAATTTATTCTTTCAAATATTATATTTTCCAAAGACAAATATATATTTTAGTTTCAGAATAATGTCCTGCCGCACATAGTTTGTTTCTTTGTTTTAAGAGAAAGTTTAATGAAATATTAATGAGAAAAGTTTTTGATATTTATTTTGGCTAAATTAATTGTTCTATTAATCAAGTAATAAGCACTCATCTTTAGAATAATCCATAAATTAGTCGTTAGATTAATCGACTAACTGAAGAAATAATGGTTAGCTTAATCGTTAATAAATAATCGTGAGATGAAGCCCTAATCAAAACGCACATGTTTGAGTAGGAACATGTGTAAGTGGAACACAGGACTCCAATACATATTACATATTTTGAGGTGATCTATCCCTCTGCAGCCTGAAGGCTCAGTATGCAGTTTCTGAATATATTTCATGCAAAGAAGATGGCTTAAAATGCGAATTCATGCATTATAATCGCAATATAATTTGATCAGTTTGCTGTTACACTCTATGGGCAGCCATGGCTCAAAGCACCAGCTGAGTCTATTGGGGTGAGAAGGAGCATATTCAGGTATTTAAGTGAGAGAGACAAAGGGAGAGAGTCAGTAGCAGAAACTCAATGGCAAATAGTGAGTGAGGAAGAGCAAAACTATAAAAAGAAAAGAGAAGGAAAAAAAAGACAGCAACTACATTCCAGCGCTGTGTTTGGTATTGTGCAAGCTCTGGGAGAGTTACTGCAGTCTGGCCTGGGAAAGAGCCAGTGCGGGTCCCGGGGGAGACCAACCCACTGCCCTCCAGACAAACACTGGCAAAGTGGCAGAGCAGACACAGCCAGATGTTTGGGAGTGCATTACACACACAAACCGACACACATATTTATGGACACACTCACACACACACAAAATACTCCAAAGAGACACAAATACAGAGTTTCATTCTGAAAATAAATATTGGCCATTTGGAAAATGCGATACCTACTCAAAGTGAAATTAATTATGTAATATTAGTAAAGCTGTTGGGTATCATAACACCTCTGCTCGGTTTTAAAAAGGTGCTAGATGTAGCTTCTTTTTTTAAAAATAAAACTTCTAAGTGCACAGAAGGATGTTTGAGGAATGTTGGAGTTCCAGAAGGCACTGGTTATGTAAATACAAATGTATAATATATGGTTCCTCAGCCTTCAGATATACTTTACTGTAACTATATTTCAATATACTGTAGACATACTGTAGCTCCACACTTGAATGATTGTTAAACTTGTTAAACTAGTGTTACTGCTTATTTTAGAGCAGACTTGCCTTGCTAAACGTGACTATTACACTAACTATACTGGCCTGTTAGAAACTTTAAGCTCCAAGTGAAGCGATATTTCTACTTGCTTGACTGACTACATCCGAAAATCCTGAATTCAGTATACAATTATTGGGTATTTATGTAGACTAAAGGCAATAACTGATTGTCATGTCATTAAACATGTTCCATTGAAAATAAATACAATGCTGCTTTTGAAGCAGAACTTCTACCTGATCACAAACATCCTGAATAGGAACAAATTGTTATTCCAGGAAAGTCCGTGTGCGCTGACTCAGTGTTCACAAAGTCCTTGTCACTGGAGCAGGTAAAAATGTGCCACATGATACCATCACAGATTAGAGACTTGGCTCGGTACTTTTAGCTTTTGGAAAGCCATTTCTGTAGAGGAAAAACATCTCAACTGTCCAAAGTCATGTGCAAATCCCATGTTATGGTAGATTTTCTTCCCTTAATAACACTACTCTAGAAATCCCCAGTGGTAGCAAAACTATAGGGAGCACGAAAAATAAGCCTTTAAACACAAACCACAAAGGAGGAGGATGGTAAAACAGATCTGGAGTCTGCCCAGTGTGAAACCCACAGGCGTTTTGCTTGCCCTGGTCAAACATCAGCCACGCTTCTTTGGGCATGTTTAATACCTTAGTGCACGCAACACGAGGCTGGAAATGCCGAAAAAGACATCTGAAACATGTTCAGTCACTGCTGTGTTAACGTGCTGGTCATGAGGAAAAGGAGGAAATGCACATGTTTCAGTTAAACCATTACTTGCACCCAACTGCAGCGCCGTAGCAGGTCTATATTAATGCACAATCCGGCTGCAGGGATATAAATAAGCTTGTCATCGTGGGATTTTTTTTCTTCCTTCTCTCTCTTAAGGTTTTCTTCCTTCTCCGTCTCTCACCCACACGGTCACACCAACACTCTCTCTTTCTCACGCACACATACGCTCATTCATTCTCACGATATCAGTTTCACTCACTCCCACTCCCCACGCTCAGGTGTAAAACTGACACAGTGATTAGCCAGGCGCAGTTCGGCCACGGCTGCGGAGAGCTCATGAAGGTTTTCTTGCCCCTGACTGACATCCTCCCTGCTTCCATTTTCTCTACCCTGTGGAACAGAGGCTTGTTTGAAAACCAGTACATCAAGTGTGCTCGATTTTGTTGGTTTTTTTTTTTTTTATCCTGAATTTGTTTGATCTATTTGTTTAGCTGTTTTAACCTGATATGAAAAGCCAAACCAGGAACAGGGGACGCAAATTAGCTTTAGCTAGACGTCCTATATGCATCACATCTGTTGCACTGCTTCTCCCTGTGTAACAATGTTCATCTGTATGATCCCTGTTAAAAACAGTAAAAACGTTGCTGTGACAATGGTACAGACATATCATTTCATCACATATCATTTACAGTATTTCACAATATGAACATACACAGTAAGAAGATATAGTAAGAGCTCACATACATGTAAATGTAATAGAGACAAATAACTTCCTCTTGACACTCCTTCTACATTCAACAATAGCCTATCGAGATCTTAATTAGTCATTCTGGAGTATAAACATGAGAAACAGAATATATAGGCAGAATATATATGAAGCTACAAAAACAGAAACAGCCCCAAGACAAAACTGAAGCTGCTGGAGAAACTCGTCCTACTTTCTGTGAAGAACAATCGGCTGTTTCTGCTACAGTGCTCAATGCTAGGTGAAATGAGAAGGGTGGGGGGGGGTAAAAAACTGTTTGGGTGAAAGTAGAAATACTCTTCCTTTTCCCATGGTGGTGTTGGACTGTGTTAGGCTGATGGTAATGGAGGACAGGCTTATTTCACTAATGATTTAACCATGGTTTTGTCTGTTTCTCTGCCTGCTAACTGTGCTCTCTGGAGAGTGGCTATGCTAATCCAAAAATCTGGCCCCAGTACTGGAAAACATTCACAGCTGTCTTTTTGCGTCATGTGAAATCAAGGGGTTTTATTTGAAAATGTGACAGAATTTGATGTGTGTGTGTGTGTGTGGGAGGGGGGCTTCAATACGGGATGGATAGAGAGACGATAAAATCATTGTACTCCTTAATGAGTTTCAGTTTTATATCAAAGATTAACCTCACAAGTGAAGTTACACAAGCGAGGCCAAGTTGGCTTCAATTTAGTTGAGAGTAAAACGTCCAAGTTGAAAAGTAATGAACTCCAGAAAGGCATTATAAACAACAGTAGCGGTGGAAGAACCATAACAGCTGTGTTTCAACTGTGCTAAACAAACGTGAGTGAGAAAAAAGTATAAATAATATGTAATTTGCTAAGCTATGAGTAGAGGAAAAGTCCGCTAGGCGCTAGGCTAATTTACACAGTGTAAAATTCCATAGGCTTAAGCTAATAATGGTGACTAGCAAAAAACAACTGACAAAAGCAGTGAACCTCGGGGCTTAGTATCTCTGCTATATATTCGGGGCAGGCTATGTAGCAAATCAGGGCTGGATTCAAGCGTGGATCTATTACTGTACCGTGATATAGACCATTACCGTGATATACAATTACATAAACCATGACAAGATTTTGGCCATATCGCCCACCCCTACAGGTAACTTGCAGGTAGCTAGTGAAAACATTAGAATAGTAATCACAACAAAAACAACAACAAATCCTTCACCAGTCCATCGTTGTTTGCAGTATTTTCTAGCGACTAGTTTTAGACAGAGACACAGCAATCATTTGTCTAAGTGGCTCTTAGAAGAAGGTGATGAGAGGTGTGGGCAAAGAAATGACTGCTGGAACGCAATACCACGTCATTCAATTACACTGAACACAACACCTTCCTGCTCTTAACTGCCAAGTGCAAAACAAACCAACGGCAGCAGAAACTAACGGATAATGGAGAAGGCAGAGGCAGCAGGAGAGCGCTAATGTCATCTTACACCACTGACGCTTCCAGGTCATATGCACAGGGGGAGAAGGTGAGCAGCTGCCTGTGGGTCAAAAGCCTTGAAAAAGAGAGCCTATGTATGCTTTGTACAGCGGCTCACACAAGGTACAGAACCTCTGCCTTTTCCCGAACAAGCATTGCATCCGCCTCGCTTCCTCCAACCAGCCCCAAACCCTTTGAGTTGGTGCATCTGCGTAAAATCGAGCCTGACGGGTCTCATTAAAAAAAGGAACATTTCAAGAACAAGATTTCACACACGTCCTGGTAGTGAGGGGGTGTTTTGCTGCCAGCCAGTGGATGCTGCTTACTACGTGTCTTTTTTTTTTTCCCCCTTGGCAAAGTGGAGAGATGAAAAATATGTCGTTTCAGCATCCATATCGTAATGGACACACGTGAAATCATCAGTCCCTCCAAAGAGTCTCCAGAATGAATTAAGTCCATCCCCTCAATACTTATGAGAGCTTGCTATTTTTTCAAACCCCCATGACTTTTTTTTTTTTTTTTTAAATAATCACCAAAACACAACTTCCTTGTAAGTACTGTAAGGGCTTTCTTTCCCTCGTTGCACTTGGCAACCCCACATTATGCATCATGCCAAATAAAGTCCTCTGATTTATATTGCAAATATAAACTTAATTTTTTTCCAACACAGTTCAGCCCTAGTGTGTGTGTGTGTGTGTGTGTGTGTGTGTGTGTGTGTGTGTGTGCTTTGAAGGTCTCAATGCAAAGCCCCAAACATAAGCAAATGTGGCAGACAAAACTAGAGAGAAGATAGTTGTCTGGTGTTGCTTTGTAAAAGGTCAAGTATAGCACGTGAAGTATCTATTGTAATTACACAAACACACACACACACACACACACACACACACACACAGCAACATCTGTGGTGGGACCTGTGGAGACTGAGCACATGCAAACAGAGCAGGACGCAAACCTGCTGAGACACGACAACACAGATGGCTGCTTTTTACCCAGCTGGCACTGAGACATATGGAAACACAGATCATTAGCAGGACAATAAGTGCATGACAATGTTAGCAAAGGTAAGTCATCAACAAGATCCTCACAGCAAGTCTAAACATAAGTTAACAAGTGTATGTAAGTAGAACCTTTACCATTCAACAACACAATGTCCAAGAAGTGCTATGTAACCATCTAGATTGTTTTGGTGTGAGTTGCCGAGTTTCGGAGAGTAATGGGACTAAATGGCACTCGGCTTGTGGTGCTGAAAGCACCAAAAAAAACTACATTTGAAAAACTCTTTCCAGAAATCATGATTACTCAAGATGATCCACAGATTTGTTGTGAGCAGTTTCATGTCGGAACTATCGGTAGAAAAAAAATAGTTCCGACATGAAACTGACTGTACCTGCCAAGCACCAAACAGCAGAAAGCTAAAGTTAGCAAATGGCTGGTGAATATATTGGAGCATTTAGCTGAAAAAGAGCCATTTCTGTCGGGTGTTTGTGGAACCCGAAACAGAACTAAAACATCTTGTGTTTTTGTTATGTTTTGTTTTTTTCGTAATACAGTACGTCATTGTTGTGTTTCCAGCTGGCCAGACACTCAATTGTTGCTGGTTTTTAAAAAAGGAAATATATTTTCACGTTTTATTATTTTTGAAAACATATACACTTTATATAACGCATGACCATGTATAGTTGTTTGGAACACCATCCAATTTTTCACTGAGAGGACATTATGCCCAATGGCAATTAAGAATCCATTTAAGTCCAAAAATACTATACCAGCTGTGATACTTCTATTATATATTATATCAAATATGGCAGAATAAGTTGATTTGAAATCATACACTAATAAGAAAACTGCAGTGCTTGTAATCAATATAACACCCTGTCAGACATTAAGTTGGGAGCGCAAGCTTCATGCATACAGATTTTGTTTTGGAGAAGGCCTGTATTGCCATACTAATGCCAGAGTGTGCTAGAGCAGTGTAGAGAGGGGAATCAGCAGAATAATGAACGCAGCATGAGAGACTAATCACAGCATGACTCTGGTCTATGGGGAGCAACCAGATTCTCTAGGCATCAACTTTTAGAGTCACAAAAATGCATCTTTGCAATTCAAAACAGTACCACAAATAAAGTCATGGAGAGGGAGCTACTGCAGAGGATAAACCAAGGGTTTGGGGTATGTCATTAACTCAAGTGGGCATGCTGCATAGACTGACTAATCAACCACGGAATGCCTACGAAGACATGAGAAAAACACAGATGGACAAACAGATCAACACACACACACACTAAACAGGCGTGAACTCACAGTGCAATGAATCAGGCAGCAGCACTGGCAGCCGTGGAGTCCCACTTGGTGACCACCTACTTCTGGAACCTACAGATGACAGAGAGACAGAAACAGAGCAGAGAAGGTCAGAGCGCAAAAGATGAACAGAATGCGTGAAAGTGTGAGAGAAAGAATGAAGAGGGAGGGTGATGGAAAGGCAAACAGAGAAAGTAAAACCGAGGGAGGGGAGAAGAAAGCATTTCGCTAGTTTCCCTGACTCAGATCTCATTACATTGTGGCTCAATTACAGAGCAAGTCATTGTTCTGGCATGGCATTACAGAACAGATATCAGATTTATTGGTACATTTAGCACCCAGGGAAATTCATCTAAAGAACAGACACACTTTATTATAACACCAGTAGACACAATTTGATGCAAATGAACTCATATAAGCTTCAAGTGGACCTGAGGACCTGTGCTTCTCGGACCTTCAGTAGGTCTATTTCAAAATCATACAAGCTTTTTTTTTAATCTGTTTGGCATACAATGTGAGATGGATGCAACAGGATAATAGGTGCCTGTTTCATGGGGGATTAAATATAGTTTGTTTATTGGTATGAATGAAAAATGTATGTGCTGCATAGAGAAATGTGAGCAAACATAATGTGTACATTCTCTTTAAGTGTTGTTTTACAGGGTGAGCTACTGCAAGTCGATTGGTCTGGAATGATGAGAATAACACTCCAATGAGCAGCTCAACAGAGGCAGCATCATTAAACAAAAACCTGATTTAGTGGTACATTTAGCACCCAGGGAACTTTATCTTCATCTTCTGGGCAGAAAAGCGGTTGTTGCGTCGGAACCCAAAACACAAGGCAGACATAATGAAATGTATATGTAGTTACTTTATCTTGTAGTGACCTTGGGTGGTTTGAATTTGAAGCCCAGCTGTCAGGCACTCATGATTCTTAGGGTCCTATTTTAATCACGCAAGCACACCGACCAACACACGGCAGTACGTCTTGGGCATCTCCAAGCGGTGGTGAACATTGTTATGAGGGTGTAGTGACTCATAAATTCACTCTTAGCCAGTCACATCACTGCTCTGATCGCTCTGAAGCGCCTGCGCCAATCACAGCGAAGCATGGCGAATGACAAATGAAGAATCAGCTTCTCCAGGAAATCATATTGTTGTCCTGAACACAGCACCACAAATCTACAGCCAAAGGCAGATGGCGTGTTTTTTAAAACAGTTAATTAGCACAATGATGATATAAGCAAATGATAAAAAAAATGTTTGGTGAAGCAGTTTATATTATCGCAAAAATCCAAAGCTTTTTCAGTCAATTCTTCTGCATTTCACATTGTAAATGGTTACATCATATCTTAAAATGTGACCTAGCATTTAAATAAATAAATAAAACACGAACCGTAATTAAACGTCTCTCGCATAAACGGGCAGAATGTCGAGTCATAGCTGACCAGTGTCTGGTTAGTCTGTAGCAGCCTGGTGTCATTTGCATACAATATAACCAAGGTAATCACAGTGGATGGTTGTGCATAATGGCACTGTGCTGTGGGGCAGCGCATCTCAAATTGGAGACTGCAGATTTATCAACATATTTGGCGTTGCGTCAGAAATCGATTTGGTTCGGAGACGTCTATTCTCACCACAAGACACTTTCTTCACCATAATACCAACAACTTGCTTTGCGCCGCCTCATTTGAATGAACCTCCCAGCTCTTTGCGCCTCTCCTCCCACCTATGCATCGTGTGCTCTGCACTGGGTGCCAAAATACCACACAGAGGGGCAAAGAGAGTATCAAGGTCAGGAATGGTCGGGGCGCTGCCTGCGTTGGCTGTTGAAAGTAGGGTCCCTACTGTTTTTCAGAAGGCCTAACTCTCTGGTCACTGTGTCTACCATGTGTGTATAATGCTCTACTGAGAAGCATGCAAACATCTATCTTGTCCTGTGTGCTGAAAATAAACTGGACAGTAACAGTTCTCCTAATCCAGTTGGTGGATTTAATGCCAACTGTGAAGGGAGGACATCTTTTCTGTCAGTCCATTTAAATTGCTCAGCCCAACTGCAAATTCAGTCCTTTTGCTCCTTTAGGATCTGTTTGAGGTGTTGTATTCGGTGGCAAAATAGGTGGCTCCATGAGTGTTGCTATGCAACCAAGAAAGGCCTAAGAAAAATAACGCCCCCCACCCCCATGTTAGGGATTCTATCTTAAAGAACGTTCTGCATTAATTTAGCCGAGGACGAAGCATCTTGCTGGTGGATAAAAATAGCCACAGTCATCTCAGGAGCTTTTTGGGTTTTTTTATGAGGCTTTTTTTTCACTTTAGACTGGAAAAATTATCTGTCAAAATGGGAATGTGGAGAGAAAATCCTTGGAAGTTCTGCAGTGATAAAAATGATGTAGTTTGGTGAGGTCATATTATGAAGAAATGCAATTCAGTTTCAGAAACGCTGTTGTTCGTTAGTGTGTAAGCTTCGCCTCTACTCATTCTACTACAGGGCTTTTTAAAATTCTTGATTGTGGATATTTCTGACTCAGTGGGTAGTAACACACCCAATGTCTGCTGTTCATCATACACTTCAAATTGCCATAATGTTTTTTTGTTCTTGAATTTTGTTGTTGCTTATGCATTTTTGTCTACTGCGTGCATGAGGAGCAACTGGCATGCAGACTCAAGGCTTCAGCAGCACACCTCGTGCACGTTTCCAGCTGACTCGTAATATGATTGCACAAACAATTGTTTGACCAACAGACTCAATTACACTGGAATAATGGAATAACTTTATGTGATGAGCCTGTCAGTCTGTTATGCAACCGTAATTTCCCCTTAACTTGGATGACAATTTCTGGCAACTCTCTGACAATTCAGCAGGCTAAACTGTTGTTGGCCTACGCCTGTGATCCTGTTGGTTAGAGGGAAATAAATTGTTTTTCACGACCTCAATGCTATTTTTGTAGTTCTAGCCATCATTCCTATGGGCTGTCATTACATTTTTCTTACCAACTTAATTGCTGAGATTCAGGGTATGTTGCTATTGCTTCTATGGAGTCCAGCAGGGTAAACAACACAAGCAAACCTTTAACTTCACTATACTCACAGGCAAAACACAGGCAAAGGTTAGGACCCAAGCTGTTGTATAGGTCCACTGGATTTTGCAGAGATTCAACATGGGTCACCTTTTTTACCCTCATTGTGGAGGATGGAGAATTATATAAATCATTCCAAAAAGTGGTTTAGAAAATATTGTCAAATTGGGGGACTGTTTACTACGTGTGATCGTCTGATCCCTTGTGTTGTTTGCCCTAATGGACTCTTTTCTAGTGATGTCCCCAGATGACAGCAATCAACGTAATGAGTAAAATGGTCCTGGATAAGTACCCAGCTAATAGTGACCTAGTTGTTTGACAAGTGCCATGCGGAACAGCTAAAGGGTCAACAGGCATGCCCCAGACAGTTACGACTCATTTGTATAACAGAACAAGCTCAGGAAGAGGATTTCTAAAGCGGAGGACGATTAAGAGCAAGATTATACACCCCATGCTCCAGTACTTTTTCAGTGTTATTTAAGTACAGTAGAATAACCCTCGCTCTGTCCGGCACTGCCCTCCCACACACTCCCAAGAGCTAAACACACCTGCATGCTGCCCGACAAAACCATCTGCAGTTGACCTAAGCAGATCGGCTGGAGCAGTTCCTACTTAAGTAGCTCGGTGGACATTTAACAGTAGAACAATTACGGGTGTTTTTATGCTCATTTCCTCTGCCTGTAAATCTTTGAAACTGGCAGCCTTGCTGTCCTAAGCAGGATCGTGAAACCTTAAGTTTTCCACCACTCTGTGTTGTGGCATTCATCTTCAGAGGCTGCTATAGCATAAGTCCAACGCTGTTTGCTTTGCACATTTCAGCAGACTTCTAAATCTAAGCGTGGTGTTTGCAGTTGCCATTGCACGCATGTCCCTGCCTCTGTGAACTTCACTGACCACAATCCCTCCCTCCTAACTAGTAAACAACAGCTGGTTCCAGTAGTCCATCTGCTACCTGTAAATTCCCTTCCGCGGGACTCGCAGCTCTAGCATACTATTGGTTTGTCTCCTCTGAGCAGTGCACTTCCTGGGCCACTGTGAGCGTGTGTTGCTGCTTTGACGCCGTAATAACAGTTTGAATTGTCGACTGGCACACTCGGCGGCAATCAGGCATTTAATTGACTGTCTTGAGTGCTTTTTCTCAAAGCGTGACATGGTGGCTTAAAAATAAATGTACTGTTTACGGCTATGGCTGTCGTCTGTAAGTTATGTTGAATATCTACAGTATATCTGGGGGATTCAAGCTTCCTGCGGTTTTTATGACTGAGCGTCCCAGTGTTTGTTAAACTTCTCTTAGGTGTCAGTACTGAATGAAAGCATCAGAGGAACGTTTGGGCAAATTGTTGATTAAAAGGCCAAAAGATGCTCAATAAATCTGAACCAAATGAAATGGATACTGAACATTTTCGTGTAGGAAAAAATAGTTAACGATAATTTTTTGCTAAATTCTTGAATGCCCGTTTGTGTCTATGACTGCTTATGCCACATTCTATATATTAGAAGATATCAGAATAATTAGCACGGATTTGCTGGCATCTTTGTTGTTGTTATAGAGGCTTTTCTTACCTGACTCCCAGACCACCTTCACCTTTCCCAGTCCATGGCCAGATTCTGTGAGCATACTTTGCTGACTCACTGTCATTAACACTGGCTGCTGAGAGGCTGAGCTGATATAGCTTACAGTGGAACCACTGGAACCCTCGCAGGACAAGTTAAAAAAAAAAAATAATAATAATAAAACAACAACAACACGGAAACCAGACCAGAAACAAAAACACAGGAATCAAAATGAGTATCAGTGTTTGGTGGAAGCAATACTTTTAGCAAGTAAATTAACCGGAATTGTGCATGACACTTGAAATCGGGATTGAGGACTCTTGAATCCACCAATCACACACGGCTGTCAAGCAAAACATACCAAGTGACCACATTCACTAAACTAGACAATGACTGCATGTGCTGTTTGGAGTTATTCTATAAAAGGTATTGACACAACATAATGGCAGCTGTCAACTTTTCTCTTTTTTAAATGGTATTTGAGCAGTACTGTATGATCCAATGCATATTAAATACCCATTTTGTTAAGAAAATATAGAAAAAACAGCACTAAACTTTAATTACAAAACTGCTATTTGTCTCCCCAGTTTTGACCATCATCCTCCAATAAATTTATGGGATCGCAACTCAAGCCTGTCTTAAGATGTAAGACCTGTTTTTCTTAAATATGGTATGTTGGATATAGTGTAATTCTGTGGTTGAGTATAGTCACACACACAGGAAGTTTTTACACAACAACAGGGCTCAGAGGAAGACCACAGACAAATTATCACTTAAAATCCTAAGCTTAGTGGCCAAGTCGACACCACACAGACACCATCAGCTGTGACTTGCGCTGAGCACACAGATCAATCCTACTGGCGGCTTTAACGAATATGCACGCAGTCCATCCCAGTCATCCGAACAGGGGTTCTATTTCGTACAGGCATCGCCCTCTAAGAGCTGTCACTATTGGGTTTATCGTGAAGATCCCCCAAGCAGGGTTTGTCCTGGCGCTAGAGCAAAGCCCAGCTAGCATCTTGCTTCCCAAAGCCACTTTTTTTTGGCAGACGCAGGCCCACACTGCCATCTCCTCGGGACCAGGTTTATGCTCACCTCACTGTCTGCTCACATCAGTGTGCCGCTCAAGTGGATGCAGCACAAAACAACATATCTCTGTTGTTCTCCGCCATGGCCACTAAACCCGGGGAACTTTCCCCAGAGCTAGCCACGGATATTGAAAAGGCAGTGACGGCCGTCCTGACTCTCAACCAGGGCATCAACAGCGGCTTTGTCCAGGATAATGGAGTGGCAGACAATGATGCAGCATAACATCTGTCTCCGCGTCTCAGCACCCCACTCCCCAAATCACACAGGAGCTGAGCCCTCTAGCTCATCTTTATCATTGCTTCCTGTCACTCTTCTCTACCTTGTTCTTGTCTCCATAACAACCTCCAAACTCCACTCTCCAAACTACTCTGCATTTTCAGTGACAGACTTTGCGCTGCTGGTGGAGAGAGGGGCTCCACAGTAACAGCTACCACTGTTACTCTTCATTTTAGGGACAGATAACACCGACAGGTGAGCTAGAGAGGGCAAATCAGAAAACAAGTAGCCTACTAGTGAGAAACTGTAAATCAACCAAATATGCAGATTTAAATTTTTGTATAACTTCTACTATACATTATTAGCATCAATCATACATATTTTGATATTTTTAACGTTGGTTGAGTTTAAATGAAGACTACTTTTAAGTGGCAACTGTAGTTCCTCCAACTGTCTCCAGAGTTGACGGAGGATGGCTTTTGTCCCCTGCCCTCAGTTCACCCACGTGGGTGAAAGGGGAACAAGGAAAGGTGTAGAAACATGTCATTGAGTTCGAATGGTGTTCACACCAGAAATGAACCGCTCCAGAGTTCACTTAAGGCGGACCAGAGAGCGGTTGTTTGGCGCACCAGAGTTCGAGTCTGGCGTTCACAGCGACCCAAACGAACCGCGCCAAGGTGGAAAACACGCCAGGGTTCGGTTCAGCAGGACTAAACAAGACTGGTGTGAACCCGCCCTCGAAGAAGCTCTTCCTCTGGCCTAAGCAAATCACTTCAACATCATGCCTGTAATTCACCTCAAAGTGAACTGAACGATTTCAGGTTGAATCACTCTTGATGCAAATCCACTGCCCACTGAAAAATAAGAATGGACTGAAATTAAGAATTGACTCACAACTACCACTGGATTGAAAACAAGAACAAAACACAAATCATCAAACACACTCTCTCTGCTTAGGCCTAAAAGCATTAGCTCACACACATATGTGTGTGTATTGTGTCTTCCTGCTTAGAGCTGGTTGAAAAGAAATGTGTTGGAGGAGGGGTGGGATTATCCAACATGCATATAGCAAAAATAGTCACAGATAACCTACAAATCAAGTTGTATTAACTTGACTGTACTCCAAGCACGGGTGAGCGTGTACTTTTTTTCTTCACATTAGAGCAGGGTTGCAAAATCAATCAGTCCCCATCTCAATCTCAGTGTGCATTTCTCTCTCTTTCACTCACAAGTCCTTTATTACAGTCAGTTAAAATCCTTTTATTATGGCTGGATTTTCTATGCCGACAGTGAAGGATTGTGTTGAAAATGCAGAGAGGAGAGTCAGGGTGCAAACAAAAGTCCCTGTAAGCAGATAAACCTCTTTTAAACATTTTTTTTTAAGCTGAGGAAGCTACTTGCACACAAATTCAATATTCACAAGGAAGAGAAAAAGAAGCACAGGCTGCAACAATATCATATAAAAACAGTAGAACTGAACAGGACATCAAAAAAAACTCGAAAATGTTAAGTTCCATGAACAGATAAAACGTAGTTTGTGGCATAAGCTCAGATACAAGTATTTTTGGGCAATGACACACTCCCATTGTTGTCCCAAAAACACTGAATTGTGGCTAAGAAAGCTGCAGCTACTCCAGTGTATAAAGAGTTCTCATTAACATGTGAGCCAGCTTGTTCAAAGCCACAGATCCTGCTCAATTAGAGGGTGTCCCGTCAGCTCCGAACATTTGACACTTGAGACGGGAGATGATAATAATGATGCCGCCCCCCCCTGACTTCACTTCATCTAATCTAACTCAATGCACAACCTTTTCTCTGTGGATGTCTTAAGTCCTGTGTGATCATCCTGTCCATCTGTGTCTCTGAGCCTGTCAGTATGCTAGCAAGCCTCTGCCATACTGAGCAGACAGCAACAGTTGTTGGAGCCTCGAAGAGCAGGAAGAGGAGGGACGTGAAGAATAAACAACCCAAAAAAAATAAATAAAAATGTGGCTAGCTACTTACAAAGCAGTGGCGTGTATCCGATCAGTGGCCAGGCAGGCGAATGGGGGAGCGCGCCACATGACAAACATAGTCGGTATGAAGCTGGTGCATGAATGAGAGACAGAGGGAGGGAGGAAGAGCTTGAGCACTACGTGAGCAGGGAGGGGACAAGTATGAGAGTGGTTCATGATGAGGGAGCCAAAACATTATAGAACAGAGACAGAGGGAGGGAGAGTGGCGGG
>CM022474.1:7799707-7827992 GCA_011952105.1 Coreoperca whiteheadi | reverse complement strand
GAGATAAGAAGGAAGGGGGGTGGTGGGGGGGGAAGTAGATAGAGGAGAAAGAATGGGGGAGAAGGGGGGGGGGGGGGGGGGGGGGGGGGGGGGGGGGGGGTGGGGTTAAGAATCTAATAAACTTGGCTTTTACATTTGAAGAAGGGAGGGTAAAAGAAAGTTAGAAAAGAGGATGAATGACAGAAAAGAAACAGACCTGGCGTTTTCCCCTCTCTTTAGCAGTGCTCATTGTGTTCAGTCCCCATGTGTGACCAGCTTACTAAAAACAGTCACGTCATCTAGATCCATTAAGAACTTCTCATGGTGAACAGAGAGAGAATTTAAAAAAAGAGAAGAAATGAGAGAATGACATTGAGCTGAATTCTCCCAGTAGGACTGAATTCCCAGAGAGACCTATCAGTTTCATGATGCCTCTAAACCATACATTTTGTAGGCAGGGCCGGGGCCAGGGCCGAGCAGCTGTCCACCTCCCATAGCTATGGACCTGAGCAAAGGTAACCTCCAGTCTGCTTAGTACAAATGTAGCAGACGTTTCAGTTATGGTTTGTAGAGTGAGTGAGTCTAGACAGAGAAATTGTTCGGTGGATTTCCCAAATATCAGTGTTTATTGTGTGTGTAAAACTCCTTGGGCATGCAATAACACCCCCCTGGCTGTAGAACTACAAATGTCTTAACAGGGCTGTTCAATGGGATATCAAGAAATAAACTAAAATAAATAAATAAAGAAAACTATTTGTTATTTATTGGTTTATATCTCTTTGGTTAATGGTCACAGCTGGACACAGAGGTTGGGCTACAGGTGTCTCCAAGGTTTCAGACTCTCTTAAACTCTTAAAAATTGTACTGTGACTGAAATATGATTGTATTAACAAAGCTTAAATTTAGCAAGAAATTCAGAATAATATTTAAAACACTTTGAGTCACATTTTTCACATTGTGACTATTTTCTTTTACAGTGAAAGTCTGGTTCTGAATAGATCTTTTTCATTATACATTTTGACTTGCCATAGATGAAACAACAAAACATAAAACATTTTGTTAACAATGGCTCAGTTCCATTAAATGTGTCAGTAAGTCATGCCAGTACGGTTCTCAAAAGTATCGATACTGAGATATGTTTTCGATACCGTGTGTTTAAAATGATCTATCAGTTAATTATAGTATCAAAAGTATCGAATCAGTACCAGCAATGTGTACAGGTTGTTAATAAAGAAAGAAAAATACTATCCTGTTTGGTGTGCCCAGGACTTTTTTTTTTATTTTTGCCGTGGTTTTGAAAGAGGTATCAAGAATAGTTTTAGACCATAATGTATAATTCTTGAAAAGTGTCTGTTTTTCACATCGCATTAGGAATTGCTGCAAAAGATACAGTACTCTCAAAAGACATAAGGGAATCTTTTGGACTTCAAGACAACAAAAGAAAGAAGCTCACAATAAATGGATTCTGCTGAAAACTATGAGCCTCCAGCACCTCTTCTCTAATATGATTGGCATCTATGCCAAGGCAATCAGTAGCATGTACTGTAGCCTTCCCTGCCAACTCAAACATCTTTAAGAGGATGCGATAGTTTTAATATGATCGTCAACGTGTGCAGCTCATGAGCCTGTCTAAAACAGCCCAGCCTTAACAAGACACATCAGAGTTTCCACATATAATACACCTGGTTTCCATGGCTGCCTCCGCAGCTATTCACTCTTGCTAGACTTACAAGACATTTGTTAAAATTAGGTGGGCACTACGAGTAACTGGTTTACAACCAAACCAAATCTGAGGCCCTCTCACTGAAGGCTTCTCAGCTTTTCTAACGACGACGATAGAGACAGTTGATGACTACCAGCTTTTTCCAGTGTTTAGTCTCAGTAGCACAGCGGTACTAAATTAGCTTAAAGAGGCCATTTCCTATTGACAACAAAGGTACTACAGTATGCATGCAGATGTCAGTGGAGTTGGCAGATGATACGGTGAAGTCTATGTGGCCCCATCATCTGTGCTGTCATCTGGACCATATGTCTTCTACACTTAGGGGCCAGGGTCCAGATTCAGAATAAAAACAGGGCACTGGGGGTGGAATTAGTCCAAGGACCCACAAGGGCATTAGTAAAGAGAGAAAAGGGCTGGTAGGTAGTTCATAAAATAGCAAGAGTGGAGCGTTAACTGTGGGCATTTTTACGAGGGGCTACACTGTGCATGAGAATTCAATGAAATACACACTTTATGAAATGTACTTCATCATTCCATGAATACGTTATAAACATAAGAAAAGAAAAGAAAAGAAAAACGGATACAGAGCAAAAGGACGAAACCAAGGAAAACTACCATGCCATTTCTTAGACCGTTAGTTTTTAAGGATGATCTCTGGGAATTGGTGTATAGAATGGCGAAGAGGAAGGAAAGGATGAAGTCAGAGATGAGAAGCCAGCAGGATAAAAGTAAAGTAAGGGGGATGGGAAGTCAAGCCAGAGGGTTGCCAGTAATTAGCCCCCTGAATGTCCTCACGAAAAACAGATAGCTGATATAAGCAGGAGTTTCCTGGGAGATGGATTAAAATAACAGAGAAAGCCTTTGTAGCTTTTGTGGTTGCTGATGCTCCTCTATCTCAGGGATCAGATTAAGCACAGCTCCATGAAAATATTACTGATTTGATCGCTCCATGTGACTGTGGGACACAGTGATGATATTGTATTTTGCTCAAGGAGGAATTTTATACTCTACATGCATAATCACGTGTCACACTGTACTGTAGATGACGACTTACATAGGTTGGATAACGCTACTTGCAAGGGGAAAAACTGGAGTATGGCTCTAACGATAAGAGAAAGAGACAAGTGTGTTATTTAATGTACCTTTCATTCGCAAGAGACCTGAAATGCTCTCATTACAATGGTTTTTAGGGGTTACTAAATATCACTTATTAAGGCTACTGTCTATTTTACAGACTTCACAGAACCCAAAGCAATAACAAAATGGCAAGGCGCATTCAAATGAAGAATTCAAATGATTTATTCCCATTTCATCAGGGCAGGTTTGACAGTGAGTTCGGAATCTTCAGGGAGTTTTAAATCCCATGAGTCAACTGTTACCAACAATCTGTGACCACACTTAATGTCAGATGGCTTCCAAGAAAAATGCCTGCGGTTAGACACTATGTACAGCCAACCTGCCATTAAGGTTTACTGCCTTTCATCTGTAAATGCATGTTTGTATGTGAGGCGCTACTCCTTGCACAAATATCGCTGTGTTGTGTGCAGTCACACACACACACACACCACTGAATCCTCACCTACCAGCTGTTTCATCACTCGTCATCCTCACATATCCCTCTGATTATCAGAGAGACTGACACAATCCTACACTCCCATTTTTATTTTCCCAACTTCTAGTGACAGGGACCATAACAGAGTCATCCATTCCTCTGTCCTTCACTATCAGCTACCCTACCTGGAGGCAGGAGGACTCAGGTAATAGCAGCTTTGTCACTATAATGACCTCCTTTTACATGTTGTCTCCGGGACCCATTCTTCTTTCTCAATGGTGATTTACCTAGAACTTCAACAAATACATTTTCTTATTGAGCTCTAGGTTCATAAAAGTCTATTTTAACAATTATTAAAGTATAAATGAGAGTAGGCTATCAATAAATGACTTCAATGACTAATGAATTAAGAGGGAGAGAGGGGGTGAAGCTGGGTTTATACTTGATGTAAGGGGTTGATGGCTTTCCTGCCATCTATCGTAGCTATGTTGGCTACGTGTCTCTAAAGCTTTGCCATAACCCCTAGACACACAAATACAAATCCTGCATGAGAGTAAGGAAGGGAGGGAGGACAGACACTCAATTTTAACTCCTATTTATTTTTGGCAATTTCTGACATTCCATAGCCATGATTTGATGGGATTTGCGGATCCAGTAATGTACCCCAGCTCCGCTGAAAGTTCACAAGTTCCACAAACCAATGAGCTGTGCGGTGCTGTTACAGCTTACTGTGTCCTACTGCATTACTGTCCTGTCAATCTACACTGCAGTGGTGGTTAGGAGGTTCTATGGGACGCTGACTGTGAGTGGAGAAAAACACCTTCAAATGTCTGGGTGTAAGTGATAGTAGATAAGATAAGTGATAGGAGGTTATGCTTTACATGTTTTTCCAAGAAAGTCCTTCATCAAAAAAAACTGGGTTCCCGACTCTGTGGAAACACGCAGACCTTTAAGCTTTCTGATCGCTACCTCAGTAGGCATGACACAACAAGAGGCCAGTATGAGCTCCAGTATCTGCGGAGAAATGTAAGAATGTCCAACCCCCGTGGAGAGAGGAGGATGAAGAAGCGGTTGAGCTTCTTGGCTCGCTTTCGCCCCCAGCCAGTACTTTCCTTTTTCGACCTTGCCAGCAGACCAGTGGGGATGTTGATTCCAGTTCAGTTCAGAGCCCATCCAGAACAACTCAAGATAAGGAGCCAGTCCAGGAGGGAAACGTTTTCCCAACAGCAAAGGACGGCAGGGATGAGATAAGGCACTTAGAATTGATCGAAAATACATCAGCAATAGAGGGAAATAAAATGGTATAGATGGTGACAGGGAATGTTGCATTCTAATGTCAGGAACGCGGCATTTTGCGTTCAAAAGATTAGGCAATAACAAGAAAAAAATAGGTTTCAAATTCAACTATTGTCTATTCAGGGCAGGATTGTTGTCCTTTGGCAAATACTGACACGTTTCAGATGAAGCCTTGAGGCCATTCTCTGCTTTTTCATATTTAGTGAAAATGTCTGGGAAGGACAACACAGAAACTCCCACACCACAAAGCTTTCCAAGTCTTTCTCTCCCACTCTCTCTCAATGCCACTATCGGTGCATAACATTCTGGTGCTTTTTCAATCTGCCCTCCTTCCTCAGCTGCATGGCAAATAATTATTAACAGGATCAAAGCATATGAAAGGGCCTCTGCGTCAGTGAGGTTGAGCTTGGGGAGCCGGGTGACTGAAAGTGATAATGGCAAAGCACTGAATTGTTTTTGCCCTCTATATGCAGCGCTGGAGCATCTGAGCTCTTTAATTAAAACTGGTGGAATTGAGAAACTGTCTAAATTAAAAGGTAAATACATTTCTGCTGGTGCTTTTATGAAATTGAAATTATTTTCCAGATTTCTGCATTCACAATTATTATAAACTTTGAAGCAGTTGACGTCTTTGACTAAGAAGAATCCCTTAGCCATGTCAAATTCACGGAACAGTGAAAACAGAGTATAAAAATGACGGCGCTATACACTCAAACATAATGGCCAGGAAAAATGGTAACAGCAGCAGTGTATCCTGTGTAAATGTCCTTCCTCGAGCAAAACTATTATCTGTAACCAGCTCATTGCTTGCCTCTATCTGCCCAATAGCAGATTCTCCTCATTGAATGGACAGTTACATGCACATAGCCATTGTGTTAATACAGTAATGCTTAAAAGCACCCTGGCTTAGTTGGTATTATTCTCCACTAATTCCCCTTTTCCACCAAAATGAACCAGGTGCTGTTTCAGAGCCAGTGCTAGTGCCAGTTGGGAGTTGGTTCGAATGACGAGCCTTCTAAGAACCGGCTTGTCATTCCACTGGCTACAGAGCCAGCACAGAGGCAGGTCTTACATGACTGTATACATCACATCTTTCCCGGTAACGCTAGCGCGGCAAATTGTCCTATTTGGTGCTTGACAAGTGTACGTGGATGCTTTAAGACAGTTAATAAATGTGATGTAGACTGGCGCGTATTTCCTGTAAGTGGTGAACATGGACCGTTATGTGCTTAAGAGCCTAGGGTCTTGCAATCAAGCTAAAAGGTTGTTGACATGCAAAACCCTGTCTAGCGGCCACATACTGTACATCAGCATGGCAAACAAGATCCAGTTCACTTGTTTGTAAAAACCAAGAGGAGAATGATGAAATGCACAAGATAAGATTTTAGAGGATAGTGCGTGGACAGGCGTTTGATTCAATCATAGACTAAGGTTTTAATTGCATGTCAAATAGGACAAGACAGTATCTGTGAAAGGTTCCAGAGGTGTGCTTGACCGATCCGGCATTCCTTAAGATGACAAAGCCTCTTGGAGAAACTCAGCTTTAGCACTTCTGTTTACACTTAAATTGCAAAAGCAATGCCTTGTGCTTCACAATTTCAACCTACAGCCTGATTTTCTTTTGTAAGTAAAGTTACAATAATCACAGTAGCCCCAAAACTGTTACTGTGCCTAAAAAAACACCCCCTGACTTTGTAAATTTCAGGAAGGTCTGGTCAAAATCAGGAAACTCTGAAATAACAATAAACATCTTTATCTTAGTATAACGACATGTTATTATTAATGTTCTTTATTTTACTTCAACAGACATCTGACACATCATTTATCAGGTCGCCTAAACACAGGCTGTTACGGTTTGTTCAGACTGAATGCAAAGCAAAAATTGGAGGTTTTCGCAAATGCAAACAAAGTCGACGGAAAGATGGGAATGGAGCCGCTCCAGGCCGTGCACACTGAGGTAAAAATGTTTTAAGCTGACCAAAAAAAACCTGCGTCTTTTCAGAGTAGAATGTACAGAGGCAACAAAAAGGAGATAGCCTGGAGGAAAACAAGAGAAACAAATGAGTTCCTGGTAAGTCTGAAATTGAAACACAAACAAATATGGAGTAGGAGCGTGTTCATGAACAAGAGGAAAAGAGCAGGGGTGCAACAGTCGTGATGTTAGCATGCTTCAGAAACTACATGCTATGGATGTTACAGCCTTCTCTGAGAGGTGTTCTCGTAAATAAACTGTAACTGAATTGTCCTTGACTATAGGAATAACACGTTGAGCGGTATTACAATTTACTAGTCTCGTTTGCATCTTCTTCAATCGTTTATGAACCATGCCACTGCAATAACCATGTAATCTAAAGCCATTCACATCTCATAAAAGGAATTATCCGCTGATGAGATACATATGGGGGTGTGTGATTCATTTTTCTTCTCCTAGAGAGATATTACATTACATTACACATGTCACCGCTATACATAATTTAGAAGGTAATTTTACTCTACACAAGCCACTGTGCATTTACTTCTCAAGAGCACGGACATGATTTAAAATTAATATTTCACATGGCCATTTGATCTTATTAAATAGTAACAGTGACGAAGTCGCAGAATCCCTCCCATTTTAAGGGCAAAGGCCAGAATTAGACAGCAACGACGACAGGTCAGCCATGACGCATTTTACTGGGCCTGAGGAAGGCATCATGTCATAAAATATTCAGGAGAGAGGGATATTTGATAGCCTAACCCGAGTAGAGAACATAAATTGGTGAGAGTTATGAATAGGTGCGATATCAATCTGTGACCATAAAATACTGAATCATAGTTTAAGTATGCACACATGTGTAAAGGCTCAAAAACCCCTTATCTAATAGAGCTACCACGTATGGCTGCCCTATGAGAAAACGAGAGGACTCCAAAGGGTCCGGTTGATAGAGATCAAGGGGGGGAGGGAGAGTTTGAATAGTTTTGCACCCTGTCTTCAAGCTCCCTTCTGTGGTCTCCTTACCCACAGTTTCAGCCTCCGTATGCACTTTAATAATCTAAAATTTGTATCGCTGAGAATTCTTAAATCAAAACCATTTGGAACACCTTCCCTAAAAAGGTGAAGTTGGACTTTGTAGAGATTATATGAATGTAATGGAATGAATCTCATCATTGCATGATACAGGAAGACCAGGAGCCTTTCTCAATCTGCGTTCTTGACTGCACTTGTATTCTTGTGTCTTTGTGAAACGTCATCTTTTCCGGCCAAAGTACTGTCCCAATACACAAGTTCGCATTCGGCCAAGAACGGTTAAAATTCCCGGACGTGTTCTCGACACGGCCTTTTTTTTTTTTTTTGTTACAGAGGATACATTGGTTGGTAACTTGTATGAAATTGACAACATAAATATCCCAGCATTCCTTTCGGCATTGAAGCGAAGAGCGGAAAGCGGCAGAGAAAGTGGCCAACAGCATAAACTGTTTTACAATTTCAGCGCTAAATTCACTTCTGAGAATGTCTGGGGCGAGAAATGAAGTGTGTAGATTGAATTGAAAATGTGCTCCAATGTTTTCGGAGTTGAGAAGCTCCGAAAGCACCTGCGGGGGCAGCTAGCTAGCCAGCCGGCCAGTGGCGCTTTCACGCCACAGCCAGACAGACCACTGCAGCCGACGCTTCAGCAACAGTGGCAGAGGAAAGCCACGCCCACAACTGTACGATATTTTTACTTTCGTACTGCTGATATTCTGTCATTGCGCTCTCAGTAATGTTGTAACATTTTAACTTAAATTAAGAGAAGTCTGGCTTGTGATGTACAGAAAAATCTTGGCTCGTGAAATTTAGAAGCACTTTGGAAAAAATAAAATAATAAACAACAGAAGCAGCATGAAAGGGGACGGTGGTTGCTATAATATTATAAATAGACATTACATTGTTAATGTACAGTTGTGGTTACAGTACTTGCTTTTTATTTTATCGATTTTTTATTTTTCTCTATTATGCTTATTTATGCACCAATATACCAAAGCAAAGCCGTGGCGCGCCGTTACGACGTGCGTCAAGTGCCGACACCAATAGGACGTAAACAACTGTCCCAGCTCATCCATTGATCTACACCATAGGCCGTATATGTATATTATAGCCAATGATCCACACACACGAGAGACAGTGAAAGAAAGAGTCAAGGACAGGAATTTGAGCTGCCACGAGAGCTGGGATGTATCCTGCAAGCAGGGAGCGAGTGGAGTTGATTTATTTATTTAATTTTTGCCTTGTACGGGTACAAGTGAAATAGTTGAAACTACACTGACAAACAAGCAACAAACAGGTAAATAAGTTCTGTAGTTGAGCTTAGATTGTATTGAAGTACCTACAAAACAGTACCCCTTTTCTTTGGGGCGACGACACTGGAAATAGGACAGTGGCGTGAAGCGGCATGCCCATGAGTTTGTGCTATATGTATGTAGAAATGTACGTGTATATACACCGTACATACCTGAATGTGTGTGTTTCTTGTGTGTCTTCTGGTTTGTTCTGTTTTTGTCTATATTTCTAAAATGTTTTGTCATGTTAATATTTATTCTTATCGTCTGTAGGAAAAATGTAATGTATCAGGAAAAAGCAGGCAGCAATATTGTTTAATGCTGACTTGTCCCTGAGCAAGTCACTGAGGGCAAGATTTACTGAGCTGGCTTTTCGGTCATCTTCCTTATGTGTATGCATTTATAGGAGGATTGCGAAATCAACAAGAGGTGATACTGTATGACGTAAAAAGCATAACAAGTGCCCAGCCACAGCAGTGGGAGAGCACTACGCAAGTTACTTGAGTATGTGGTATACCAATGTGGTATACATAGTGTCAGCCCTGCCTCATTTGGCCACTAATTAAATTAGAATTAACACACTTGTAGGCACTCAACAGAAGTGACGTGATACCAGCTGAGCCTCATTACAGGTTAAGACTGCTGAAGTGATCCTGTATTCATGTTCTAATAAGATTTGTGGACAAAGCACATCTGTTACTATAGTTTAGCGTGTGACTGACACCCCCTGACCTTTCTGCAAGCATACAGTAAATAATATCTATAGGATGTCAATGAGATCTAGAATCTTGTACTGAACTAAATAACTAGAGCTTCATAGAGCATCTGGGTAGCTTTTCATCCAGTGCTTTTCACCCACACATTTGATTGTAGCTTCATTTTCCAAGAGACTGCAAGATCACAAATTTACCAAAGTGTGAGGTCAAATTTGTCTGTCTGTTATTCAAGATCTGAAGACATTCTGTTCAGGCAGGAATTTGTGAAATTGAGCTGACTCTCAAACAAACAATGCCTTGCTAGAAGCAGAATACTATATGTAACAAATTGTTTAGAAATCTTAACCTCTAAAAGATGAACATTTGCACAAATCACAGTTCTTCTACATTGTATTTAAGTTATTCTTAAAGGTGTAGGCTTTCATCAAATTGGTTACTTATGCCTGCTGTTTCCATTCATCTACACAGAGAGGATATGTTATAATAGCTAAATGACATGATACAAACAAGACACATAAACTGGAATCATTCGGTTAGAGCAAGTTTAACAGTAGCTCATAGATGGATGATAAATATATGTAAAGACTAGGGGTGTAACGGTACGTGTATTTGTCCCAAACCATTTGGTACAGGACGTTCGGTTCGGTATGCGATTAACTCGGATCGGTATGCCCGGCATGCAAGTTGGTTTAGCACGGTTAGCCAGGTTACTCAAGCTCATGTAGTATCGCTGCCTCCGAATGGCAAACCCAAATGACAAAACCACAGCTGGAGAATCCTTCCATGACATTTAGATCCACTGTACAGAAGCGGTTACGGTTTCCCGATTAGTTACAGCGAAAATGGGCAACGATTAGTGTCAAACTGTATGCCAACATTATTCAGCTGAAGTCGGGTATGTCTGTTGATAAACTTCAAACATGTCCTTTATGACGGCATCACCCGGGCCGTGTCGATTAGCGGAACGAGATAAAAACGGACTGGAAGGCAAAGTCCTTCTCCCCACAGCGCTCAGGCAGCATCTCACTACAGCTTCAGACCGTGCCAAAGTAATGCTATAGGAGTTTATCACTGTAGCTATGCGACCATACTCATTGAGAATACAGAATTTAAGCATATGGTCAAAGTGCTTGAGCCCCGCTACAATGTGCCTTCATGTGAGCATTTTAGTCAGCCCTGCATAAATGAGCGCAAGCTGCAGTTGTTCAGGAATTATCAAGAGGTCATGTCTGTCTTACGATGGAGCATTATTTATTTATTTATTTATTTTCTTACTGACAATATGCCAGTATTTAAGTGCTTCAAATGTTACAGGAAGAATTATGGCCAATGAGCCACTGTTGAATGTTTGTATTTTTCAAAATAAGTGACAAAAATGATATTTTCAAATTTTCCGAAAACGTACAGAACGGTGACCCTAAAAACGAGGTACATAGCGACCTGTGAATTTTGTGTACCGTGACACCCCCTAGTACAGACGTACAGCTATAGAGGAGAAAAGAGCACTGTAATCGATTCTCCTCACAGAACACCAGCATTAGCAATGCCCTAACATTATCAGTCCTTGCCATGCTCTAGTTCTGATTCCTGCATACAGATCCAGATTTGTTCTGTAATCTGTTAACAACTCGTAAGGGCTGATTTAACAGGACTTAATACTGTCACTTGCCCAATTACATGTCAGCAATTTAGCAGACCAGTAAATCTGTATGTGTCATACATCACAATACATTACTTCACAACTTATTCCATCATATAAATACACAGTGGAAGAACGTTGACACTTGTGTGTGTTACTGTCTTTTACATGGCTGTCTTGCATAACCAACAGACACTACTTACATTTTAATATTTCACACATAAACAGACATGCGCCCCTAATCAGAAGACATTAAGTGTGATCTCTTCCACTTGCAGCTGCTATTACTGTTTGTAAATGTCGCATATAGTTTTCACTATATCCTAATTATAAATATTTTAACATGTCAAAAGTGAGACTCGCCGAATGCACTTGGGTTTGCAGAAAATAGTTAAAGAGATTAAGGACAGTGTGGAGAAAACTTACAGATGTAGGTTCATGCACCTTCTGCCACTAGTGATGCCACCCATCACAAAAAAACCTACTGTAAATCTTTAGTCTACATATATACTGTATAATATCACAAACATGCACAGATTCTTTCCTCTGTTATACGACATTTAATGTATAGTGTCCACTTAGAGAATTTAAAAAAAATCTAAATCAGTCATGTATAATTATCCCTCTGTCATATAATCCTTATGTATAGGGTACTTTTCAGGAAAATACAAAACAGGAAAACCTTACATTCAGCTATCAGTCTCATATGCTGTCATTATAAACTATTCAAATCTCTGGCGGTGCATTCACTGGAAATGAATACTTTCTCTGGATCAAACTTTCATGACAAGGGCCCATTTTAGAGAGAAATGAATACCCATAGCAAAAACAATGAGTTCCTATCAACAATAGTTGGGAAAAGTGGAGACAGAGGAAGAGGGGGGATGACAGGAAAGATAGAAGAGGGTCATGATTGTTAAGTACAAAATAGTGCTATGCTCTGCATAGCCTCCTCACGTCAGCTTCCTGCTCCGAGCTGATTGCAGCAGGTCTCTGAGGGCCAGTCTCAGACTAAATACGTGATAAGCACCTGCTAAGGACTCTCTGAGAAAGAATGACAGACGCAAGACGGAGACAAAGAAGGGACTCTCCCTCCCATCTGTTGTCTCCACAATAATTGCTGGTGGTATCCTATCCAAGCTGAGAGAAAAATGGAAACTGATGTACAATGGTGCAATGTACAATAATTTCCAGGCCTGTAAGCTAGCATGATGAAAAGGGTGATACTTTCGGAATCCGAACCCTTGTACAGGGATAATTTCTTAAATTTGAACATGTAAATGAAGCATTCTGCTGCACTCCTGAGATGTTAAAAGAGGGAAAAGATAGATGTTGTTCATTACAGCTGCATAGAGAACTCATCCACCACGTAGTGCAGAAATACATGACTGAGTATCTATATATTGTAAATCAGTTCAAGAACATCGTTGCTTCTGTTTTTTGGTTCATTCTCAACACTTTTTCTTAATTGATCACTTTCCTGTCTGCTGGACAAAAGGACGGCTGGCAGTGAATCTCCATCTTTTGAATGCAACACACAGGCCGTGTCACATAACATCATTTGATGCACATACTAGACATGCCATACAAGGTACCATGGACCACAGAATGGCTTTCAAACTGGTCGGGGCCCGTCAGCACCCGGGTAGTTCTAAACATGACAGGACAGAGGAAATTCTCCAGAGGACACAGGATTAAACTTTTAGCTTCTGAAATAAATTTTTTAGACAGTTCTGATGGAGCTCAGGATTTATCAGGAGGACAGCTGCTTTATTCACAAATAATTCCCCTGTATGAACCTGGAATGTGTGTGTGACCTTTTGGATGTGTAGAAGAACACCGAACATTAATTAACTTTAGATCCTGACCGATCCTGTCGGCGTGTCGGGAGATTTAAATAATCAATGAAGTTACGCTGCTGTGCCTTGTGTGTAAATGCAAAGAGTGTCTCTCTTAATGGGTAGAGGCTTCACTCTATTTCACCCACCCACAACTCATCCGCTATTAATCACAATGTTAATTTTTATGACCCGGCCTGATCCGCAGATTATCCCAGTGCCCGTGATCTATGGAAGACAGGAAACTGACGGTCTCCCTTTCAGCTGCTGATACAATCAGGCACCTCTGTGGTACACTGTGTCTGTGTATATGATCGAGCGTGATATAAGTAGCTACCAAAGAATTTGAATTTATTTCAAATTTTTTCATTTTCTTTGCATTTTTACGCTGATGTTCAAAAGTAGGTCGGGCCCCAGCCCAACCGGCCCAACAGGTTCCGCGGTCCTTGCAAGATACAATAGTCAGGATGTGCCGATCTGGTGAGCAAATGTTAGAAAATGTCTGCATTTTCTGGAAAGCGGCATGTTAATGCTGGGGAAAACGACAGCGACAATGCGACAACCAATATGCCACCATCAAGCTAAAGATTTCTGAATAATCTCTATCACCTTCATTTCAGGATAGGAGGTCAGAAAGCTGGGTCTGCCTTTGACATTCAAATAGTAATGGATTCCATAAGTGGGACAGGGAAAGACAGGTAATGAGAAAATGGTGAGACTTCATGTCAAAGTCATTATGCCACTTTCGAAAACTCTTATACTACATATTAGAAAGTCACATGGCTGTCTTCAAGCAGAATACTTCAACCCTCACGATGAGTGCTGTAGATGTGATGACTGAGTCATCACAAAGCGCAGCAAGACATCAAAATCCATCAGTGCTGCTCCCAATACATAGAAATGAAGTCATTAGAACAGTGAGCGAAGGCAATCCCTGCTGCATTTTACAGCCTCATGTCGCTCAGTTCTATTTATAGGATGTCAGGGCCAAATTAGCCCTTTGAAGTGTAATTCGTAATATTCACCGGGTACAAAATAATGAGGGAAGTCACTGGTAGCTACGCTGTGGATCACCGTGAAAGCAGGATCACTGCTTAGAGCAACAGTGCACATACAATTTAAAAGGGCACTGTAGAAAACCAAATAAGTTTTTGGATAATGGGGTTTGCAAAGAAAGATGCTTGCGGATACTTTTACGTATTATATGTGTTTGCTTCAGGTCTGTGAAGTAGTAAGAGAATCTAGCCAGGAAAGGCATAAACAAATGCTGCACTTTTCTATGTCCTCTCATTAATTTCAATAAGGAAAGTATACCGACAGTAAATTATAAGAGGATGAGAAACTCATGTTTCCACACTAAAACAATACTCCTTAATGGAAAGGTGACATTAACAACCTATTGTTCAGGTTTCCTATTCTTGTGCCCATACGCCCCGTATAAATCTGAAGCATTGCAAACTGTTGCCACAACTTCAGACACAGTGCAAATTCTGTTTTGGGAAACTTGTGAAAGCCTCTGTAGACATGATTGGTTGCTTTGCTCTGGCCTGAAGTGGTGCACTCTGATGCTCGCACATCTATGCCAGTCTGTCGAGAAATATTTCAACTCTACCAGGCTTGCATTCCATCAACAGCTGAGCCTGTGAGAGACAAGCACCAACAGGATGCCGCAACACAGCCACAACCTTGGATCAGGCGGTGAAGACTTTAAGAGCTGTATCACGTAGCAACCTGACAGGGTTTGGGGATTCATAACAATGTAGCTCTGGACTGTGGTGAATTTTACCCCGACGAGCTTAAACCAATGCTTAAACTTCATCTAACCTTTTTTTTTTTTTATAAACCGGGAATACACTAGATTTTGGGTGGGGTTTTTGGAGTAATCAGGCTATAAGATATAGGTGAGTTACAGGTGTAGACTAAACATTTAGCGCTGACAGAATAATCCTGACAAAATTAAGGTCAATAAGGCAAAACACTGTGGCTGCCAAGTCTTCTTAGCAAGCCATGTTTTATGCAATATCATTATCCAGTGATTTTTGTGTAACAGTAGATGAAGAAACATAGCTGCAAAGAAGGCTGCTGCTGCAAACTGCAGCGTAGAACGGCAACTAATTGAACAGATTTAACTTCCATGAGCAGAAGAGCAATATCTCATTAGCCGAATGCAATTGCCTGCATCTTGAGGACAAGATGAAAAGGATGATTGTGATATGTGAATTGCCATTTCTTTAATTTATCTGGGAATTAGGCACACCGTCAAGCTGGTAAATAAGAGGACACGTTAACTTCACTACTGACTGCACATCAGATGGCCCTCACACCCATTCACACATCCGCGATATCCCCAAAATAAAATAGCACTACTGTTTTTGATGTTAATACTTTCCCTCACTTTCTCTCTTTCCCCTTTGATCCTTGAGGTATAGGTTTCTTGATAAGTTCAATTTAGACCAGTAGTGGGTGGGGCAATGATGGTGGGGATGAAGTGCTGGGAAGGTCCTTTATAAGTCCACAACTCATGATGGATGTCCAAGACTAAACTTTCTAGCCATGTGAAGGGGAAGATATAAACGTTCTCCACGTTTTTGGTAAATAGGACAGCAATGCTAGTCACAATCGGGTTTTATGTTATGTCTTTCAAAAGCAGTTAACTCCTACGTTGGACTTGGATGGTTTAAATTTACTTTATAATGGCCATTCCCCATAAACTAGACTGTAGTATAAAACATACTAGTGTAATACAGAAATATTTGAATTTTTGCTGATGTACCTTTCATCATTGCTTAAAACTGTACAACTTTCTTAGTCCTGGCAAGGATGTGCACTCTTCTGCAATGCTTTAGTACAATGAAAAAATCCTGCAGTGTACATAATTAATGTCATATATATATATATGATAGAATAATCAGGAATTCACATTACTTACCAAGTTTCCTTTTTCACCTTGATGGGATATTGAAAGCGATTTTATATTTCTGGTCAATTTTTAACCCTGTCCTACTTTTCTGTCCTAAAATAGTTTCCACGTTTTCCCGTCCCCCTGCCAAGCTCTCTAAAATCTAATTTCATTTTGGCCATTTGGCATCTGAAGACAGATTTAGCTCTGCGGGGCTTCTGGCAAGAGGTAACACACAAAGTTTCCAAAGAAAGGGGACAGACTATTAATCTATGGACAGAACGTTATTACCTTGTGACACTGGAAGGAAACAATCATGATCTTAGCTTTTATGAGATGCAACATAGGAATTTACATACAATTCTCACAGATCAGTCCTCATCCCTCTGGAAACAAAACCATTCTTTCAGTTCAACTCACTCTCAAGGTTCCACAGGGATATGTGACTATTTGCTGCAGGCTTTTTCATTTGTTTGTAGTCACAAACTGACACAAGTTACATACATTTCATAATAATTTAAATATTTGAGTCTGCCTCAGGCTATTCACTTAAACATCACAGAGTTCTGCAAATACTGACCTTAAAATAATAGGGCTCTATTTTTCAGTAAATGTGGCTGAATTTGAACTTACTTTATCCCTAGGTTTGCATCTCAACCCAATGATAACTAGTTTCATTGTACATGTTGTGAAGTAAAGATGCTTTATTCTTGAGTGACAACTGTAATCGTAATATACAAATAAAAGAAGGTAAACTTCTCCCAAAAACTCCCCGGGTAATCATTCTTTCTTAATGATCCCTCATTCTTTCTCAATGACATAGCTTCAGTGTTAACATCTTGATGACATTACCAGTTCTAGTCCCCATCTGGTTTCTGCCTTTGTCAGTGACACACACATTTCTCGACGCTGTCCGTCTTCATTATAGAAATAGCCAGACATCTCATGATTGCTTGAATTAAATGGCAACATGAAAATATGATTGATGAACAGAATTTACCTGATGTGCTATTCTTTTGGCAGTTCTTTCAGCCAGGCTAATCAGGTACTGTGTTCAACTGGTTCCATTTATACTGCACATCCAATTTAGTGAAATTCTCAACTAAAGCATTGTAGTACATTCAATTCATATTCATTACTGGTAATGCATACAATAATGAGATTTAAAGTCATATGAAACACCAGTAACTAACTGTATACTACTGCTCTAAAACAGTCTCTGTATTTTTGTATATATAGAGTGCTGCAGGAATGAGTCCTAAAACCCGGAGATGAGTTAGCATTTTAGCACTTCCGTTTCCCTCGTCTCGCAGTCAATCGCTTTTATTTTTATGGGTTTTTGGTTAGATGCCTCAAATAAAGGTCTCTGGAAAACACAAGCTTCGGAGATTTTTACATTTTGTTCTACCACATAAAATATGTCAGAAAAATACCTCACTCTTGCTTTTACGTATCTTAAAAAAGGCGGTTGCTAACAAGTGGCTAAATGAGGCTACAGAGGTTGACGGGGACATTAAACGTCATCACGCGAACATGAAAACTCTTCTAGGTATCTAACTTCCGGGTGGGCCAACAAGCTCTATTGTTTATATGAGGCTTGCATATAGCCTGATTGAACAAAATAGAAATAGAACAAAAAGAAGGTGACCATACTGACATCACCTTGGGGGTTGACTTAGCCTTTGAGGTGATTTATCACCACATATTGCCTTCTCCCCCAAAATCTCTCATTCCCAGGCTATTGGTTGACTGCATTACATGAGATTGTGCATTCTTCTGAATGAAATGGGGCAAATTAGAGTGCAAATGTTTAATAACAGAGCAAGAGTGCAGTGTAAGGGCCAAGGAGTGCAGTCTCATAGATCGAGAGTACCAAATGTGCTGTGCACCACAAATGAAAGATTAGCTCAGAGGCTCCATTTTCATACTCATCTATAATGCATGTAGTATAGATGCTTTTTTTCCCTGCTAACTGACCGAATGGTTTGCATTATTTGCCTTGGAGGAAATATGTTCGTACTGGAAGTGAAAGGTCAGCATTAAGGGTATATCCTTTAGTGCAGTTCCAATTATTCTGTCGCCACCAAACTTAATTTTTGGGGCGGAATTAAGTGACCTAAATATTTCTGAGTTGGGTAAAACATTAATGTCCAGCTGAATGTACACAATAATGAGGTATATCTATCTCAACTATTACATTTAAATGGCATCAGCAACACCAATTACTAAACTGGTCCTTCAAGATTTAAGGGCTGCATAAAGTGTAAATACAAGTTAAAAGTTAAAACCTTTTTGTGAGATTGTTTTCTTAAATAATGACTAGAAATAAAGTTAATTTAAATATTTCAAGACAGGCAAAAAGCCGTTACGATAGGTTTAACCATCTATCCTAAAGGCTAAAATTAAAAGTATGCAGCATTATTATGCAGCTATTGCAGGTCAAAGAAACTATGATGTGACTACATCAGTGAAACAAGGACATTTCTGAAACTTCAGAAAGCAAGATATTTGTAAGCATTTATAAGCATCAAATAAACAAAAGAAATAGGAAGAAAAATTTATAGAAAATATATATAATATAGAAAAGTGTTTTAAATGTGTACATGAGCTTAAAACTAGCAATTATGCATCATGTTTTCCGGGTAAAGAAAAAAATGAATGATGTTAAGTCTTGACAAATGTCAGAGGTCTGGTACAGAGGAAGGCATTCACCCCACCCTTCAAGTTTCAGAGAGCTGGCATGTAAACACAGCTGAAGAAACATGCAACAGAAGGTGGCATGAGTCTGGCCGGGTGTGGAGGAGTCACAACAACGCAAGATTACATGTAGAGCAGAGAAACTCAAGTCTCCTCACTCATAACATCCACCTAGATGACAATGGTCAGTAGTTACACTGGTCTGAACCAGAATTTCCATGTGCTAAAGGCTTAATAAGATTGTGACGGAGGGATTATACAGTAACTCTGTAGACTGTGAAGGCAGGAGGTTGTTTTTACTTGAACCTACTCATCCCTTTTTCTGAAAATCTGGGAAGGAATGTAGTTGACATGATATCATACGCTCAAGGGCGTAACAGTGTACTGAAAACTGTGTGGGTGCGTGTGGGGAGGGGGGCACACACAATAAGGAGGGGGGGTCTGGGGGCCCTCTCGCATTAGTGCTGCAACAACGAATCGAAAATCGATTATTAAAAGAGTTGGCAACCAATTTCATTATCGATTCGTTGTGTCGCGCGATTATTACGCCACTCAATAAGGAGCGGAGCGAAAACAAAAAAAGCGCGGAGCAGAGCGGCAGTACTGGAAAGACCATCGGAGAGACCCGTAACACTGTTCTGAAACGCATGGCGGAGGCAGAGAAATCGGTACGACAAGGTGTGGGAGCATTTCACAATAAATAAATAAAGTGTGTTAATTGCAAGAAATGCAAAAGCGACATGGCATGGCACGGGAGCATCACGGTGATGACTCAGCACCTAAAACACCTTGGAGTCCTTGATGAGGAGGAAGGGAGTTCAACAGCAGGGTAAGTCACTACAGAATCCTACCTTTGTTCCATTTTGAAGTGAGGAGCGTAACATCCCTCCAGTAGCTCTTCTGGTGTTTACTCGTTATCCAGCTTGACAAGCATGACAAGTTAGCGTTAGCTCATTAATAACAGTAGTTAAGCAGGGGTGGAATGGTTTGCAAGACTAAAGACACGTTTTTATTCACTCGCTAACCTGTTTGTGCACTTTCTGAAGATTTTTTGCACTGTCAGTTCCTTTTTTGAACAAAGGGTTAGAAATGAATGCTTTTAATCCAACTAATCAAAAAAATAATTGACAGATTAATCGATTATTAAAATAATCGTTAGTTGCATCCCTATCGCACACTGTCAATAGTTTTATCAAGATCACTGTAAATGAATGTTTTTGAAGTACATTGTAAATCAATAAAATATATATACCACTTGTACTATAATAGGTATGTGCTGTTCTATCAGACACACGCAAACAATGTGCTTGTACAACTGTAAAACAAGATTTTAGTGATCAGGTACTGTACTAACAGAGCCGTGACTACACTGCTGAAATAAAGCAAAACCTAAGTGCTATTTCACAGGAAAGCCGGAGGCATTACTCAATTGGAAAACAGTGATACTTCTATTAGAATTTTATCTTAAATATCAACTCCAAATCATGAAATGGAATTTATCATTCCGTCTTCAAAGCACAAACCACACAGGGGGCCAGAGGCTGAACAGCTGAAACTCCAGCTTGTTTGAAGAGCCAGGCAAGACAAGGTTGACTAAACAGTGAAACAATAGGTGGTCAGACTAAAGGGCTTGACGCAGATCAAGTTGAAAGTCTTTGGGCAGACTGGTAGCCAATAAATCTGAAACACAGATTACATGACACCATCTGAAGTAACTAGATCCATTTTCAAAAGTCAGGGACATCCCATCTCTACAATACCCTTATGTGTTCAGTTGAGGTTTGCAAAAAGTATAAAAACAGAATAAGGCAATGTCCATTATAGATTAGTATTCGCTGTTAATTTTAGTCAAATTTATCTGCTTCTTGCACTAAAATTATGTATAAATCTAATCTGACAGCATGACCAGCGTGATGTCTGCTGTTGGAAGAGAAGCTCAGGGCCATGCAAGTGAACACTCCACTCTTGTCCTGGATAACGGATTATCTGATTGGCAGGCCACAGTTTGTAAGACTGAGGAACTCCGAGGGGACAGTCCTCTAACCTCTTCCTGTTTACTCTCTACACCTCTGACTTCAGGTACAGCTCAGAGTCATGCAACCTGCAGACATTCTCTGACGACTGTCAATGTGGGGTGTATCAGTGGACAACAGGAGGAGGAATGCAGAGGCCTGGTGGATGACTATGTTGGGTGGTGCGAATATAAGCAAGAAGAGGGAGCTGATTTTGGAGACCCACAGGACTAAGCCTCCTCTGACCCCTGGCTCAGAGGCCTCAATGTCTGCAACAAGATGCCTGTTATAAGAACAGTCTTCAGCCAAAGGCTTACACCTCCAAGGTGGTCCACCGAGCGGCACTGGAGATCATTCCTGGCCATCAAACTGTTTAACTCATCCCCACTTTGTCGCAGTATGGACATCAGTGGACTGGGAGATTGCTGGGGTCTTACTGGACTTGCTAATTGGACTTTATAATTACATTTTCCGTAACCTTTGGCCAAGTGAAATACGTGTCTTGTAACTTATAACTTATAATTACATTCATTTTGTGCACACCTTATGCAATTTCCACAGTTGTACGTATGCACATGCTTAAAAAGGGCATTCTTTTTCTTTAACTTTTAATAGTCACTTACTTCAGTTCACATTCAGTTGATTAACATTAGTCATGGAAAAAGAAACATAGGGTAACCGAGGCAACATAATTTTTGAGAGAATACCAAATTGCTTCCCTATGCACAAGGACAAAATGACTAACCCATTCCATTAAATCTCAAGGCAATTATTGGATTTACAAAACTATGACTAATATCCCTGTCTTCAATATAATACCAACCTCAACTGTCACACATGCCCTAAAATGTCATTGACCTTCGCATGCTTTACCAATGGATGTTGCTGCTTTTGTTCAAACCAGGGCCAATGATGAAAGATTTATAGAGGAATGTCCCGAGCTGGCTAATTACTCAGAGCATCTAACACAGAAAATCCACTCCAGTTTCTAATCCCACATGATGGGCGACACAGAAAAATTGCCAGTGCATTTATGGGTTAAGATGCTGGAAAAGCAGCTTAAATGACATTGTTGCAGTGCAATACACTAGTATTTGTAGGGCTCTACGTGAGCCACATATCAAGAAATAAACCAAACCTAAGAGTCTACAACCATGCTAGCAGCTCTGTCAGGCTGTACTGGAGCTATATGCTCAGCATGCCAAAATTATCACATTAATAATGCTAGCAAGTTGATGTTTAGCAGGCATTTGGTCGTTGTATACTGGGCTGGGCTTTAACAGACTAGTTTCTGGTGCACTTATGCGTTTTGCTACCTTGTGTTGTTATAATTGCTTCCATTCTCTTCCTCATGTGTAAGTCGCTTTGGATAAAAGCGTCTGCTAAATGACTATATGTAAATGTAAACCAAAGAACGGGACAAAATAACATTTTGACCAGATGATGGTGCTAGATGAAAAGTCAGGAGAATAGTTGCTAAGTCATTTCAATAAAGAACTAAAAAGTCAACCTCATTGTGGCACTAACATTGACTTGCTGGTGGCCTTGGAGGAAAAGTCAGGTGTTCACCAAGTCCGTAGGAATCATCCTCTGGGGAACATGAAAGTCTGTACAAATTTTCATGGCAATCCATTTAATAGTTTGAGATCTTTTCATTTCTGAACTAAAGTGGTGGGCCGTCCTTAGAGCCATTCCGCTAACACGGGGAGAAAATCTAAGGCTGATTTGAAGTGAAACAAGTTATTAATTTATGATTACACTAAACTGGAGCACAGGTTTATATGGAATACAGACTGCATGGGTAAGTAGAGTTTCAAAGAAAAAGATAAAACCGATGCTTCCTCTATATAGCCAGGGTAAAGCAAAGTTAAGCTCCCTGCATAATAAATATTAACATTCTTCACTGATGAATGGGAGGGCGGTTGCATGCGTGGGAAACCATGGCCATATCTTGGCAGCCTTGACTAAGGACTGGGGAAGAGCCATGGCAGGCCATGAGGAGCGTGACCTCTTCTCATGCAATGGCACATTCCTGCCATGACTAAGTTGAAACAGGCCTAGAATAACTATAGCAAGCAGCGCGGAGGGGATGGGGGTCACAGCTTGGTGGAATTTAGGGGAGTCTGCAACCCACCCCTCTCAAACTACTTTCAATAGGCTACCTAAATCCACCAAGACTGCCACTGGGCCTAGAAGGTTCAGGATGTCAAACCGACGTCATTTTACCAATTCACCTTTTTCTATTAGCAGTTGATGGCAAGAGAAAGCAAGAAAACAAAGTAAACATGTGGTCAGTGTGCTTGGGACGTTGGCCAGAAGGCATTTTCTGAAAAATAAAACTCATTTACTAAAAGGTATGTATATCAAATGTATAACTCCAACAAGAGTTGCCATTTTTTTCATCTATGAGGTGGTAATGCATACTTAAGCCATTACTGATTTTTAATTTTTTTTTTTTATTGTTGTGTCTGCTTATTTCAGGTGTTAGCCCACAGACTATATCCTTAACAATAAATCTATAAACTCAACTGTCATGAAAACCAGTTGGCGTGAGTGTTGTTTTTTCAAATCTAATCATAACCAGATCTGACTTGCGAGAACTTGTAGACGGTAATGACCTTACAACAGGCAAATAAGTTGTCACTTAAAAAAAAAAAAAAAGCATATAAAGCATTAGCAATAACAAAATGTGGAACTCCAATGAACTTGTGTTGGTGACGTTGTTTATCCCTAGATCATTTGATATTGATGTTTCTGTGACTCCCTTAGTGAAATTCGCTTTCTCTCTCTGAGGTGCTCTGATGGGAACTCCAACAGCTGCTGGTTTCCACAGTCCACTTAGTGGGGCCTTAAGGGAAAGTCAGGGATTGAGAGAGCGAGGCAAAGCAGGAGTGTGATGGGAATACATGTTCCAGACACCCACTCATTTATTGATCTCCATTGACCTTGGCTCCATTGACATGGTGGGTTTTAAGGACAGACCACTATCCAAGGTCTATCTTTTTCCACTTTCACACTACATTTCCTGAAAGTTAGATACTTTCTATGGCTTAATTGATTCAAACCTTATCAATGGGGCCCTAATGGGAAAACTTCACATTGTTTACGGTTGGAGCAAGTTAGCAAGGACACTTTTAGTGAGCATTGTTGAAGTGGTAAGTCTAGAGGCAATAAGCACAGGGCACATCCCTAATCCATTTACCAAGGACAATCATAGCGGGGAAATACAGCAATCAATGAGAGGAGTAGAGAAGAGCCTCCATGAGTCAACATTGTGTAATCTTCATGGATCTATACATATTATACTGCCAGTCAATACACTCCGACTTTCAGAGTGCTCAGAAACTCCACAGGGAATCTAACGCTACACTAAACAGAGCATAAAAAGTCCGGTAAAACTAGGGGTGAACAAATGTAATTTCCCCCCTTTTTCTTTGAAGCTAAAGCTGATATTCAACCACACATATCAGCTGATACTGATAAGATCTTCATGTCTCCAGTCTCCATGCAGATGTAAATGAGGATAACACAACAGATTAAGCATCTTACATGGCAATTTTAAATAGTTAAGTGACTTTCAAACTATAAAGAGAATGTAACTTTATTGTACTGCCAAACTGTGTGAGAAAAAGGAAAAAATTGCACTTCAACATATATTTTGGCCAAATAGCCATAGTATAATTAATATTGGACCTGAGGAAGTAGATGTACTGGAAGTTCTTCATTTTGCTACACCATCTTCATATTAAAGTGCCCCAACATTATGCTGCCAATCCCAGGCTTGAGAAAGCTTTATGCGCTAGTTTTACTGCATGTGATTTCCAAAACTGGAATAGAAATATTGCTTTTTAATGACACTGATGGTCTGCAAACATATTAGTGCTGCTCTACAATTTGAACCATTAAACATGTCCCTTAACACCTTTCGTTTTAAAAGGGAAACAGCTAAAAAAAATACAAAAAATACTGAAAAACTCTATTTCAGAGGTCGAGGGTTCTGGGAGTATTTTGAACAAAAGGTTCATGATAAAAGCCACAGTATATTAGAATAATTATTTGACATAATCTGCTACTTTTGTACTCTAACTCAAACACCACGTGTTTAAATACTCACTAAAATTAGAAAATTGTTCACAAAAAGGTTACAGCTAAGTGATTACACTGGATTTGCTCTGACAATCGCAATCAAGGGATTAGCTCAAATGAGGGGAGTTGTACGCAGAAAGCTGTTGGAGATGAAGGAAAGAGATGGGAGTGTAGCAGCAGGATAGAATGACATCAGTTTGTCAATCAATTGTATGGTCAATTTGATGTTAACGTGAATAACTGACCAGGAAAAAAAATAATAAATAAATAAACAAAATCTTTGTAAAATCAGACAGAATTTAACAGTCTCACTGATTCAGTGTTAGTTGTTTACAAACCGTGGTAATTTGCCTTGGGGTAGGAATGCTTATGCTGCCAGCAATTTTCTTTCTTTTCATTCTATTTTCAGTCCCTTCAGTGGCCAAAACAAGACTGGCAAAAGATGCTTGTGGTACTTTCCGAGCAGTGACAGCAACGACAAGAAGCAGAAACAGCGACTTTTATTTTCCTTAAACAAAATCGTTGAAAGTCTTCTTTGCCAATTAATCTTTTGTGTGTGGATTCTTTCTTCTTTTGCAATCTCTACTAAAGAGTGTCAATAAATGCTGTTGCGCTACAGCACACAAAATAATACAGATCTGACTTCACCACCTCTGCTATCATATATTTATGGATAATTATTACCCAAGACACCCCCATTCCCCCATCCCCAAACTAAGTAATTAAGTTCCCTTCACTATCAGTCAATCAGCATTTGGAATAGAATTATGTCAAAAACAACCCTCTCAAATCATCTCCCCCCTAAAGATCCCCCTGATCTTCCATGAGATTAGATGGTGCAGGGTCTATCAGTGGGAGCCTGTGAACACACAGCAATTTGTGCAAAGAGTTGGCAAGTCCAATTATGCTCAAGCCATTTCAAAGTCCATGTAAAGACAAATGTGGGATTTTGCTGTGGTGCCAATTCGGCCTTGGACGTATTTCTCTCATAAAGGCAGGAATCTCCGTGTGTCTGTTTGTTTGCTGTTTAACGTTAAATATGTCTATTCTCACGTGGATGGTGTATTTCCTGGACCCAAGGGAGTGCAGTGTCGCATTTGGTGCATTATTGGACACGCGAAAGACTACAGAACAGCGCGAGCCGGAAGCAGCGCGGTTCATGCGGGAAGGACTGATACTCCGAGAACGGACACTGCATTAGTGATACAAAGAGAGCACACAGGTCAAGTATTTTCCAAGCAAATTAAGTGCACATTTTTTTCACGTGTAAAATAACTGATTAACATGGCGGATGTTTATGCCAACAATATGCGAGGCTATATAACGTTTAGCCGTATTACTTACGGAGCTCAGGGGATGTTTCCCACATGTTGTGCTGTTGTGGTCGGCCAGTTTCAAATCGCATATTTTGCACACTGCCTTTGTCTTGTCCTCGCTCAATTTAAAGTGCTCCCACAGCTGAGGTCTTTGGCATCTTGTCTTCTCCTCCAGATGACATGAATCGTGACATACGTGCATGATGTTTACGTCTGGGCGAGTTTACTGGGACACGTGACTTACCGGTAAAATCTCACGTTTGAGTATTAACAAGCTACTATATTTTGCAGTAGATTCATTTAGATTTATAATAACGGGTAAAAAGACTAATACATTTTTTTTTTATTATTCTATTTTCCACAATGTGAAAGCAACAGAGTTTAATCCAAAATACAAGCGCAGGCGCTTCTGTCCATTAAAGCACATGCAGTTGTGCGCTCTACACAGAGAATATACTCCAGCTGCAGGGAACACTTATACTTAATAAAGATTTTTGCTTTAGCCAAAGTGTAGCAGTGTAGCCTTCCTTCAACTGTCCCATCCTATTAAAACCGAAGTATTGTATTTCGCCAGATTTATGTACTGTGTGTGTATATATATATATATATATATATATATATATAATAAATAAAAAACAAATATTTGATTCCCAAAATTGAAAATCGAATACCAACCCACCGGACGAATATTCAAATATTCTGGTCCAGCTCTAGCAATTCATTATTTAGTTTGAAATATTTTTAGTGATAAAAACATATAAAAAGCCAAATCCCTATCGCTAATGACTTCAGCAATTTTACACCTTCTGAAAGTCACTGAAAGTTAATTTTTTACACCATCATTTCATACATCAGAAACCAAGGACGAGGGCAGACTGCAGCGTGTCATTCGCTCTGCTGAGAAGCTGATTGGCTGCAATCTACCTTCCCTCCAGGACCTGTACGCCTCAAGGAAGGACCCTGAGGCGTGCAGGAAAGATTGTGGCTGACCCCTCCCACCCTGGACGCAAACAGTTTCAGACACTTCCCTCATCAACAAGGCCTGCGGCCCCCACTGACACTGACTCACTATACTATACATGCGGGGAATTTGGTTGCCAAAAGAGCGGTTTCTGATTGTGATTCTTCAAAACACAGAAATAGAAATGCAAACAAATTGTTACATTAGAAATCTAAAATTAAACCTGAATACCATAAAAAAAACTGTAAAGCATTCATATTTTTATCCAAAGAGTATATACATAGATACATATACTGTAAATAGATACATGAGATAGAGATACTATAAACACTGCAGGTGCTCAAGATTTGTAGCAACAAAAAAAAAAGGAGAAATCCAACTGACTACCACTGAAACGTTGTTCTTGAAGCAACCACGGTATGTTTTGAAAGAAACAACAACAGACAAAACAGATGAAATGTGTCACGGGGAAGAGGGAAAAAAAGGAAAGTAAAATATGTATTGTGAATGTAAAATAGAACAGCGACGACAACCTTGTTGGCATTAAATGCAGAGGGACTTACGGAGACAACACAACATAGCAGTCTCTGTCAAAGTAGAGGTGGTAATAACCACCAAAACAGAACAAAAACAAAACATGGCCAGAAATAGCTGCTGAGCTTTGTAGGTGACGTGAAGCTACAATGTTGAAATGCCTTGGTCATGAAGTCAGAAAGGATGAAATCATTTTCCAGAAAGAGAAGATGAGTGTATACTAAAAAAAAATGATTCCACATCAATTGAATCATTTGAACTGGGCTCGAATTAAACTCCAACGTGTAAAGCAGTCAGCTAAATAAAAATAAAAATAAAATATGAAATGCGGTTTTAAACGGAGTATGAGCGGAGATGAGGAGAGACTTTGCAGAAATATATATGGGTTCTGGATAGAGCTACAATAAGTGCCAAGTTAACAGGGTGAGGTTGCTGACCAGTTGGACTAAGTTGACTGCTTTTTTAGTTGTTCTTCTGTGCCAAAGCAAGAGAATACTGGTTACAGAAAGGAAGGTTTATAGAGGGGTGGGCACAAAGGCAAAGAACTAAAAGAAAGAAAGAACTAAAAATGCGAATCATGACAATAACTTCCATACCGGATCGGTCGGGGCCCGGGTTAACAACGACCACCACCGGTGCTGTTGACCTACAGAGTACCGGTGGAAATTGGACTACTGTTGGTCGAAGACGAAGAAGGAGAGGAGGAAGGTGTGTTCGTAGGCAGAGAGAGAAGAGGAAAGC
>CM022474.1:7706822-7799672 GCA_011952105.1 Coreoperca whiteheadi | reverse complement strand
AAGAGTGGCAGATAGTTTGCTGAGCCTTAAGTTGGAAATTGAAGGGGTGATATTTAATGTTGTGAGTTGTTATGCCCCACAGGTAGTATGTGAGTTCGAAGAGAAGGAGAAATATTGGAGTGAGTTAGATGAAGTGATGCAGAGCATCCCCAGAGGTGAGAGAGTGGTGATTGGTGCAGATTTCAACGGGCATGTAGGTGAAGGGAACAGAGGCGATGAGAATGTGATGGGCAGGTTTGGTCTTCAGGACAGGAACGCAGAAGGACAGATGGTGGTAGACTTTGCAAAGAGGATGGAAATGGCTGTAGTGAACACTTTCTTCCAGAAGAGGCAGGACCATAGAGCGACATATAAGAGCGGAGGGAGAAGCACTCAGGTGGACTACATCTTGTGTAGACGTTGGAATCTGAAAGAGACCAGTGACTGTAAAGTAGTGGTAGGGGAGAGTGTAGCCAGACAACACAGGATGCTAGTGAGTAAAATGACTCTGGTGGTGAGGAAGATGAAGAGGACAAAGGCAGAGCAGAGGACGAAGTGGTGGAAGTTGAAAAAGGAAGAATGTGGTTTAGTTTTCAGGGAGGAGCTGAGACAGACTCTGGGTGGTCAGGAAGTGCTCCCAGATGACTGGACCACTACAGCTAATGTGATCAGGGAGACAGGTAGGAGGGTACTCGGTGTGTCATCTGGAAAGAAGAAAGTGGACAAGGAGACTTGGTGGTGGAACCAGGAAGTTCAGGAGTGTATACAGAGAAAGAGGTTAGCAAAGAAGAAGTGGGACACTGAGAGTAGACAGGAGTACAGGGATATGCAGCGTAAGGTGAAGGTAGAGGTGGCAAAGGCCAAACAAAGAGCATATGAGGACTTGTATGCTAGGTTGGACACTAGAGAGGGAGAGGTGGATTTGTACAGGTTGGTCAGACAAAGAGATAGAGATGGGAAGGATGTGCAGCAGGTTAGGGTGATTGAAGATAAGGATGGAAATGTATTGACCGGTGCTAGGAGTGTGATGGGAAGATGGAAGGAGTACTTTGAAGAGTTGATGAATGAGGAAAATGAAAGAGAACGAAGAGTAGAAGAGGTGACTGGTGTGGAGCAGGAAGTGGCTAAGATTAGCAAGAGTGAAGTGAGGAGGACGTTGAAGACGATGAAGAGTGGAAAGGCAGTTGGTCCTGATGACATACCTGTGGAGGTATGGAAGTGTCTAGGAGAGGTGGCAGTAGAGTTTCTGACTAGTTTGTTTAACAAGATCTTGGAGAGTGAGAGGATGCCCGAGGAATGGAGGAGAAGTGTACTGGTGCCAATTTTCAAGAACAAGGGAGATGTTCAGAGCTGTGGCAACTATAGAGGAATAAAGCTGATGAGTCATACAATGAAGTTGTGGGAAAGAGTAGTGGAAGCTAGGCTAAGGGCAGAGGTGAGCATTTGTGAGCAGCAATATGGTTTCATGCCTAGAAAGAGCACAACAGATGCAGTGTTTGCTTTGAGGATGCTGATGGAGAAGTACAGAGAAGGTCATAGGGAGTTGCATTGTGTCTTCGTAGATTTAGAGAAAGCGTATGACAGGGTGCCGAGAGAGGAGCTGTGGTATTGTATGAGGAAGTCTGGAGTGGCAGAGAAGTATGTTAGAGTGGTGCAGGACATGTATGAGAGCTGTAAGACCGTGGTGAGGTGTGCTGTAGGTGCGACAGAGGAGTTCAAGGTGGAGGTGGGTCTGCATCAAGGATCGGCTCTGAGCCCCTTCTTGTTTGCTCTGGTGATGGACAGGCTGACAGATGAGCTTAGACAGGAATCTCCATGGACTATGATGTTTGCGGATGACATTGTTATTTGTAGTGAGAGCAGGGAGCAGGTGGAGGAGAATCTAGAGAGATGGAGGTCTGCTCTGGAAAACAGAGGAATGAAGCTTAGCCGCAGTATGACAGAATACATGTGTGTCAATGAGAGGGACCCAGGTGGAACGGTGAGGTTACAGGGAGCAGAGGTGAAGAAGGTGCAGGACTTTAAGTACTTAGGGTCAACGGTTCAGAGCAATGGAGACTGTGGAAAAGAGGTGAAGAGGCGAGTGCAAGCAGGTTGGAACGGGTGGAGAAAAGTGTCAGGTGTGTTGTGCGATAAAAGAGTATCAGCAAGAATGAAAGGAAAGGTGTTCAAGACGGTGGTGAGACCAGCGATGTTGTACAGCTTAGAGACAGTGGCACTGAAGAAAAGACAAGAGGCAGAGCTGGAGGTGGCAGAGCTTAAGATGTTGAGGTTCTCTTTGGGAGTGACGAGGATGGACAGGATCAGGAACGAGTACATCAGAGGGACAGCTCATGTTAGATGTTTCGGAGATAAAGCCAGAGAGGCCAGATTGAGGTGGTTTGGACACGTTCAGAGGAGAGACTGTGAATATATCGGTAGAAGGATGCTGAGGTTGGAGCTGCCAGGCAGGAGGTCTAGAGGAAGACCAAAGAGGAGATTTATGGATGTAGTGAGAGAGGACATGAAGTTAATTGGTGTGACCCCTGAAAGGGAGCAGCCGAAAGGAAAAGAAGAAGAATTTTTATATGATTAATATCGCAGCTCTACTGCAGATAATAACAGGAGAGAGAAATTTAGACTCCGCTCACCTGCCAGGCTATGCGGCTCCCTGTTGTCTTGAGTATTATAGGTCTGAAAGAACCAGAACTCGCTGATTCAGACGAAGCCACAGGGCATCCTAAGGCTGCAGCCAATTTCCCTGCAGACAAAGTAGGCAAGAGGTGAGAGGGCAGATGTCAGCTTTATGTCAGCATGAAGTGCACCTGGTGAGCTCCTACGCTTGAGAAGTCAAAGATACAGGCTAATATAAATTACTGGATTTCTGTTTAGAAATGACAAACTGATACCCACTTTTTTTTTTTCCCCTTTCTTTTTTTATGTATTCACATTTAAAATCAAGTGAAGCACAGAACAATTTTTAATAATTCACATATGTACTAAATGTTACAACTACTTGTTAAAAACTTCAGGAACAAGTCTACTTTGGTATCACAAAAAATTCCACATTGTGTGTAAGTGTGTAAAACTGAGACTGCATATAAATAAGCAGCAGATAGATTTGTGATATTTGTACGAGAACTGGCACAAGCTTGGCAGATTCCATGGGTGGAGAGTGCATCCACAAGAAAAAGGAACTTGGTTAAGAAATGGCAGGGTTAACAATATTGAGGTGAAGGTATGGGCCCCCCCCAGAGAGTGAGCTGCTCAATTACCGTAATTAAAAAAGAAAACTAACCTGTAAAGCTTTGTGGCCTGTTGGCACTTGTTTGCTTCATGCTGAGGTCGGTCAAGAGGGTAGACCGTACACAATATGATGCACAACAAGGCTGCTTTGCCACTAACAGCAACAGCATCAACGCATAATCTACGACCAGGGCAAAAAGTTCGAAAATAAAGAGAGCTATTCAACTGGATAATGACCTCACATAATATTTAAAGAATCTAATAAACAGGTCTAGCAGTAAGACATAAAGTTAAAAAGGGTTTTCTGAGGGCAGTGTCTCTACAAGGAAAAAAAAACACTGCTCTCACTTGATGTGGGATAATCTTCATAAACATTCACATCACCCAGCCAAAAAGCCACTGTGCATTAATAATGCCAACAGACTAACGAACCAGTCCACAACACGGTCACATCCCAATTCTCATTAAAAGCCACGAGTCAACAGAAATTAGACATGAACCACTCCCTTGCCCTGAATTCATCCCTGCAGGCAAGGCATTCTGGTTTTGCCCTCTTTTATACTGTAGACTTCTCAGGCAAGAAACCAAGCTATATAAGGAAATGTTAGTGTAGAGCACAACTAGTGGCTCTAAACTATTAGAGCCAAGGGTTTAGAGGTAGGGGGTCTGTTTACACCGACAGCTTTTTTATTTTTTGTTTTAAGAGGGTCCACTTGCTAAACATGACTCAGGCTTTAATGTACCATCTAACACTAATATTGGCTGCCAGCGGGCAGAGGATGGGGAGAGGTGAACAGAATGTTTGTGTGAACAACGGCAGGTTGAGTGTTGTGCACATGTCCATATTTGGGTGAGCACCCATTCATTTTGGGAATGTGCATACATTGCAATTTTGCAGTTTGTTTCAAAAATCAAACGTACTTAATGTAATATGTGTGTATAATATCTCACCATATTTTAACATGATCTTGTATTGATCCAAGAGGTTTGGCACTAGTGTCTTGCTAACAAAGTTAGTAAAGGAGCAGGCATACGCAGAGAGAGAGAGACAAGGATGTAGTACAAGATGAAACAGGACTTTAAGAAACTATACAACCCACTGAAATTAGAAACAACTTCAAGTTGAACCGCAGTAAAAAGTCCCACATACAGTATGATAACTAAAAAAAAGAGAGAAATAAATATGAGCAGAGTCAGGCCAATTCTCCCCTGGGCTCACCTTTGCTCCTGGTTTTAGCTGTGACCACTTCCTTCCTCTGGCTCTAATTGACAGTGCACTACAGTATTTCTACGTAGGCAGATAGCACAACAGCTCCATATGTCTCTCTTTATGGCAGTTAAGGAATGGTAATCAGGACTGATACAGAGTTGTGCACACCCAGCTATTGCTACTGTGATGCAAACTATTATATTGCATTCCAACAGCATTTCAACAGTTTGCACCCACTCGTTGAGCTCTGCCTGTACTATAGTGTCTTCACAGGCATTCTTGATTTAAAAGCTTCCACGATGGACAACTTTCATGCATAAAGTTTGGGAAATGGTCACTCTGAGACCAAAACCAAGAGTCTGAGTCGACCTGCCAGGATACTGTAGTTGAAAATGCAAGATTTTAAAGACGTGAGCTGTGGACATCACGCACATACACTGGGCCTTTGATCTTCGACTCAAGCTAAGACTGAGAGATCCCTATGGGAAGGAAATATGCCAAGCTAAACAGACCGTAAATCAAAGAATTTGCATGATACTAGCCCTCAAACCACATATGACAGTACTGTACTTGGCTGAAAACATGTAGAGCAAGAGAAAGTTTCAAAGACATTGACATGCTAGCTTATTACAATTGTGTCCATGCAAGAGAGAATGGCAACGAAATCTGTTTGTTTTTTATATTACAAGGGTAAAGCTATAGGAGATAACAGTTGGGAAGATGCTATTGGGCATTGTTAAATTGAAAGGCAATGGCCACTGAAAATATTGTAATAATTGTTAAAAACTGCTTAATTTCTTCACTTGATGAATATTGTTATGGAGACAAGATCCTTTTTATTGGTGTTCCACTGTTGTTTCATTTTTGTGGCAAACACATCACAAATTTTCATGCAAATAAAGTCTCTTTTTGGACTTCAAATTACTCTGACAAACCGGAACAGTGCGCTCAGAACATTCTGGCGTATGCATGAAATGCACAGATGTTTCCTCCTCTTAGCCAAGTGTCTACATTGGTTGTTGTGCAGACTCAGTTGGCTGGGAGGCCACAGGAGGGGCAGCCGACTGTTTGTAATGGTCTATGGAGCATGTCTTCAGGCCAAGACCCTGTTCCCAAGACGACAACAACTGAGAGTTCCCCATGACCTTTACAAGAGCCTGGAAAGTTTGGCATTCCAGATAAAAAGAAAAACGTTTTAGAGATACTGAGGCTGAAAAGGAAGAATTGGCAAGTTGATGCCCTAGCTAAAATCCAGTATCTATATAGTCCTAAAATGCATTTAACAATACTCTGATACGTGCATAAATAAGCTGAAGGGTTTTATGAATCAAAAAACTTGACCACCATCTGACAAAATATGGCCACGAAAATACCATCAAGAAAAGACTACTTCAGCCTAACCCAGCATAAGCAAGCCACTCGGTCTCCATAGTAAAAGGATTATGTCATGACCAAAGCAACTTGAGGAAAATGCAGCCTAGGTATGCTGTGACGAGTGACTGAGTGGATAAAATATTTGTGAAAGAATAACCATGCAAGCCACACGACTAGACAAGTGACTGGAATGGAGAACTACCCTGTAGTACATTAGCCAATAGCCATGATGTCATTATTGTGCATCTTGGAGCCAGGGCAGAAACCCATCTGTACTGATCCAAGAGCCGAGGTCTTGCATCACATTGAGATGGTATCAGACTATATTTAAAGTATGATTCTGCAGGAGGACAGGAAAGGACTCTTACAGCTCCTGGATACAAGTTACTCAACAAAACCCTCTTTTAACACAAGCTATGTTCGTCTTCTTATTTCTTCTTCCAATAGTATTAATATTTATTTTCTCCATCCATGTTCCTCCTCTCAACTTCCCAACTTTCTCTTCCCCTCTCTCCCAGGGCAGGCAGCTGGCTCTACATCAGACACATCCGAGGACAAAAGGAAAACTCCAGATTGCCGTGGTGAGGGCAGCCACCCGTGGCAGTGCACTGCGGGATTTCAGTTGTTTATGGTTAATTGGCACTAATTACAGATCGACAGACTCACTAAGCTCTAGAAACTCCAGTTGGTACAAAGAATGGATAGAACTGGTTTTGACAAAAAAAAAAAAAACACAGACTGACCATTAAAACTGTCTCCACTTGAAGCAGGCCAGATAAAACATGGAGGGATGTAAACTCAATAGGGAGGCTTAAAGACATGGCTCAGGATCAAGCGCACACTCCCTGGGGAAGCCTATTAACTTGTGCAGGGGCACAATGTTGCGGTTTTATTGCTACCCTGAGGCGTGATGTAGTCAGCATATGGGAGTATGTACAGTATGCATTGAATTTAATTCACAATTCAGGCTGGCTGTTGTAAAGCTAATCCTAAAGACAATCTCCCTCTTCCAAGCCTAATGTCTCCCTTTACAGTCACTATAGCGGCATCAAAAGACACGCTTCTTCAGCAAATGTGTTGCATTATAACTGATCTTTTACAGGAAACCCCAGCGGTAGGCGTCTTCATCAAATGAGGGGCCTGTGAAAGACTAGTGTCTTTTGAATCAGTAATGGATTTCGAAAACTCCAGCCATGTTGGAGCTACCATTAGTAGCTTACCAGAGGTTCTATTGGGTGGTGTGGGTTCTCAAACTCACACCACCCCAAACTATGAGCCACTGCAAGGGTTGCGTGGATGGCCAGGGGGAAAATATGCAGTGGAACTAAGTTGAACGAACATGATTTATGTAATAAAAAAAACAAGAGTTTGCTGATGCTATCGTGCTGACCTAAATCACTTCTTCCCTTTCAATTAAAATTCTACTGGGCTGCTTTTTTAATGAATTCCATCCGTTTACGTGTGGTGGGGGCGCATGAACCTTTTTTTTGTTTTCTGAATGGGGAAAAAGTTTGAGAACCACTGCCCTAGAGTACAAAAGATAATGGTCTCACTTGAAACAGCCAACAGAGGGATCCTGCTAATAAGAGAGGGCCTTCCTTTTTAGGAGATTTCAGGCTTTACAAAGATTTGGGTTTAGGATTGTGTTATCTAGCTCACTCAGTAGACCTTTGCTGCATGTCACCCCCCTCTGTGTCTTCAGCTGTCTCTGTCCAATAAAGGGTGCAAACAGGGTAATCACTCTGGTTGCTCGCTTAGCAAAAGTGCATTCGATTGTATATCCAGCCTAAAGACATGTGTTACATGTCTGTTCCCTACTCTCTAGGCTTCTGGTTTTATGCTCCCACAACATCATACAGCATCTTGACAACTGTGGGTGTATAATTTCTATTCCCGACAAAGCTTTGCCTGACAAGTTAATAGGCAATCACACACAGGAGGCGCGCATGTATGTGACTTACAGATAGCACACACATGAACATATGAAGCCAACACAGCACATGGAATCACTGACAGCCAAAACTTCTGAACGAAAAGAAGGGGTTTGTTGCGGATAGCTGTGGGTTTGAGCTGAATAAAAGCACATGAGGTGTCAACCTAGGAAATTCAGCAAACCAAACAGAGCGTTGGGGAAAATCCAGGCATGCAATCCCCTTGAAATGTGCACTGCATAGGAACACTGAATCCAAACACAGCAGCCCACTGCTTTGCAATTAAACACTAAATATGTTTCACTTGCCTCTCTGCTTTGTGTTGTTTGGAAGCGCTTGTGTTATACAATGACAACTACCTGCCACTTTTACTTTGGCTTAATGCCAATCACTAGATCCTGTAACTACTGGTTATGTTCATGACGAAGGGGGTGATGTATTTGATTCAAATAAAAATGGAAGAACAAAAAAAAAAAGCAACTAATGATTATTATGGTAATTCTTCACACAAAGTAGAGAACAAAAAAGAATCACCAAATGTTGACTATGAAACAACAAAAGAACAAATGTCCTTTTATTTCATACAACAAAATACATATACACACACTGCAAGACACACAAGCACTGACCTAATGTTATGTTTGCTCTATTTGTTATTAGTATTTATGTCCTATGCTGTTGTATAAAACGACTGTGACAAACCTTTTTAATTACAGCCCTGTATGAAGAAAGTCAGCCTGATTAATATGCATGTCCTCCTTTCTGTCATGCTTCCACGCCAAGCCTTACTTACACAGTAAAAGTAAATTAACATGCCTCGCTTAACTAGCTGAGATGTAATAGGGGACTCATGAGTGTGTGTGTGCAAAAGCGATAGCTTTTAATTAAATAGGAGAGTACTGGTGGATGCAGGGTGAGTATGGGTAATGTATATTGGGAGTGAGTGAGTGAACTTAATAATTAGTAAATTTCAACCCCCTTAAAAACAGTGTACTAACTTAGGCTGAATCATTATTTTCTCAACTGGTGAATACAGAAAACTGATTTAATTTAAACGAGCATTGTCCTTGTAGTGGAGGGGCATACGTTTACACAAATATTTTGTATTAATATTTAAGTTGTATTATTAATTATATTAAGTTAACAGAGTTGTGAATTCTGAGCTGGTTTACAACACAATTGTACAAGAGTACATGAATAGGTTATTGGCCAAAGTGTCCTATGCAATCCTAACAAGATTACAAACTAGTGCGCACTAGGGCTGCACAATTAATCGACATATTACTGAAATCGCAATATGGCCGAGTCCAATATCCAAATCGCAGAAGCTGCAATTTTTTGATAAAGGTCAAATGTGTTACATAACAGCTTTATAACGAAGTACTGTAATGCTTCAGAGATGCCCTGGCCTACAAATCTTGTTCTCCAGATTAAAGAAAACATGTTTGTTTGGTACAGACCCCAACAAATGTCACATCATCGTGATTTCACTATCTTTTTCAGTGAAAAATTGTGATGCAAAAATGATCATTCCCGCTAATCGTGAATCATATCACAATCGTTATAGGTGTCAAAATGATCACTATATTATTTTTTTTTTTACCGTATCATGCAGCCCTAGGGCATACAATACTAAAATCCCCTCTAGATAAATGTATCTTGTCCAAATGGGTCGGTGATCTTTTCCTTGATAAATAAAAGCTAGCCTATAACAGCAGTTCACAAATGACCCTGAGTAAGAAGAACAAGCTCTTTAACTGCTTTTGAACATCTTAGACCACTATTTTTTTACACTTCACAACAACTGAACCTGTTTCACATGTTAAATGACACATTAACCAGAAATGATAATACAACCGGGGACCATTCACATTGTAAGAAATGGAATCATCTTCCCCATTTCAGTCCTCTTTTGAGTGCTCTTTCCACCCCTCAAAATCACCTTGCTTTTTCCAACGCCTAAACAAACAAACATCGGAAGGGTTTCCTCTGATCCTTGCTGAGTCCTCGTCACATGTCGGTGCAGGTGTTCCACTCTAGTACTGGCCCAGAGGGAAGAGGATGTGCTGGCACAAGGGAGAAATATGCATGCCAGAATAAATATGTGTATGTGTGTATATATTCTCCATTTACATCTTTTCTTCTTCAGCAAAGAAAACAAACTTTCAACATTTCAAGTGAAACTCCTCCTTCATGTGCGTTAACAGTGCCAGGGGGGAGAAGCCAATCCTTATGTTTGAACATCACATTTTCACTTTGATCTGGCAATATGCTGTCCCAGTACTGAGCCCAGACATATAAAATTAACTGAGTTTTGGAGCTCGTTGTGCTGTGGTCCTGTTTGCCAGCCTCGTGCTCATTGGCTAGTTTGTGCACAGCCACTGTTCCTGTCAATCAACAGTCTTCTGGATCATAGCGCTCCCAACTCCTCCCATGGCCCAGACCTGGCTGAATGCCAGTATCTGGGCAGGACACCCACCTGCTATCACAGTGACACATGGAAGTTTCACAAGCAAGCAGCAGCCAGTTAAAAACACCAAATTCGCAAACTTGCTTCTAACCGAATAAGGACTTCCGTTCCTTCTTTCCTCCAAGTGCTACATGCTGTCTTTCACGCCATTCTCAGACAGACATGTCACACTTGTCTCATCCCGTACGAACCACCAGCCTGGAGCCCCCGTCAGCCTGCCAGCCTGATATAGCTGTGGTATGGGCCCGGGTCTGAAGGACTGGGAGTGTTTGTTTTCTTGCCATTTCGATCTTCATGTGATCCAGATCATGTCACGCACCGAACAAGAAGCGCTTACACAACTGGGGGGGTGTTACTGCTACAGAGATTCGGCATGCACTAATATTGCTAATGAGATCACAGCGTGGATGGGCCGTGTGCATGTGTGTGTAGTATGTGAGACAGCGACTAACTGGAGGGTCTAGAGTTGAACAGGTAATTTGAGATGTGCTCTCACTCAGCTGGGTGACTTGAAAATGGGGTGAGTCTGCTAATTTAATTTGAGCAGCATCAACAGGATTATTTGCGGAAAAGAGTCTTGCTGTGTCAGGCAAGGTCAGGCAGCGGATGTTTGTTTACAAGTGATGCGGTGGTGAATGCTGGGATGTATTTTCATCGTGAATGTTGCATAATCTCCTAACCACCTTGGAATGCTAAATGACAAATACTGTAAGGTAAGACTGTTCTTCTGTTTGCCAGTAAATTTATTGTTGCAGCTGCACAGCCTTTACTTTGTTCTCAGTTCATATTTAAATCCAAATATAATTTTCTTTCATTATCCATACAGAATCAAGGAAGCGTCATTTCAAGGATGAATCATTCGTGGTCAAAGCCTACCTGTACTATTGAGCTCGACACTAACTGAAAATCTAAATCGCTCACATCTATGCGTGAGCACTAATTTAAAAGTACAATTTGTCTCCCACTGGAATTACACTCACTTGCCAGGTTATTAGGTACACCTAGCTAAACGTAATGCATTATACAGAGAGGTGTTTCTGTTATTTAGCCTACCCTCACTGCTATGAATGAGGTGAAGTGAACAAAACACCCATCTGTCTAAAACAATATAATTCAGCAGCACCACAAACTGCAGCCTACACAATGACCATATATGTGAAACAACACCTCTCTAAAAAAACTGAACTTTATTGCAGGACTGTTGTATTAGACTGCATTAGTAGGTATAGGTGTATCTAATAAACTGGCAACTGAGCGTATATTGTGATGATTTAATATCATGATAAGAAACTGTTTTCTAAGTGTATAAGTTTAAAATATATTTCAAACTCTAATTTAAACATTTTAAGGTTCATTTAACATTTTAAGTTTTGCCAAAATTGCTTCCATTACGAGTTAAGGGGTTATGGTGAAGCTGTGGACTTTACACACCCAGCCGCCATTGCAATGTGCAACTGCACCTAATCAAAAAGATAACTTTAGCCCCGGGGTTATGGCAGCTATGGAGATACCACATGGAGACGGCAAGAACCATGTTAGCTTAGGATGCTTGTATATTCTCCTACATGTTTCCAATGGAGATTGTTGACAATGCAGAAAACATTTAGCAAGTTGAAGAAAAGCTCTGTAATCTTCTCTTTTTAAGTAACACACGAGGGAAGCCATCTCCACTGCAAACCTTCTGCCCACCGTGATGATTGCTCTGTATCACAGTGAATGAAAGAACACAACCACTGCACGCCAATAGTCTCCTTATCAGCAAAGACAACCCCCCCCCCCATCATCGTTCTACATCACTGTGAGGAATTGAATTCAGAGACGGCCAGAACCAGTAAAATACATCCATCTGGTGTTGCAATGGTGCTTTCAACAGGTAGGTATGTACGACGGACAGTCAACCACTACGACGGACAGCGGTCAAACCCTTGTTTCAAGTATTGACCCAGCTTTACTCTGCAGTTTACTGCAACAACAAATGTGATTTTAAAGAACTGATACAAATTCTCATGAATACTAAGATATTGGCCATACTGCCTATCCTATGGCTTTTAACCTAATTACTGTATTATCTAAATACAAATGTAGGATTACTATTTTTGACAACATTAGTGCCAATATTGGCCTACATTATCTATGAAGAAGAAATTGGGTTCATATGTCATTACGTTTGGCTTGATCGTCTATGCATTTTGGCATGGTAATAAAACTGGGATTAGATAGTAGCCACATTACACTGGCAGCATATATATTTCTGTCAGCTACTATGGTTCAAGACAGCACTTAACACGACATTTCCAATAGCTCAAATCAGCCAAAGCTGAGGCACAGAGGTATTAAAGTTGTCCCTGTCCATCACTGAAATAGAACAAGATTAAAAACTGCCATAAAGAAGACAAGGGGTTTATTGTAAGAACAAGAGATAAGAAGTAAAGCATTTCTAAATTTCACATTTGGATGGAAATAAGTGAGTCACGATGACCTAGTTTAGCATTCAGAACAGTGGAGGAAAGTTTTATACATTTGCAGTGTCAGGAAGAGTCATTAATAAGTGTGGATTTACAGAGAAGCACCACACCCACCACCTCCATCCATCTCATCTGTAATTTATGAGACTTCTATATTCCTCTAAGCTTTGTCAAGATGCAAATTAAGAACCATAAAGAATATTTAGACCATATAGAATACATCCACACAACTAAAGGAAGCTCTGCAAAGTCAAGCTCCAAAAAAAAGTTTATAAAATGTTTGCAATCAAAACTGAGCAGCTGATGGCTGTTCTGATATCTAACAAAGAAACAAACAAGCAAATTCACACAACCCACCTCCAAAAACCTACCGTATCATCCTGAAAAGCCTCAGATTAATGTACGAGATAGCATTGAGGCATGTTAGTGGCCCCCATCCAGCCCTGTAATCTCCAACAGCAGGCAGAGCTCAGGTTCACCATAGTAAACAAGACCAACAGCAGCAAGGTATGTCTGAGAGACTTCAGCACAACACGTAGCATGTTATTTTAAGATGCAGGCTGAGTCCAGGAGGGCTAGTGAGGTCAAAACTTTGCCAAAAGCAAGTACCCCTCTGTGCTCTCAACACATTTGAGAAAGCCAGCATTGTTATGGCCTCACCATAGCCACAACCAATCACAGAGACCTTGTCCTAACTCAAACAAATACTTGTGTAGATAGATCACCACAGATCCTGCAAGGGAAGATTATCCTTCCATATATGGAGATCAATACAGTATCAAGCCAGTTAAAAGTTACAGATCATATAACACTGTTTTTTTATTTACAGTGCTTGAAACTCAAACTCAAATTCAACATAGAAACAACTGAACCACAGACATTTTAGAAATGTATTCACAGTAAAAGTATACCCAAGATTGTAGCAAGAAAGGCATTTTCTCCCTGGACAGGCTTTGTCGGAAGAGTTCCTGTCCCTATTTAGGGATATTTGTCTAGTGAAAAAGTCAGACCCTGAGGCAAACCCCTGATACCCCTTTTCCACCAAAATGAACCAGGTGCCAGTTCAGAGTTGGTTCAAATGACGAGCCTTCTAAGAACCCGTTTGTGTGTCCACAGGCTACAGAGCCACCACAGAGCCAGGTCTCACGTGACTGTATACGTCACATGTTTCCCGGTAACGCTAGCACGGCAGCGCCGAACACAAACCCCATCAACAATCACGGACGTTGCGTTGCTATTTATGTTCCCCGTAGTTTGTACGGAGGGAGATTGCAAGCAAGAGTAGCAGTACGTACATAACATTTATTTTGAACAATGACATGTCAACTTTAGCCTCAGCATGTTTCTACCCTCCTAGCATCAACGCTGCTGATAAACGATCGCATTGCAGTTAAATAAAAACGTATTAAGCGTTGGTGTAAGCAGCAGAAGTGAAAACTGTTCGTCTTGTCGGTAACGGTAACCCCGCCCCCAGCCGCTGTAGTAAGCGGTGCTTACTTCTAGACCAGCAACGATTTGGTGCTACTTAAGAACCACTTTTACTGGCTCCGAGCTGGTGCTTCGGCTGTGGAAACACAAAAAAACGATTTGAAACTAGGCTCTGGCTCTGAACTAGCACGAGCTCCGCCTTGGTGGAAAAGGGGTATGAGAGCAGGGGCCACTGGGCCAGACTGGTGCCAACACTCGCCTAAATCAAAAGCCTAACTGGAGAAACACTTGATGCAGGGGATATTTTTCACCTGTTCCAGAGACACATAATGACAGTGTTGGAAATGTAAAGGGTACATGTGAAGGTGTGCACACATGCTGGGTGGGCTCAAATGCATGAGGCTGCATGTCACTCTATTCGGGGGGGGGGGGGGGGGGGACAGTGAATTTTATAAGTATTTTATAGTTATTTGCTTTACCCCATATCCATCCACGCCCAGATTTAATCACCAGAAATGCAGAACTGTGGGACCAAGCCTAAAGGCGTTTTGCTTCTAAATGAAATTGGAAACCGGATTCATCCAGGGATTTTGATCTCCCACCACATATTGTTAGGTCTTTATTGGCCATCTCTCGTTCCAGCCTCAGGCTGTAAGCTGAGTTAGTTCTCAGACTGAGGGAGGTATTAGGAGCTTTTTCAAAATTCAGAGAAAGAATATTTTATTCAGGCACAATTTCTACATTTCATGGTAATAAAGAAAGCACAGATTAATCTTCTGAGAATTCAGTGCTCAAGAGTAAAAAATTAACAGCAAACTTCCTTCAAAGACAATAGCATTTGATGGTTTAAAAGGCCACATTATTATTGTATGACACACATTCCTTGTTGTTGGTTTGGGACACTTTAGGTCAAGTATCCACAAATCTATTAAAACAATAAGCTCGAGACTGAATTTGCTTTGAATGTTTTGCCACAATGCTGTGACACAAGAATGCGGTTATAAGTTTTAGTGTCAAGTTGAGTTTGTAATGCTTTAGCCACTGTGCAGTTAGCATGAGTTAACCTTGTACTAACTTTTTACAAAGAAACTCAATATTGAGAATACATGTTCTCAATGCAAGGACAGTTCGCTGTCAAGCAAATTGTCAAGAAATTTAGGCTTCACAGGCAGAGATTAATAACGACCCGATCTGTCTGACCACCACAGCTTGTTAATGTTACCAACTTTAGTTGACCCAAAAACGGCTTTGATCGGCTCAAGTGCTTTTCAAACAAAGAAAACCGCGAAGACCTTTTTTGTATTTTGTGCTCTTTAGCAAAACTGTAGAACAAATTTGACACATTTGATCAATTTTTTTGCAAATCATCCATTGCTGCCTTCTCTAAAAATAAACTACTCTTTAGTTGGTTTTTTTGTTTTGAGAAAAGCCCTTGGAAGCTCTGGAGTACTGTTGGGAGGTTACAGCCACAACATCACTTATTATTCCCAGTCTACTGCTCTGTTAGTAAGTGGGAGCCTGAGAAATAACAGAACATGTCAAGCTTGGAATGCAACGCAGCTTGAACGTACCATTGAAAACATCTCCAAATGAAGTCTTTGGTTTCAGGGTCCGAGTCTACTTGAGACCAGCGTGTATAGTGTGTGAACGACGTGCGCAAAGAACACAAGGTTGTCAAGGTTCTAATCATTAATACTGTTATGAGATGTTTGTATAAAATGAGTTAGCTGACTCTGCTTATGGCCAAGACCCACAATTTTCCTTCAGAAGAATTCAAACTGAACCAGTCTACATGGTGCTAGAACCATGTTTGAGGATGGTCTCCCAGCCAGGGTGAAATCCTAGAGGGGTTTGAGACCATCAGGTCATTCATCAAAAATGGTAGTGCATTCATTCTACATGCTGCCACATTATCATCCGTTAGACTTTCCACTGATGGCCAAAAGCAACAGCTAATGTAATGTCTGAGATGACCCACATCAATCAGCCTTTAAAGAGACATTAACGAGGCATCGTAGTGCTTTTAACAAGCAGAGAGACAGGTGAGAGGTCTGGAAGACGTCAACAATGAAAAGGCCTTACATCACCACTGGCTCAGCCTTTGTTTTATGGACCCCACAGGATGATGATGGTGGTAGGAGTAGACTATCCCACACCCACTATTCAGTTTATCTGACACCATTAAATCACTGAGTCCAACAGCTTTAGCCCGTTAAGTCGGTTTGGGATACGCTGAATAGCTGAACTCTGCCTGGCCTGTGAGGACGAGACACACTTAAATCACACGCTTTGGTGAAAGGACAAAGTTTGACAATGGGTGAGCAGCAGCATACAGCTCTTAGCCACCGTTGGGTCATTAAGGTCATCACGTAGCTAATAGCCCTCATACGTATGCATAGCAAAACAGCTGTGGCCCAGAGGCTTATTGGAATAATGCACTCTAACTTAATAACAAACTGTTTTTATACCGTACCTATCGTAAATTACTCTAAAAGCAACGTACGAGCATCTTCACTACAGGCTGATGTGAGTTTTGATTAATTTAACAGTTGTTATATGCAGCATTACCACATTATAACTTCAATGCAGCTAATAGCTCATTAGACTTACATTATCAAGGTCAACACCTTAGCTAATAGCTTATCAGCAAAGCCATAGCCTTGACTTTCCCAGTTAATCACAAATTTTTACAATGTCAACATTCCTTTACCGGTCAAAGAGAAATATTTTAGACTGTAATCATCAGCTCTCTTAAAAGCTCTCTTGAATAAATGGCATGTTAACATAGAAAACAAAGCTAATTTTGCTGTTATATAGAAACATGCACACTACAGGAACAAATCTATGCCAAGGTTATTAAAGCTGTCATCCCACTTTACTGCTTTAGTGCACGTTTGACCACATAGGTAACTAGTGTATGAGCAAGTGTATGAGCAAATGGTCACACAGATACAAAATAAACAGGAGCACAACACACACAAGGTTGCTGGTGTGACATTGATGATCATCCTTCACTCACAGATCAAATACCCTGCCAGGAGTAGGTGCCGTCTGGCTCGATGTAAGATCCGTGTCACTGTGATCTACTCCTTTATTATCAACTATCTTTCAACATGCCACAGAATGATGACTGATACAAAAATGACTCATAACACTGATAACACTTGGTCAACATGGCATATCACTGATGTCACTAATGTCACATACAACAAGTGTGAAATCAAGTAAAGAACTCCAAATCTCACATATCTTCATCTGATAAGATTGCATAGTTCCTCAGCTGATAAACCCAAAATAAAAATGTCATGAAGAAATAGACTTCAATTAAAGGATAAAGCTTCTAATTAAAAAAAAAAAAAAAGGCTTTTGGTAATCAAGACAAATCGTCAATATACTCGACTAGCTCCAAGTGTTTCACCATTCATCTGGGTGAGGATTACTTTGATTTGTTCTGACATCGTCCCACCTGGATGATTCAGATGACACTACGCTGCCTTTTGGTAGGTGCAATGTTATTGCCTGATAGCAGCAAAATGTACTCGGTATAAGCCACAACCTGGAGCTGCCAACACGAATTATATCAAGATCAGAGATCCAAAACAAAACGCAACTGGGCTCCAGCTCTGCCTTGATTGCAGACAGGGCTGAAGTTTTTAGACATGGCTTCCAGCCCAAACTGCACTTTATCAGGCTCCACTGACCTTCTAAAACCTGTGACTGTTTTGTTTAAGGGCCAATTGCATGGCCGAATTCGTGATGTTGTAAAAGGGGAACAATGTTGTTTGTCACAAAGAGTGTGACATTTAGAAAAGGTAAAGTGGGACTTTGTGGAGACCTCATTTTGGAGATGGAAACTTGTGCTGGTGTGTTATGCTGAATTTTAGACCTTGAGCCTAATTACCTGTCTCACTAAATATAAATTTTTGACAAACCAATCATTTAACATTGGTAGCATTTTCAGTCCACTTACAAGAGTGTGTAACATTCCTGTTCATTTTGATCATTTATTGAGGTGCACAGGGATAATAACTGTGAGCGGGATATGAACAGTTTACAGGCCCTGAACAATATCAGAAACTAAAATATGAATGTGATACCTCATTGACCTACATAAAGAAATAGTTATTGACTTGTCCCTCTCCACAGTTCGGTGCAGACCTAGCTACAGAACAGCAGTCCTGGAGTGAGGAGGGATTCAGTGCCTTGTTCAAAGACACTTCAGAAAAGGAGGGATAGGGTATGCATGAAGCCTGAACTTGAGAGGCATTGTTTGCGATATCACACAGAGAAGTGTTATTACAGTCCGCAAATCAAATTATTATGCGGAAGTAATAGGCTTTGAGCAGAGATTGACATGTCAAAAATAAGTCAAATTTAAAAAAGCAGCAGTAAGAAGATTTGAATCTGGTGTGAGTAACACTACTGTTCTATTGCAACGGGCCCCTCTTTGAGTGTGTGTGTGTTTTTGCTCACCTGTTACCTAGCTCAAGCCCTGGCTCCGGGCAAGGGGGAGAGGTCAAGGGCCATAGTGTCACATGACACCAGATCTGTTTCAGTGCCCACACACAAACACACACACACACACACACACACACCACGAAATTACCTATTATTTATGTCACTGAGTTTTCTCCAACAGCCAATATATACATATATACATATTGGCCAAAAAAAGTGTTTGGAATCTTTTCTGTTTAGCACACAATTCCTTTAAACCCAGGTTACAAACAGCCCAACCACCCAATCACAATTAAAAACATTTGGAATTCAGGCAAAGTTTTATGCGATTTAATGTAGACGGACTGTGCATAATTTCCCTTCTTTGAAGAGGACTAAAGTGTGCACTCATACATAATTCAATACTTTCATCTCAAAATACTATTATGCCTTAGGGAAAAAACAATGCTACTTGGAAGTCCACGAGTTGATATATAAAGGGGAAAAAAAACAGATTCAAAAGAACAAGTGTAGTGTACACAAACGTCTTAAAATGGCTTATTAGTTTCAAATTAACAAATAACATGCTTTGCTTCAATGCCAAAATTGTAACTGCATGTGTTTGGTTCTTTCAAGAGGCAGATTTGCTATGTAATAATGAAGTTTAAAAATGCAGCACTAGCTCATTAAGCTGATTGGTGTATTGAACTTTTTGTTGTTTGTTTCTGTTTTACAGAGGCAAACAAACAGAGTTTCCGCTTTATCATTCAAAATTGAAAAGATTAGAATTTGTTTTATCGATACCTGGCACTCACATCCACTTCCTCAACATGCACTGCCATCTATCTTATAAACAAATAGTGATTAGCCTCATTTCAGGTGAAGCTCTGGGTCATTGGTCTTTCTGGCGAACAGAAACAACTTTCATCCCAATTCACAATGCGAGGGGACAGATTTTCAATGTCTCACCGCACTGCCATTTCAAAACGTGCCTCAAGGCCGGTTCCTTTACGACACAAAAGAGCCCATTGAAATGAAAAGGGTAATTTATGTCACATGCATGTCATCTGTTTTAACACACCGCTGTGGTAGCGTAGATAAATACCACAGCTGAGTGTCTGTGATAGGCAAACAAGAAGGTGAAAGGCAAATAAAATACTTGTGACTGTTGAGCAACTGCCATGAACCATTCTGATCATTTAGGCGTATATCCTACAACTGTCAGACTTTATCAGTCAAAGATGCTGTGAATCACAAAACCTCTTGCAGCCCACTGAAACACAAAGATCAAGATTTACACAAAACACTATCTTCCTGTTGCTCCCCGCAAAGAATGTCAGGTATTTTCCCAAAGAAATGTAGGAAACAATCCAACAAATATTTGTCCCACACACTTTGGGAACAGGCATCCGCAGAGCACTTATCAGAAGGCAAATCTGAAATCTCGGCAAATCCGCCTCCCCATGCTCTTTAAACAGGTGAAGAAGTAACAATGTCAGACGCCTGCCTTGGTTGTCACTGTCAACTCATGAGTGGTGGACAAAGCAAGCGCAAGGAGCGAGTAAAAACAAGGACTGACAACTACAGTCCCACATGAACGCACAAAGGACACCTCATTTATCGAGAGCCATTCAAGACACACTGCTCTGAATGGGCTGAGGTTCACAGCGGTAGTGTACTTCACCTTTCACCGGCCTGAACTTGTGACACTGAAACTGAAGAACGTTCCACTTTCACAAACACGTTCTTCACATTAAAACAGAAGGGTCCAACACTTATTAATGCAGAACAATAAAATGTACTCCAAAATACAACTAGGCTTTTTGGAGTGAGCTACTGATGTTTTCCCCCTAAAGCTGACAACATTTTGCTTTCGACCCACGTGCCCGTGTGCGGAGACTGGCACTGGCAGTCCAACACACGCGTGGGTGTGTGATTTTGTAGGAAAGAAACGGGCAACAGGCAGCTATTTTCACAACTGATTAATAATTTCAGGAATTTTTCAAGCACAATATGCCCACACATTCACAGGTTCCAGCATTCCAAATGTAGGAATTTGCCGATAAACGGAACGTCGTTGGGTTTTGGACTGTAGGTTGAACAAAAAAAAAAGGGTTTTTTGAAGGCGTCACCGGAAAATTGCGATGGCCATTTCAAAAGCGGCTTGCTTGACCCCTTGCGGACAGACCCGACGAAGCATGAATTCAGACTGGCCACAAATCTGCATCATGATGTAGTGATCTCAGAATCAGTTTATTGCAATTAAATCACAGCAAAATCTGTTCATTTTGGGTTCATACCACTGTAGTAAGACAGAAAGAGTTATATTTACTTGCGTTAAGGCCTTTAAACACCTGGGGCGGCTAATTCGCACGTCAATATATTTTTTCGTGCTGAACGCGAATATTACACTGCGAGAAAGCTGTGTCGCAGGCGAATAAAGGCATCAACCTATGACGTTGTGCGTAGCGGACGTTACGTCACAACTCCTAACGACAACGGCGGACCTGTTTGACTTTGTTTTGGTCCAAAGATGCGCAAACAGACATAAATGATCTAGAGAGGACTTCAGCAGCAGCGGCGCAGTGAAAGCCTGATCCCAGTGAGAGAGAGGTTCCACCTGGGTGACTCTGATGGGACAATCCGGGCAGATGGGTGGAGGTGGAGCTGGAGCTGCTGCAAGACCATCCTGTCCTGAGTGTCTGCGTGGGCGGAGGTGAAGATCACATCTGACAGGCACGCCGTCTCCGGGGACGGCTCCGGCCCCCAGTGAGTTTTAGTAGCCTACGAGCTGGCACCGACCTGGATCGCTGCGTCGTGTGGAAAAAGTTCTGACCTCGTTATTTTCGGCCCGTTTACTCGCCGCGCGCCACCGGCGAGTGAACGCAAATGACCCAACTGATCCAAATGGAGCCTCGCGTTTGGTGTTGAGCGCAGGTCTACTTCAGGAGTCTGGTGTAAACGGCCTGTCGCGGGGATAACACGGGTCAGCCTAACGCCAGCAAGCACGGGCTGGAGACAGTTCTTGGATGGAAAAGGAGGTTGAGACAGGAGGCTCCCCTACAAATGTTTACACGTAAGGTTGCGGGAATTCTCGGAATAAAATCGCATCTTTTACTTAATGAGCTTTTTTGTTCTTTTTTTTTACACCAACGCCAATCAAAAAACTCTAATCTTTATGTTCATGTAGTTCTTTATTTAGCAAAGAAGTTTAACTCTAATGGGCATTTTATGTAAGTTTAATTATTATTATTATCCCAATTGGTGACAGTGTGATAAAATAAAATTCCTTCTTAATAAGTTTGTTGTTGTTGTAACTTGGTCCAGCAGTAACTGTTGCAGGTAGGACGGTAACAATGCTGACGACAGTAAAAACGTGCGCTTCTCTTTCCACTCGTCCCTATTTATTACCGTAATATATGAACGTGTGGGGTGGTGAAACGCCTGTCACGTAAACCCATCGCCCACCGGTTCCCTCTACAAAGGACCCCTGGACCCCGGTCCTGGTCGGCGGCGGTAAGTTAAACGCTGCCTGTCCCGTTTTGTAAACACTGAGAAGTTGTCCTTTGAAAGGGGCTCGTTTCCAAACTAGGTGTATTCGCTAAACCAACTTTGGAGCAAACCCACACGCAAGCAGCATCGTGTGTCTGAACGAACTGAGCCGTCCCCCGGTATTTTCGCCCTCCCTCCGGTTATGACAGCGGCGGCGGCTAGCGCTGCAGCGACGTTACGAAGTCAGCACGCAGTCGGTAGTTAGCGCTCATTCAATTCGGTGAAACGTCCAACGGCTAGCAAACTTCTCCGCTGTGTTCGCATCCCCGGCCGCGGACCGCATAACTCTTACGTTTGGCGCAAACGGAACTCACAGAGCCGTTAGCTTAACTCGTAAAGACACGACGTGCCCCTGCTGCGCAAACTGGGACTTGGCAGCCGAAGGAAACTGACGAGACTTGCGGCTGAGACACTTTCAATTTTGGATAAAGGAACCCGTAGCTAACTTTTCCATACCTTTCAGACTCGAATATCTCCCCGTCGATACTACCACTTCTCAGCGGCCACAAATCCCGGTTTTGACAACGTACTCTTCGGCAGGAGTAAAGAAAATCCGAGTGTGTGGCTCAACTACTGCCAGAGCCAGCGATTCTTCGCACTCGGCTCCTCTCTCCGTGGCTCCGGTAACAGCCGCTGCAGTTTTTTCCACCAGCCTGGCGCGGGAGCGAGCGCGCTGGGATACTGGGCAGGCCGGGAGAACCGCGTGAACGCGCAATTTACAAGGCACACCAAAAATGTCCAAACGAAAGTAGAAATCCACAACGCATCCAGAGCGGTTCTGTATTTGCAATAACCGTCACGTTAGGAGAGGAGAGTTTGCAGTACCGTGAACTTCATCTTCTGCAGCTGTTCGCGAAAGTGATAGGATGGGAAAATGCTCAAAATACCAGGACACTTGGCTTATTTAATTTCAGTTAATGCATTGAATCATTTAAATAAATGCATAGGAAGTAGGCCTTGAGATTTTTTTGTCTTCAAACCACTGTTTCTAAGGTCAAGAATGAGCTCTCACTCTCATAAAAAAATAAAGAAGAAAAAATAAGTGATTTCACAAATAATATGTTGTGTCTAATGTGTCCTTCTGTATAAGAACGGTTTCATTGCAAATATGTCCTAAGCTGAAAGGAATTGCAATTCATATGATCATTGCTGCATTCCTTTAGGTTTAGCCATCATCAGTATTATTTATTACTTTCCCACTTTGACGAGCCAAAAGGCCCGCAGAGACAAAGATCTATATTCAATTTCACATTTAAGTTTTCTTCTGCTTAAAATCATTAGACAGGGAAGTCATTTTTTGAAAATCAGATCTCTAAGGTCATCATGTATCATGATTATACAGATGGTTACAGGGACTCTGGGCAAGGCATCGTTCATAGCCAGCGGTGTTCAATGACATTTTTATTTATTTTCTTACTTCTCCTCCGCTGCATACACTTAACTTTTGACTCCACTACGTTTATTTGACAGCTGTACTTACTTTGCAGACGCAGAGTTCCACATTCAAAAGATCAGTTTATAAAACACGGTGCATTCTTAGATTGCGCTACCCTGCTGTAATGGATAACATTAGCTCGACCTCGGCCAGCCACGTTCTTCAAAATCCTTCTTATACATGAATGCGTCAGTAGTAATAATAATAACAATCTGAAAATGACAGTGTTGTGCTGATAATAATTTGACTCCAGTCAAATTTTGAGTGAAAGAACTTTTACTTGTAATGGAATATTTTTACATTGTGGTATTGATACTTTTACTCAAGTAAAGGATTTGAATATGTCTTCCATCACGGTCAATGACCTTGTCAGTTTAACTGCACTGTAGCCTATAGCTCCTATGCATTACTGATCTATTCTAGGGTGTTATATACGGTACTTCGTGTTGCTGTGACATTTGTTAATCAGAGTGTTCTTTCCGTTAATCCCTGTAAAGAAAAGCCCCTTTCACTGATGATAAATTATGAGGCCACGCTTCAAAGCAAAAGTGATTGCAGGAAGTTCTAATTATTCAAAAGCGTGTTTGTATGGAAAAGACAGCTGACATCAGGAGGAAGCAAACAGATGTGCAGTACAAAGCCACAGTGAGCGTGTGCGTGTTACAGTTATTGAAAAGCGCTGAGTGCAGTCAGTGTGTCTTTTACTGACATGGCGCGTCTCCTAAGGGATAATGAGGGCTGGAGAGGAAATCCCCTCCTCTCCTGCTGCCTTCAGGTGCTGTTGGAAACATCCTAATCATAATTAAAAGCCAAGTTCACACGAAAATTCAGGTAAGTGTCACTGTAAAATTATCTTTTTTCCTCCACTCTGAGGATAATGCTTAGTTAGACTTACAAACCCTCGAAACCATACGTTTAGGTTTGATGTTAATGCTTTGCAGTTGATGTAAGGGACCATTCAGATCGCGAAGCCTGCGGAAGCCTTACCTTTTGCTACTCTGGAGCGTCTCTTCCTAGAATAAAATCCAGTAAAGCAAGCAGTGGAAGCATTCACAACTTCAGCAAATGGAGAAAAGTGATTATGAGGAGACCCTGAAGCCAACATGCGTTTGGAAAGAGGAGGAGGAGGAGCTGAGCCAGAGGTTGACATGTGGGAATGACTCAAGTGTTTTACACATTCCTCGCATTGTTTCCTCCTCCTCCCTGCCCCAGTCCCGGGCACAGAGGCCAAGGATTTTCCAGGGCTGGGGGAGATGAAGCCGATGATGGATCAAGGAAGAGGAAGGATGACTCGCACTTTCCTCTTTTGCCTTTTTAAGAGTAATTCTCTCCTGCTCCAGCTGAACAAGACTGATTAAGACTGAGAGGGGTATTGTTTTGTACTTTTGAAATGTCTCTCTGGGTTTTGTATAATTTGCCTGCATCCCTCACCTGCAGGAGAGTTTCATGCTTGTCTTTATTGATGATTTAAGTTGGGCGCGGGAGATGAAGTAAGAGGAGACAACGAAACTAACAACGTTTGGAAATTGCTCATTTTGAGAAGTCTACTTTTGTTATTCTGGGATAGCACATCCAAAAAGCCCTTCCCTCAGTGTTTAGGGGTATGAAGATAGTGGGAATAGAAGTTAATGTCAAAAGAACCCGTAAAACACTTTCCTGCGAAATAACTGAATGAGAAGCCAATAAAGTAAGTCCATAGGCATTAGGCAATAGCTTCATTTCTTGGAGAGCATGCAATATGACACTTTGTTTAGCTCTATAGCTACCGTGAAGAAAATGATTTTATTATATGATGTGTCACGGCATTTTTCAAAATAATCAATATCCAACACTTTGAGGAAAATGACATTTCCAGAAAATGAAACTGAGCTGAAACACTGGCAGCAGTGAAGTTGTTTGTGAAATTTGAGCCTGAAATGATGTCAAAATCCGTTTTGGCATCACGGCCACCGTAACCGACGTTTCACATGGGGTGTTAATGCGAGAAACTCACATACGGTGTAGATAATCCAAGACACGCCACCATATAACATTTTCACTACTCTGACATTATCAGTAGAGCGTAAGTCATCACAAAAATTCTGAAATGCTTCGTAGTTCGACAGCTCACTCCCAAAGATGTGAGAGAGAAAGAGAGAGGCATGAGTCAGGGTCAGTTTGAACTGAGGGACTCTTGAGAAAAATGAAACGTTACTTGTCCTTATTATGGAAATAGGATAAGCGGTTTGAAGGAAACCCCTAATAATTTCTTGTCAAATCATTTTACTTTCATAAGAACAAATTCCCATTACAGCATTCAGGAGACAATCTACCAGAAGCCTTTGTTACAGCAAGTATCTGTCCTGCTTAAGTATCTTTAACCAAGCCACAGAAGACAACCGAAACACCAGCTGCAGGTAAGCTGACTGTAATGTCTGACCTTAATGTCCTGTTTGGAGAGGAACTTTCAGGCCAAAACAGTAAGAATTGACTGAAATAATCTGATCAGGGGTCGAAAAATAGATTGTCCTACTCATAAAGTACATGAAAAAGCTACTCAATCACAGTAAATAGTCACCTCCCACCCCAGTAACTGAGGTCAACAATGGCCTTCGGCGGTGACTCACTGAATTGAATACTTTATTGATTCAATAAAAGGGGGGGATTTTGTGCCATCAGAAAGCATTTTGCTAAATCAATCACTGTTGCATTGTTGTTGTCACTGATAATACACAAGACTTCCATAAATGTTTATTGGCCCACATAATCAAAAGCAAAGCCGCAGCTGCCAAATGGTTTGACCATGCCTGAGTGCACTAACAAAAGGTAGATCATTTTGACCATAAGAGTGCAAACAGAAACCATTCAGGACATTGAGCCCGTTGAGTGCCAATTCAGCACATGACGCCTGACTCATCCTCTCTGCTCTGAGTCACTCCCTCCCTCCTCTGGTCCAGGATCTGTGGCTCTCTGCTGGAGCTGGCTCCTCAACCCCTAATGTCAACCCACCACTCCATGGGCAGGAAGGCGACCAAGGATGCAGACATGGCCCTCCTGAGGAGGAAGGGGCTGTTTTTCTTTCAGTGGGTGTTTCTTTGCGGAGACAAAAGACTGGGTGTGATGACGGTGTGGCGAGAAGAGGGCAACCGGAGGGACATCATGAGGGAGTGGAGCACAGCCCCACTGCTTTTCTGTTCCAACAATTCTGTCATGTCTTAAAACAGACTGATGAAGACAGATTGGCCGCTTGGAGTTGGGTGAAACGGGTCAACATCTGGACTCAAGGTAAAATGTGATAACAAGGTATGAGCCATTACTGTTAACCATTCATCCCCCCGCCCCCCTTTTCCTTGTTGTTTTTTTGTTTTACAGTTTTGGGCCTACATCAAAGCAAAAAGAAAGGCTCTAGCTAAGCTCATTATACAAATGAGCTTTGGGGCCTACTGCACACAAAGAGCAGTGAACACGTGAAAGATGATCCCAGAAGTGAAAAGGTAAACAACTCTAATAAGGTAGTGAGTGTCTCACTGGTCACAGCAGCTCTACTGAATGTAGTTTATGTCTCATAGTACATCTACCACATGCAAGAGCTAGGATTCGTTTGTATGCTACATTTTTAGCCACGCCAGCAGCACGGCTCTTAGGGATGGCAACGTTGGCCGGATGACCACTTCGGTCCAGACTGAAATGTCTAAACAACAATTGGATGAATTGCCATAAAATTTTGTAGACATTCATGGTCCACAGAAGATGAATCCCAATTACTTTGGTTATTCTGACTTTGTCTTCTAACTGCACCATGAGGTTGACATTTATTTGTGTGTGTGTGTGGGTGAAATATCTCAACAGATATTCATGGTGGCCAGAGGATGAACTCCAATGACTTTATGATCCCTTATCTTTTACATCTAGTGCCACCAGGAGGTCAAACGTTTCACTAATCCATTGGCATTGTGGCACTCAATTTTGACATTCATGGCTGATCAGATGATGTATCCTACCGACTTTGGTGAACCCCTGACTTTTCCTCCACACTTCTGGTTGTGAGTGAAATGGCTCACCAACTAATGGCTGGATTAGCATCAACAATTTGTACACACACTCACGTCCCCATCAGGATGACGTGGAACTGCTTTGGTGACCCCTTAACGTTTCATCTAGCGCCGTCATCAGGTAAAATTTTGGCTCATGACCAAATACCTGCAATCATAGGGACGTTCCACCATCCTCAACTGTGCATATAGTGCTAGTTTGCAAATGTAAGCATGCTAACACACTAAACTACAATGGTGAACATGGTAAACAGTATACCTAAACATCCACATTGCCATCGTGAACATGTTAGCATGCTGACACGAGCATAGCTGTAGACTCTCAGTCTTGTCAAAGTACACATTGGCCACAAAGTTTTTTTTAAATCTATTGCTCACTAGCATTTAATCAGCCTCCAGGTTGTAAAATGTCTAACTTTCATAACGACTTTCATAATTGCCGAAGCCCTCTGCACACTACATCACAGGGCACAGGGTAGCTTGGCTCTGAGGAGCTGGACTTTGGCAATGCGCATGTAAAACAGAGACATTGATTTCCCTTCTGTCCACAAATATAATCAGTATCATAGCAGTCAGCCATTGTGCATTATTAGTTCACTGTATAAACCCGACATACAGTACTCTCCCGTGGGAACAGAACATCTGTTAGGGACATTGTTGGATACAACACTGTAACACATGCGGCCATTAAAGACAGGAAGTCTCAGATGGCAAAGAGGAAGTGGGCATCAGCGAATGGAAACAGGAAGGGCCCATAATATCAAGTCAAAAACAAATACAGTACAATGTAAGCAACTTGATAGTTCGGATCCAAGCTAACTGGCCAGCTCCTGATCATATAGGATTCATTTAAAATTCCAAGCAAATTATTATATAAATCTGATTTACTAAAAAGGATTTATGGCAGAGTCTTCTACAGTCGTTTTGTTCTAACAAGGCTATGAGTGGGAAAATCCTCAAGCATGATACAGTAGGTTATTGTTTCCCAAAGCTGTGTGCAGCTCAGTGGCTTTGAATGAGCCACAGAGTGCAAAGTAATTTGTGTCTCTTTCTCCAGATTCTGGTAAATTGCAGCAGAGCTGCTCAATTAACTTATCCAATCCAAATCTTTTCGACTCCACATCGACTGTAAGTAAATAAGCTTAGGCGCTGACCAAGCGCAATTCTAAAGAGTGACGTATTACAGCAGATTAGCCAGAGCTCTATTTCATAGTTGACTTAAACACCAGGCAGTTAAAAGTCAACAGTTCTTGCTGGTGTGACAAATCACAAACTGGAAATGCAGCATTTAGTTTGGCAAATAATTGAAACAGCTGCTTGAATATTTATATTGCAAATTTTAGACACTCCATCAAAGAGAGCTTGTTTTAACACTTGACAGTGGCTGTTACATAAACTAAAATAACGTTGAGAGACTTTTTGAACAACATGAAATAACAAATTTAGGGCAACGGCACCTAGTGTATCTAGCACTGATTTTCATTTCAGTGGAAACACATTTCCAGCACGTCATGAACCCATCCAAACAAACTGACTGCTCATATGATGTAAATACGTTTATTGAAAACACAAACACTTTTTCACACAAGAACAAAATAAATGGCACAAGTTTTTCTTCAACAGAGCATGAAAAAAAGTAAGTCTTCTCAACAACACCTCTTGGATATGGAAAATACAAACCCACTGACATGTTTGTGTTTGATCAGAACATGGTTGATAATGGTTAACATACTGTTGTGGAAGCATTTGCTATAAAGGGACAGTGAAGACAGAACAGGAGCAATGTGTGACAGAAAACGGTTTCACGTCTTGGCATCGGATTATTTTTATAAAACAAACTACAGCTATATTAATAAAGTGTGAACAGTTTAAAAAATATGTAAAAAATAATAAATAAATATGAGACGCTACATCACCTTCACCTACGTCACCTTAGCGGAGTAATAAAAGACGTTTTAAAAATCAATTGGGATGACAGATTGACAGGAAGCTTCACCGGCAAGGAGAAGCATCTACTGAACGTCACCGTGAATCTCCATCCATCACGTCAGTTGGACTTGGTCCAATTATCTAGGGCAAAAGACAGCGAAAGACACTCATAATACATTCACGGCCGAAACAAAAACAATCAAACACTGCTGAAACAATTGAACGAGCGCTTGAATAAATGGACCTTGAGGTGAAATCGACCTTTACACTAATTGATTTATTTTGGTCAGACTGAGAAAGAAATCTTAAGGCCCTGTTAACCTTGTGGTTGGTAGTTGGTATTATTGGTTACATTTTATTGACAAGACATTCTCTAAATTCTACTGAAGTCATCAAAAGCCCTCCATCCAAATAAAGCAGCTCTCACCTGTCCAAACGGTTGACCACGTCTCTCACAGTGTTGATGAGATTATCGTGTTCTTGGGGGTTACTGACAATGATGCTATGGAGCCTCTTCATGTAAGAATCAATGGTGTCAAGACTGGGCGTCTCTCCACTGCCTGTGGGACAACAAGTACGTGCTGTCAGCCCTTACAAATGCCTTTAATATTTGGGGTTGTTTTTAAGGTGAAAGATGTTCAAAGGACAACACAAACCTCTAAAAAGTTACATTTTATTAGCTGCTAAATATGTCACTCAAATGGGGATAGGCAACAACTGGTTGCAACTGACACCTTGTCTTTAAATTTTAACAAATGATTTGTACAAGTGGTATCTATTTCTAACTACTGCCAACATTAAAAATCTTCAGCCTTTTTTTTTTTTTAATGCTATGGATGTTTTATGCTTGGACATCAACAAAGTGGTGTAGGGGTGATTAGGACGGCGTATTAGGGCCCTTGTAGTTATATAAAAAATACGGAGCCAGGGGAGGGGGGGTAATATTCAGATAGGAAACTCTGAATTTTCAAGATTGGAGTTGTAAATGTCATGAGGAAAAAAAGCTCGGATATTCTCGGAGATTAAAGTGATACATTTACGAGACAAAAATGGAATATCCTCTGAGATTATAAAGTCATACATTTGCGAGAAAAAACTCGGTAGATTAAGCCCAGCTGTTTAGACAGCTAGGTCCGAGGCTAAATGTATTGTTGTGGTAGGATTATAATGAAGAAGGGCCCGTGTCCAATATTAGGGGAGGGCAGTCCTTCATTTGTATATCAGGAGGTCCCGGGAACACAGAGAGGGTGCTGTTCAGGCAGGTCAGGGGGAGAGAAAAGAAAGTCACAGAACGCATCAAAAACCCGAATTGGACAACGCCTAGGTGCTAGCTGTTAAAACTAAACTGTCATCACAAACAAGGCATTATTTATTTACATTTATTAACCAGAGCATTCTCAATAATTACTCAAAATCAGCAGGGGGAGGCGCGTAGAAACAGCTGTTTATGGTTTGCAGCTCTCTCTCTCTGTCCCTTCACTTGCCTGTCGTTTCCCTCCTGTCTGTGGAGCGCTGCTACAATGGGGGGAAAATGGAATTAGGGCCGAAAGTTGTATTTACAACTGTGAAAAAGCAAGCAGGCTAAAACACCGAACTAAGAGACGGGTTCTGTGTGTCAGTCTGTCTACCGATCTCCTCCGCTCGCACCCCTTAATCTTAATTTAGCTTTACTCATTTCGCAGCACAAACGGCCACTCGCTTAGCCATGGGAATTACAGTAATCATATGCCAAAATATTTAAGACACCAAAAAGCATTAAACCCCTTGCCAGCATACAGTGCATCTACCGGTATATGTGGGGCTTGCAGATTCTGATAGTGACAAAAGTGGGTGCTGGATCCAATCACATAGGTGCCGGGAACAAGGGGTGGGGTAGGGAACTCACCGTCCCCTACCGGCGTAGCCAAGGGGGGGGATGTACAAGTCGCAGTGCGCTACTTGGACGCGGAGGGTTGTGGGTTGAGCCCAAAAGGTTAGCTTGAGCCAAGCGTCTGTGTTCAATTAATCCACTAACTAACAAACGTATTTCTCGCAGATGTATTACTTTATACTCTCAGAGAATCTTCAGGTTTTGTCTTGTTTGAATTGTTTTCTTGTAAATTTACGACTTTAATCGCAGAAGTGTTTTTACGCTTTATTTCCCCCCCCCCCCCACCCTGGCGCCGTAATTATTATTTCTTTACCTACAAGGGCCCTAATACGCCGTCGTATGCGACCACTGAACACCACGAGCAGAAATCCCCGGAGGACAAGACCAAACCGAATATGAAACATCCAAGCACAACTACAGCAGCCACTACTTGTCATTACTGATGTTTTTGCTGCAAGCAACATCAAAGGATGTTCTCCAGACTGAGTCAAAGAGTCTGGCAAGCAGCAGGCAGGAGCGATCGTCAGCTTGATAGGATATTTCTGGCTTTTTATTCTAAGAGTTGTCACTGATGAAAATGGGTCAAAACAATGCTACCAAAACCATCAAGACTATGGGAGGTGCAAAGTAGAAAAATGTAATCTAGGAATTTGAATATATAATTTATATATATATAATACTGAGCAAGTGCGAGGCCTAGCATCTTAAGTTGTCAATTCTAGTTAACCTACATAATAAAGTAAGTTAATTCATTGAAACGATTACTGAAAGAACCAATAAAATCATAGGTAAGCATGCTTACACTCGGAAGAAGCTTTGATGTTACCGGTTAGAATTGTATTGACACTTTCTCCTAAACAGAATGGCCCACAGCTTCCCTGAGGCCACGTCTAAGTGGAATTCGCCATCATCTTTATTGGTAAAGCTCTTATGAAATAATTCAAGTAGTGTAACGTCAATTTCTGCTGTTTGTAGAGTCTGTGTCTCTGCTGTGTGAGCAAGAAATTCAAATAGGTGTGGAGAACATTTCCAGAGAAAACCTGTGTGGGGGGGGGGAGGAGCTCAGCACAGGTTCTGTATGTGCATAAAACAAGTGTGAACAGAGAAGGACTGCATTCCTTAAATTTAAATGATGAACAAGTTTAAATTAAGAAGGGTTCACAGCCGGACACGCCCAGTCTCTAGAAGAACAGCAGGTGGTTCTACTGTGCAATCTGTTGAGGTTTGTATCTCTCCAGGAGGAGAAACGGTGGAGTTTAAGGCACAGAAAATACACAGTGAGTGTATGAACACACCTCCATTATTATTTATGTCTCACCACCTTAAAACTGTGACTGTAACTAATAGCTAACTGCAGTATTTGGGTTTAGGGATGGGTTTCTGGTATGGCATATCAAGTCAATAGCAGTTTGTAACGTGCATTGATCAATATCAGCACATTTTAAGTCCAAGAGCCACACTGCACACTTTAAGGAATGAAAGCAAATTTCATGTTCTTTTCCCACGCACAGCAGAATGTTGATGCGAAATGTCGTTTTTGTCAAGATTCCCAAAACTAATGGTCCAACAGATGAGACAAGAAGTCTTAATCAGCAAATATCTGACTTGAGGAGGCTGGAGAAATGCCCGACTTAATAAGTCATCTAGTGTTGAGTCATTTATATTAAAACACAAAGATAATTCTTTCTCAAGAATTTCCATTAGTTAAAATGGGTGCAAGTGGAATAATATTACAACAAATGGAAAAAACTACTTAGGAAAAAAATCAGAGGAAAACTACATTTTAAGAATCATTTACTTGTTATTTGGACGTTCTTTGCTGCGTGCTGTGATATTGGTTCTCACCTGGCAGAGGTACGGAGGAGAAGCTGGAGGTGAGCGCCTGGCGCAGAGTCTCCAGGTGTTGGTGGAGGAGCCCGTTGCGCCCCCTCTCTTGCATCACGTCGCCTTCCAGCCGCTCTACCGCCCCGCGCATGCTCTCTACATGTTTCTGCAGCGCTGCGTTACGCTCCTCGTACTCCATGTTGGTCTTACGCAGCTGCCGCATCTCGGCTTCACGTGCTGTTGGGGAACACACAAACGCAGAGAAACGGACACGATGGCAGATCAGGGGACAAGATACCGCGGCTGGTGCCGTCATCAATTTTTTATTTGCTCAGAGAGCAAACATTTTTAGGGCACCACGGAGTTTGGTGGACTGTGGTACTGTTCTGGGACGATGGAGCACTATAAAACTAAGTTCTCTTGAGGTAGCAGAGGAACGTGTTTAGAAACACTTAGACAAATGGAGGTTTAAATAAGCCAGAGCAACTGCAAAGTATTTCTCAACAAGACAGGTGGCTGTGTACAAGTGCTTTACCTTTGCTGTGGTTGAGAAACTCCTCTGTGAAGATCGGTATGTCAAACACAGTTCGGTCCTTCCCTTCTGCATCCTTCTGTTGACAGCCAGAGACGGTAAGAGGGAAGGAGATGAGCTGAACAGTGAAAACATTTGGCCAAACAGACCGACAGCGAGAGGTGGTCATTTATCTAGCTGGGCTGTAGGTGGGTGGGTAATTGATTTCATACATGGCCACAGGGGAAATACAGTGATACGGTTTAAGAAATGAGGATGGGAGAAGTAATTTCATCAACAGTGCTGCCAAGATATCAAAGGCCCTGAAATGGTTTGCAATAAAAATGTGTTTAGCAGCACATGATACAGTGCAGGTTTCACTTGAATATTCCTTCCTCTGAAAGAATGCATCATCCTTCCTCATTTCTTAACATAGTGAAATGCATGCTGCCCGCGTCCTTTGAAATCTAGAGGGGAAACACTGGTATTTCCACGGGAACGCTGATTCCAATAAAGTCACCTTGGCAATAACCCTTCAGGCAGCATGCCATAATACTTACAAAGGAAACCTCTTAATTACATGCAGAAATTAATAAAAATGAATTACACACTTAGTAGAAGCCAAGTGTGTGGATCACGAAAAACACAAACACAGCACCAAAGCGGATTAACCCAGCTTTAGTGATGCAACAATAAGCACTTAATGTGTAGAGCACGGGGAGGGCAAACACCACAGATCCAGGTCCCTGGGTTAGAAAATAGCAAAAACAGACTCTAACCATGCATACACGAACTCATAATAAATGAAATTAAGTCACATTTTCACATTTTAGTGCCGGGTTACTTGTTGAGCTTTCGGTTAGAAATGTAGTCAAAACCGACCTTTCCAATTCACGTTTAAGTAGTCGCTGATATTTTGCGGACACAGGTCATCTGAACTAATCTCATGTCTTCAGTATGTGTTGCTATATTCCTGCTCAAGCCAAGTGAAGCTATTTGTATTTGTAGTCACAGTTCCCCACAAGGCAGCAAAAACTTTGTGTGTCTGAAAGTTTAAGAATTATGATTAATTAATAAAAACGTTACATTAGCACAAGGTGCTAATGTGCATTAGGTCAGTGAAACAAATGAAAACGTGACTCACTTATCGCAAAGCCAGAGGTGTTGTTTCATGTCACACACACACTGAGACTTGTAACTTCTTTAATTCTAACTTATTCATTTATGCTACTGAACACAAGGATGTGGTGCTCTGACAGTTTGTCACCCTTTTCTACAGCTGCATGCAACGTTGCCTTAAATGAACGCTGACTGTATGTATAATCTGTTCCTGTCTTCCACTGACCCCTTACTCTTTGTGTGACGTCCTGCTGTTAAATGAGTAGCCGATATGTCTCAGAACAGACACTCAAGTCCCTCTGATAAGATTGTGTGCTTTCGTTGCCTGGACAGGAATTGTGGAGCCAATGCAATTATGCTTCGATAGTTAGAAGAGGATTTCGTCACTTAATTAAATACGACATTTACTTCTTAAGGAAAGTGATTGTGAGTGTGACAGGCCAGGAAAGGCCGCACTGACCTCATGAAGAGCCTCGTTGGCTACCTGGTGCCCAACATCTGGAGAGGAAGGAAAGAATAAAGAAAGAGGGCAGCAGATGATTCACGTTTCGCCTGGCGCAGCGTGCCTTCACTACATCGTGAACTGACACAATGAATCAAAGCAATCCAGAAAAAAACCAAAAACAAATCTCATCTCTGCACATATTGCGAATCAACAGAAATGAGGCAGAGCATCTACTTCAGTCGAGCAGTTCGACCTTTCTCAAATATGTTTGCCAAGGCAGAGCTGTTTAGGTCGTCAACATTTTTGATATTTAAACTGAGATCTATCCGCTGTAACAAAATAAGAACACATAATGGAGACCATGTGTTTTGGGAGCACAGTAACAGCCTCTTGGCCTCAAGTTGAACTCATAACCTGAACTACTACTATGAACTCCAAAAGTATCCCCTTTCCTTGCCACATTTCCATTGACTGAGTTCTGACTTCATACGCCAAATAATGGAATATATTCATGTAGTAAATTCTGAACACTCATTTTTAAAAAGGAAAACATACCACGCAACCACAACCACAGAATGCAACCCACTGTTTGCTGCATTGTATGACATTCAGTACAGATTCCTGTTCATGGTAGTAAACCTGTCTGGGCAGGAATTGCACAGCAAGCACAATACCTGGTTTATCCAAACGCCACCAGACATATGAAGTGTTTGACCTGCCAGTTACGTTTTCAACAGGAGTACCTGAAAACGATGGTGGGCTAACTGCCAGGCTAGCTCGTTTCGGTGGCTGATGCTAAGTTGCTTTTCTAACCAGGTCTCACCTCCGCGGTGCCGCTTGCCCTTCTGTTTCTCCTGGACCTTCCTGGTGAAATGTTTGTAGGCCTCCGTCTTCTGGTACTTCTCCAGCTCCCGCATGTAGCGCTCCTTATCTCGCTCTGCCTCGTCCAAATATCGCTGCAGAGAGACGACTGAAAAGGTGAGACGATCCGGGGAAACTTTTAAAACAAAGCACGTCCGGACTTCTCAACACCCCTCTGGAAAGAAAGGCGAGTTCTAACTTTGAATAATACCAATACCTTAGTAGCAATGCATGAGGTGCTTTGCTAAGGAAAGCTGAGGAATTTGGTTAAATGACAATGTGAAGCACTGTGTTAACTGTTCCCAGTTCACAAAAGAACGTTTATTACAGGTTTCTAAAAGACAGACTTGAATGTCAGAACATGTATGTGAACTTATGAGCTGTTGATGTAACTTAAAGGCAGTGGAAACTGATGATGAACCGACGCTTCTGATGATCCATGATAATGCCATATTTCGAAAAGGGCATCAAAATGTTCCCTGGCTGACATGTAGTGGCATCGCTTCGATATCTTTGTAGTAGAATGACAAATTCTTTCTGGAAAATCTGCCTGAACATGGCGGTCATACTGTTCTATCGCTACAAGAAAGCAACCGTATCCATTGTAATCTCTTTCTGCTATTCCTACACTCCAATTGAGGGCATCGATACAGATTGCATTGCCAGTCTGTAAAAGGACGTCAAACGGCTACCAAGCACAGTCAGCTCCAAATCTGACCTGACTCTACAAGACTTTTGTTCCTGCACTCCTTTTGTGCAAAGTGACGAATTAGATGAAAGTCTCTGCTGGTTTAAGAATGTTAAATGTGCCTGGGGACAGTTTTGACATTCGCATGTTGCAGGTGAATATTTCAGTCTTTTGGGGCACTGCTGGTGCAATTACTGAAAGCCAAAAGTAATGACAATTACAAATCCCCCAGTTTGTTAATCAACAACCTAAACAGATTTTGCCGCTGGCTCTGCTCTGTTTTTCTTCCCACTGCTTTCTCAAAACCTGAATCGCCCTAGTTATTCACTACTTCTGCAGTAATCTATATGAACACTTACATAGAATTTGAAGCAATTCGCAGGTGATCTTAAACAGAGTAATATATAAAGTAGAAAGGAAAGAAAGGCAGACCGTTGACACATTTTCCCTCCCAGCTGTGGGCTCAACGTGTAATCCTGTAAGGAACCTCTTCACTGACCTGCTTCTCCTCGGGGGGCAGCTTGCTCCACTCGTTGCCCAGCATCCTCGTAATCTCTGGAAAGGGCACGTCTGGACGCTCCGCCCGTAGCTGCTCCCGTCTGTCGTTCATGAAGCGAACGTAGCCTGTTAGGGGCGCCTTGGGTGCGTTGCTGTCCTTCATTGGCTTCTTCCTCTTCCTCCCTTTGGTCCAGCTGCCACGTCGGGGCTTCTGCAAAGATAACAAAAACAGATATGTTTTGAAAGTTCAGGTAGCAATCCCCCCGCCCCCACGTGATATACACTGGAAGGCCATTCTTGGGAGTTTGAATTGGAAAAATATGTCATTTGATATCTGTGTGTGTTCGGCTCTTACCTCATCTCCATTTCTCTGGCTGTTGTTGTCGGTGTTGGCTCCAGGAGAGCCTGTCTGCTCATCCATGACTTCCAGGACTACAGGGGAGACCTGGAGGAAAACAGTGGGAGATGTTAGAATAGGAAACGTCTCGTACCCGTATGGTAAGAGCTACAAACCTAACAGGTATTAATATAGACAGGCGCCTGAGCAGTGGAGCAAATGCATCCCCACTATTCAATTAAGGGGAGCAAAGTTATGGCTTTGTTACTTCTTGTCTTTTTAAAATTTCCTTCCCATCATCCAGTACCGACCTTTTATTTTACAACTACATCCCCTCTGGGATTTTGTCCAATTACTGTTAATATCCCAGGCTAATGTGCCGCCCCGCTCTCTCCCCTTGACCCACTATTAGAGCACGCACCCCCTGTCCAGCATGTTTCCCATCCAACCCTGCTTCACCACAACTGGCTCGAATGGGATTTTATGAGCCACGCAGTTACAATCAAACCAAGTGAGCAACACATAATCTTATAATGTGTCAGTGGTATTCATCGAACTGTAAGATTGAGTAGGGCATAAACAATTATTTTAGGTTTTGGAAAGTTTCCTCTATTCTTACCATAAGTGTAGAAATGCAGGAAATGATGTATCTTTCCATGTTTGCTGCCCCATTTTAAAACATAACCAGGAGCCCATGTTAATATATGACCTGCTAAGGTCAGTGATTAGTTAAGGTCAGGTTGGGCGAGCCTGACGAAAACAAATGGGGACACACATTGCTGCCCAATGCCGGTGGGTTAAGGATTTTGAGCCAGGGTTGGACTGAGGTGTGGAGCATTCAGGGATGCTGCCCAGCCAGGAAATAGACAGCAGACTGTTCCTTCTGCAGCGGTATCGCCTTTTCTGCTTTGCGTCCAAACTCCTCCGAGTCTTGGCTCCAAAGCTCCCCTTGGCCCGCCACATTTCCTCTAATAGAAATGTCTTGCTGCTATCAATCATTATTGAGCAAGTGAAAGGAAAAACACATCACCCCCGACTCCTCAGACGCTAATGTAGCCTATTTTCAACAGGAGGAAGTAGTGTTATGGTACGGCCTCGCAATTAGAGATAAGAGAACACCTACATGCCAAAAAGCCCTGGGGGAAAAAGATCTGTTCTCTAGCTGAACTTCTGGTCAAACTGAGCTTTAAAAGAGACTTTGTAGTCCAAAGAGCAGTGTTAGAAAAAAGGTGTTTGTAGCTTGAAATTACAATATGTTTGACTCTTAAAACCACTTAAAAAAAAACATTAGATGATTAAAGAGATTAGAGATTAATTAGATTAAAGATTAGAGAGAACACCTAATTGAAAAGTATGCTGACTCCGAGTGCTTGTGGGCAAAAAGCCCAGGTTGAGCTCTTAAAACAGAAACAATATCCTCGCATTTTGGCCTTTAACCTCATTTACATCACTACGTGGGAAGTGAGCCTCTGTATCCTGGATGTTGTTTCTGCCCCCTGCCACTGAACACTGTGGGAAAGGTCACAGAGGAACCAGCCAATCGACCACCAAAAGCCCTTTTGGGAAGAGAATATGTGGGGAAAACCCCCTCACAGCAAACAGTTATGGTGAGGGGAGGGGGGCTGTGTCACCTATTCTGTGAAGCTCATTTGAGCAAGAAAACCCTTTATTTGCAGGAACTTGCAGCTAACGTCAGGGCTTTAAGATGCTGAGGCTTAGCTTATTAACAAAAACCTAAAACAAACAAAAAAAAACCTATGCTGCAGCGCCCTCTGCTGGGGAAACGCACGTGTTACCTTGCATGTAGTTTTAGCAGGACAGAATAATATAACGACAAGATGTGATGTTTATCTTTTTACACGCTGGGCCTATCTTCTCTCAAACACCGCATTGTAAGTTTAAATGGTATATGCCTATGTTACTGTACATTAAAGCATCTAAATCACATTATTCCTCTCGGGAACTCGTTACAAGGGACCCACGGCCACTACAGACTCAGAACCCGGGTTATTCATATATTTTACAACCCAAAGAAATAGCTAATTATCGTTAAGAACCACACGGGCTTGTTAACGTTAACATTTGGCGTTCTCTGTTGGTTGTAATAACGCTGAGGGCACATGGCTGATGGCGTTTCTATGTGAGCGCCCAGTCAGCAGGGCTGGAAGCGTCGGATAACGTAAACGTTAACGTCGAAGCTAGCTAACGTTACATTAATGTAAGCAAGTGCCGTGGTCCTTATGTCAAAATATCGCCACACTGGCGAGTGGGTGGTCGGAATCACATTTAACTCAGCTGCTTGCACGTCACGTCAAACCGAGATGTCGACGAAACCCATGCAGACCGTTTAGCCAGCTGGCAAACCGCACTGTTATTGGCTAGCATAGATTATGTTCACTTAGCCGACGTTAACCTTCTATTAGCTGCCGTAATTTAGCCACATGAAATGCGGTTTTCAGCACCGCGACATATTGCTGTACGCCCGATGAATGTCTGACATTAATTACGACTAACGTTAATCATAAAAAACCCAACGGTGCCCTGAAATGATCATTATCAGAAACAATGGTCTAGCACTAGCATACTGGACCACTCAGCTAACAGCTAGCAGTGCTGCTAGCTAGCGTTAGCACGCAGACGGGTAGCTAACGTCCAGCCTGAGTTTACGCTTACTCGCCAGCATACGATTTGAAACATCACTCCGTGACATACTCAATGCACGCACAATAAAACCACCCAGTGAAAAGCACCGTAGACAAGGTAACCCGTGGCTGTAGCCTACCTGTCCATATGATTTACCTGATCAAAACAATACAGCACTCACGCCATAGAACCGCAGCAGGTAGACAGGCACGCGACGTCATACAGACTGTCCTGGATGTTTTAATATCTTATCGGATTTGTGTTTGTGCTTTGTTACATGTGACAATAGCGAGGAGACGCATCGGATCACAAAAAGTCCGAAATGTATGATGAAGAGATAAGTAATTTCAATACGATTTTTCTGACAATGTCTTGCCTATGACTGGACAGTGTCGGGTTTCTGCCTATAATAGGCGCACACCAGAACTAGCAATATTATAAAAGCTAATTCTACATGCCGTGCTGTCAAGTTAATTTAATATCCGTTATAGCGAACTGCTCTACACATTGTGATTCTGTGTCCCCTCCGTTTTCTTCGTGTACGTGGAGCGATGTCTTTTAGGTTGTTGCTGCCCCCTACCGTTAACCGAGCGTGCTACATCTCTCAAATGCTCGTTGAACGACCGATCTCCCTTTGAGACATTTCGAGCTTTATTTATCAGACGTAGAAGCAGGTTACGCGTCAGGGCGCGTAAGAAGTATCAAATGGATGATCTTTCATCTGATTTGGACTTTTGTAGGTTACACTGACAAAATGGTGCTAGGAGCAGAGCTGGCAAGCCCCTCGAGCTTTTCGTAGTTCGCAGGGGATTCCTTAATGCCTTTGTAGCAACTGCAACTTGTAATCCTGCCATTACCTCTTATTTCAGAGTCCTCTCCTCTCTCTGTAACTGAGAGCCAGTGTTTGAGCTCTGCCAGGGCCCCATACATGCACAACTCACCAACAGTAATATTTACAGTGCTGGCAACCCTGGGGTACAATCAACTTCTGTGAACAATCAGATCCTCATATTGCACTGAGCATCCCCCATGCATTCATAAATATTTGTATTCATTTGAGAAAAATACAAAGACTCTGCTCTACTGCTTGTGGAAACCATCCCTTTCGGTGCAGCCGTGTCTCTGTGGGCTAATATGGCCTGTCCAAACAGAAAATTCAGTAACACATTACTGTCCTTTTGTGGACAGAATACCCATGATTAATAAGGAAGCTCCCAACCCAGAAAAGTTCCTGTAATTTGAGAGATAGAAAGGGAGAGAGAGAGAGAGAGAGAAGACTAATACTCTTATTCCAAATTAACAGATCGCAAATCAACACCCAGGCGGGAGTAACCTAAGTGTAGCTGCAGTCTAATTGCAACTTTGATTGCAATCTTATTGCAATTATCCAGCGTTAATCCAACCCAGTTCTCAGGCTCATTACACACAGGTCGGGTACATCCAGAGTTTAGAAAATAAAGTCACAAACAAAATCAAGAACATTTAGCTCGGAAGGCACCTCAAATTTTCCATATCTCATAGATAATCAAAGCAATTGCGAGGAACATAAGAAACGTTTTCCCAAGGAGTCTGCCTAAGGTTTCTCTGAAGAAAGTGCCATCATTCTGTAGACATTTACCTTAAATGCAGCCGGACATATTTGGTGTCGTTTGAATCTGCACTAGAACTGTTGTTTTGGCTGCACAGCATGAATAATGAGTAATGACTTGCCCACTGATCAGTAAGGTTGAAGGAGTTTAATAAAAACAGCTATCTAACATCTCGACACTATGGATCATCAATCTGTGGTGTTTATTTTGTGGTAAAATATTGGAATTTACTATTTTGGTTTAGGCACATCCCCGCAACCTGTTTTGTCTAACCTCCCATTGAGGTCCTGATACTTTTTCAAGAAAGCCTTTTAATATAATTCCCTGAGAATTCACCTGACCTTGTAATCAGTTGTTGGTTAAACTGTACACGTTGAAGGTAACAGTGTTATAATATTAGTTAAAAGAAAGAAAGTGAGTAGAAAGTAGAGTAACAGCCAGCTTAGTCAAATTAATTCTGGCTGTGCAGCATTGAGAGGCTGCTGTCAGTGGAAAAACTGACTTCTTTGGCTTTTCTACAATGGACTTCTCCTTGTTGAACATCAGTGTGCCTCACACCAAAACCTTACACATTTTGGTATTGATGTTTTAGACGGCTGAAAGAAAATCTGCTATAAACTCATTTGAAGCTGTACTGCTTAACCGTTTGCCAGTTGTATTTATCTATAATATAATAATCAAAATCTCCCCACAAAGCAACCTGACCAGAAATGAAAGCTGCAAGAAGCTGTTTCTTTCTGAGGTTGTATATAAGGCTGTATTTCTTCTTTTTTTTATCCATGGTGATTTGCTAACAATTACAACACGGGTACACAAATTAGCTATGATAATTTTTAGTGGAACAGAAAAAAGCATCTGCCAATAATATGGTAATCTCTACCAGCAGACAGCTCATATTCTAGTTCTCCAACAGTCATAAATTAATAAGAGGTAGCATTGCCTGTGGAATCATGTTTGTCACTAATTGGCTGACTTGGAACACAGAAATGATGCGCCAACTGTTCAACTCCCAGCAGTAGCATGTCTGGCTCGGTTTGTACAGTTTGTTTTGTTTGTTTTTTACCATTCAGCATTAGTGGTCACTGCATTGCGGGCAGTGGCACAACAAACAAAGCTTGGGAAATAGCGAGCCAGGTTCAATCAGCTCTGAACCGGAGACTCTTCAGATCCCAGCAGGCCTGCAGGGCACAGCATCCAGCTGTCCCCTGCACCGCTATCCACCTGTCGTGTCTCATCGAGTCATCTGGTCCCCAGCCTGAGAAGCTTAGTGTAGAGGAAAGGTTTCCAGCCACCGGCCCTCTGTGGGCTGGTCACATGTCCTTGCCAGTCGGCCGGTGTGGCCTGGAAAGTGGTAACGTTGTGACACCCACACTGCGTGCGTCTAGCCCTCCTTATGCCTCAGGATATCAAGGGTGATAATGTCACATAACGTGCCAGTAGGGTGAGAATAGATGGTCAGGTTAGTGAATCAGTGGATCATCCGTCTAAAAATGATGTTATTGAGTAAATAAGTGTGATTTACCACTATATGAACTGAGAGCATAGCACTGTTTGATTTAAGCTGCTAGTGTACTCAGTGTTCTAGAGTCAAAAAAAACAAACAAACCCTCTGATAACTACATTTGATAGTCACGTCCAGCCATTATATTCTGTTGGTATAGTTGTGAGCTAAGGTTCAGCTGGACAACGCAGCAAAGAGAGCAAATTTCAACTTCAGCAGCAGCTTTATTGGCTGCAACAGGCATGTTATCGTCGCGTTACATGTGTTTTAGCCGCATTCACTAATGACAGGTGAATTGTGGACAACAGTGGGAACATTGTGCACCTCAGTTTGGTTTCTGAGTGGGTTTCTAGTGCACCTCGGTTTCCTTTATTGACCTGAAGGTAACTTATAACTTGTTCGTGCATTGTCACTGCGCTATAACACAAAAAGCCGGAGACAGTGTGTAACCGCTTTAGTCTCTCTCTGTGTTATGGATCATGCTTTTAAATGATATATAGATATGAACAGACACAGCATTTAGATATTTAGTGTTTAATCACGTTGCGATTAAAATTGAGCATTGCAAGTTTCTTTTTCATTGTAACAAGAGACCCACTGGGTTATACAACATCAGAGGTTAACGCGTTGTATGCATGGGTGGAAAATCAAAATTGCCATTTTCAATTTTGCCACCAGCAAGCAGTGTTAGGCTGTGTTCAGAAATATTTTCCTACGTAACATTATGCATGTAGCGTCATTGGGGCCGTCATGATGTGTCTACGCGTTCAACGCACATTTGAGCGGGAACACAAACATCTCATGAAATAAAGGTCATACTTGCACCCCAGCCATCCCCTGTAGAGCAGATAATTGTCTTTCGAAATTTCAGAACCTTGCTGCATGCATTTGGATATTAATGAGAATGAATTCACGGCAGCTTCTTCATGCCCTCATGCTTTAAGATAGGTAGTTAATATTGATACCACTGTGTGTTGTTTCAAAACAACTATGTCAACATATGCTAAGTAACACATTCATCAGCTTGGTTAATGATTTCATCAGAATAACTGGTTATGGTTCAGTTTACGGTGGTGAGCATGGCAGGATATTCGGTAGCTCAAGTGCCTCTTGGTTGTCTTGCACGGACAAAAAGCACAGCTGTGAGCTTTGCTAATATCACCGAAAACAAGCGTTCAAAGGGGCGCTAGGGCTGTTGCATCATCTTGTTGCTATGCAACCGTCTAATTAGTCTTAGGTGGCTAACCTGAAGAATCAAAGGGGTGTGTAGGTGAAAATAAGAATGGGATAGAGATTGATGAATGTGGGCACATCTTATCCTCACTGGGAGAACACAGCGTGGAGAGTTCGCTCATCTTTTCCAAAAGCTGTGGCTGGAGGAGCAGGGATGGGCAGCCATGTGTCACAGGGAGCCAAGTATTTAGGATTTCATACCAATCAAACACTACACCAGGCGATGTCAGTGATTAGTACCTCTTCTCTGGTTGAAGCTAATCAGTGAAACTACCTAGAAAAACGCCTCAGATACTTTGAAAAAAAGTATTATATGTAATCACGACCGCAATGGGTAAAGCTAAAATATCTCAGAACTGTCATTATCATCATCCCCTGATCCCTTTTCATCAGAACAGTTTGGGCCCTCTTTCAGCTCACGCAGTCTTGGCCTCCATGAAGAAATGGCAGAAAAGGTTTCCTTTCACCCAGTGGAAGAATAACTTCTGACTTCATGTTGATGTTCCACAGGAATGCTAATTGATTTTTCCTGATCCTGGAAGGGTTTTAAACGATGCAACTTCTAGATTCCATGATGCACTGAAAAAACATACAGTACAGTTCAATGTACACCTCCGTATTTCACACACAAACATGGGAGTGGTGTTGACCATTTCATCTAATTCTCTGACAGAAAATAAATAAGCGTATTTCCAAAAATGTTTAACCCTGTCTCAGCCGACTAGTCATTTTGACCTCCTGTTCTGCTGCTCTGGATCTGTCCCGTTGTCGTCCACATCAAGGCCTTTCAGCAGCTCCTGCAGGACCCTGCGTGAATTCTACAGAATCCCCACATCTCTTCACTGGGATTCCACACCTACCTGCTGTTACGTGACCTTTAATGCTATGAAGACGTTACTGATTGAAATGTAAATTGAATGTCTTTCACTGCCCCGCTTGATGCTCTAATATATTTCGCAGCTCTCTTGGCATCTTCTTTTGTGTGTATTTCATAGAAAAACGAACAATACTTCATAAATTTTAAATCGGAATCTTCGGGGAAGAAAGACGCCCTGCTAATCACCACTGGAATAGAATTTGCATTTGAAACAGGTGCATAAGTTCAACAGAGATGCTACACAAGAAGAGCTATGCTTACACGACAGTTCTGGGAAACAAAAGCATAGGCTTCTCAGAATTCAGGGGCAATGACAACAATAAGGAAAATGTGATTATTTGGTCAAAAGAAAGGAGATAGGCGTCCTTAAAAATATAAACAGAAGTTATCTAGAAGATACTTGTTGAATTGTCTTACAGCCCCGAAGATTAACACAGAGACCATTTATGAACCTTACTTTTATGAAAGCAATTACACTATGTCCAGTCGTTAAATTGACTTTTAAAGACGTATATTTTTGGCACCACATATGTTCGCAGAAACACACAACAGAGGCAGATTCTATAAACTGGATGAGACCTTTAATGTGAGGCAACCCAGATTTCAAATGATGGCTCGAAAGCGACTAGACTGCCCTTTGTAAAGGGCTAAAGAGGGGAGAGGAGGTGACAATGGATAATAACTTGATGTATGACGCTTCTGCACTGAGCTTTAAATGTCTTATCCAAATTCATACACAATGACAGCGCTCCTCCCCAACCATGTCACGTTTATCATTTTTGTTGCACCGCCTGGCAGATAATGGACAAAAGAAAATCAATAAGGTAGGAAATCTAACTGAATGAATCACGGGGCGATAGCAACGAGCGCTGATGAATGCACCCTATTTCCACGCATACTGCATTGACTTTGTGGAGGATGGTCATGAGCCTTATTCAGAGGGTTTATGCAGCGCTGAATTTGCATTGGGTTACACTTTGTATTGGTGAAAAGAGAAAAAAAACAAAAACCGAATGTACAAAAGAATACAATACTTCTCTTGTGCATATACTGTATGTTTTCAAGAAGCACGCAGGAAGTTGAAGACAGAAAATTAACTTAAATATCATGTTTAAATACATGAATGCATTTACAATAAAAAAGCTGGCCTGAGTGCAGGAACTTAATTTTAAAACAGAGAGACAGCCAATTATACGTGCAGTGGTCCATTAAACTGCTCGTGGGCCCTGGGGGGGAAAATGAGCTGCTGGACCCCCAATTTACCCCTCCTCTATGCATTTTGTACAGTTGTATTATATAACCCCATGTTTGTTGTGTGTTAATTAAACACATATTCATTTTTGAAATATATACCATATCAGCACAGCATGAGATGAAATAATGAAAATTAAAACTAGATTGTGACACGAACCTTCACCCGCATCAGTGTAATCTTCGTGAAAGTAAGACAAGCGACAAACACCTTCTCAAACAGGTGATAAACCTTCATCTAGTGGTGTTTCTAATGGGTTTCACGGCATGAAAAAGCCCAGGGACTGCTACATCTACCCAGCCAGTTACCTTAGCAGCTAGCATCGTACTAAATTGTCCAGTATAGTGGAGCCAACCAGTCGGTCAGCAACACTGATTCCTGCAAGTTAACTCAGTGCTGCAATTTCTATTAGCTACACATAGTTATCTGGCCCATATTAAGCAAACGGCCGCAGATTTGGATAGACAACAGCCAATAGCATTAGTTAAATAAATACCCAGGACTCCAGGGAGGCTGCTGCATCTTTCCCACCACTAGCGACTTTTAGTTGGCTGACCAACAGCAGCAAACTGAGATGGAGTTTTACAGCAGCGAACTTTCCGGGCAAAGCAAGCAACTGGAGGGTAACTCAGTCTTTATTGAGCAGCCATTGTTTCTCTAAAGATTAATTAATAGTAAACTATGTACAGACCAGGGAATAAAAATCACTTACTGCTCAGAAACCTTGAAGGTTATTACCTTGCTCAAATAAAATCAATAAAAAGTTGATTTCCAAGATGGAAAAAAATGCTGTTACAGTCTCAAGTGGGGCCCATCTGGATAATATGAAGTGGTAAAGTTGAGATTGTTTGATGCGAACACCGACAGGCCATCAACAATGTAAACTTGACTAGTAAATTCAAGGTAATATTTGTTATTAGTGTAAAAGTAGAAAGCTAAAATAAAGCTTATATCTTTAAACATGAACATTGTTGCTGCTGTGTGGATTGTGACTTTAGAGTGCAGTGCAATTTGTTGTATAGTGCCATATTCTGTGAAAAGAGTGCGCTAAAGATGGGGAATGTAAGTGAGGGGATAAAAGCTCTGTGGTGTGTTTTTTTTGGACTGAAACATAACAAGTAAAATGAAGAACTGACTAAAGGCATGTCACTATGCTTTTGTTTTAGTCATTTCATGAAAAGCAATATGAGCTGGACAAAAGTAAGACAATACTACAGTTAAAATTCAGTCAATGTGTTACCTTTGATAATTGCATTTCAGCATAATTACACAAGCAGCATCTCTTGGAAATGGACTAGCGTGAAACAGTTTTAGTTTAATAAATTCATGATGCTTTTGGAGAAACACATTTTTTATGTGCGCAGCAACAAGCTGCTCATTGTGGCTGTGACAAATTCCAGTCATGGATGCCATGTTGGATCAAAGGCACGATTACATTTATTATGCATTTTGCATTGGTGTGCATCCATGTGTGCATTCTACTGAACAACATAGCCTGAACTGTTACAGTCGTGTACCTCCCCGCATGGTGGCGTGCAATCACATCGGGGGAATTGGCACTGGCGCAACACGCAGCCGTGCAAATGGGTGCAAGTTGTGACCTATGGGTGTCCTCACACACTCCTCTCCCTTGGGTGACAGCGACGGAACAGGTTGGTTGTGGGATATCTGCAAGGTTACCAGCTGTGTACTTTAGTTACACATGTAACATGTAACATGCACTTCGCAGCATGTGTTCCTCTGCTTTTGGGTTTCAGGCTTGTGATATACAGTACTTGCTTTTTACCATTGTGTAAGCATAGACAGCTGGCTGCCACACAAGCAGAATTGTTCATACACTTGCCTGCATGCTTTACATGAACCTGGAGGATTAAAATTGGATTCCTGGCCGACACCGAAATATCTCCCTTGAGACCTTCTGGTTTTGCGCCACATGAACACAACTAAAATGCTCCATTAGTTTTTCCTTCAAGACTTTCCGCCATGCTTGTTCTTCTTTGTTAAGAGTTTGCTGTTACCTTACTTCACATCCTGCGGGTGCTTAATTGCATCTTGCGGACATGCAATGTTAACTACTGACCAACGAACGAGCTTTAAACATCTATCAACTGATTTTTTTTTTGGCCACTTAAAGGGCAGCAGAACAAGCTGTAAACACAAGTGAGAGTGACCCAAAGCAGTTAAAAGACAGTAAAATATTCAGTAGAGCTGAGGAAAACTTCAGAGTTGGGTGATAATGCTCTGAGGGTTCATCAACACGAGCGACCCCTTTCACATTACACATATTGTAGTCATTTGATCCATTGTTAGTATAAAAATATGAATTATAGCAGCTTTAAATAATAGCAAATAGCTGTAATAAAGCCGAGAATAAATACAATTAGGCATCAAAAACAGAACCAAAATAAATGCACATGTAGTTTTTCTTTGTCACTGCAGCAGTCTTGGGCAGTATATTAAAAGGCACACAATCAATCCATTTAGAGGTTAAAAAGAATGAAATCAAATTATGATTGAATGGTTTATTTTAACAAAGAGTATCCCTGCAAAACACACAAATATCTGAAGCTAGTTTCAATGGGCTACATTAAGGAACGTGACTTCAAACTTGTCCCACTGGTGAGCCTTTTCTTCAGCCTTGCTTAACTAATTGGATCTTACATGTGCATGTGAACACCCTCGATGTCTGTAACTTGTGGCATTACAACAGGGGGATGAGTGACGTTATGCAGCAGGGCATGTGTTTCAGCCCCACTTACATCTCTTTCGCTTTCCCCTCTCCTTCCCTTTGACATCGCTACAAGGCTTGCCTTTGTCTCTCCCTCAGCCGTTCTTCCCGTCATCCCCTCTCCTCTCTTTACCCCTGTCTCTTCTCGCCTGCGGCAAAGTCTTCCACTCCACGCCTCGCTCAAATGCGGGCTTTGTGCAGTCATGGTGTTAGGCGGGCTGGTTGAAGACACAATTTAATTAGCAAGTCAGGCGATAAATTACCCACGCAATTAAAAGGCAGCCCCTCTTTTTTGTTTATGCCTATAGGGAGAGCTCTCTAAACAAACCACAGCTCTCTCTGTGCAGACGCGACACTTCACTGATGACCGCACACAAGTTTAGCATGGGCGAGCGTCCCTCCAAAATGATGTAAATACAGTTGTGAGTGGCCCTCTCCAAAAAGCCAAGCTCCATTTCCTCCTGTCTTGGTAACAGACGAGCTTTATCTCCTGTTACAGAGCTCTGGCTTTGGCTGAGGACTCGGAAGCACCAGGGAGAGAACACAGAGTCAACTTCAATAGCCCACACACACACACACACACACACGCACACACGCACACACACACGCGCGCACGCACACGCGCACACACACACGCACATATGCAAAAAGACACGTTTCATGCACGAACACACAGAACAGACGTCGTTCCAAAAGCAGTCCAAGGACCCAGCCGGTCTGTCCTTGGTGTTTCACTTCCTGCTGATCAGAGAAGGCTTTCAGAGGTGAGCAGTCCTTCACAGGCTTTTCATCTAAAGACTCTTTTAGGATCTCAAACAATTGTTTCTTTTTGAATGCCCCTTTTTAGCTAAATTAGTAAATTAGTAAGTAAACAATGATTCATGGCGTAAGCACCCTTTTTTTCTACCATGCAGGAACCCATACTTAATTCCTGTCAATGTGTCGCTCATGAATACTGCATTAACACTCCTGTAAATCCCAAAGTACTTCAGTGTAAACTTCAGCACACACTGGAAGACATCTGCCTTAATTTTAGCCGGTCATCCCAAAGCTGGCCGGTGGTTCTCTGGGTAGAACAAATGACTATTCCTTGCACCAACACTGAAGCCAGAATTTCTTTCCTTGATCAAATTTGTTTAAAGCTATAATCGATATTTTTTTTACAATAACAACAACGTATCAAATGACAACAGGAAAACAATAGGGCAATGTGAAAGGCGTCATTCGTAGTGATAAACCTACAGAGAATTCTTATCGCCCGAATCTGCAGCTCCCCGCGGCTTTGCGGAGCCTGATAGCGAGTTTCAGCTCACCGTTTAGCTGGCCAGAAACACAACTCCAAATGAATGATACGGTTGCTCCTGGATGTGGACGTGTAAATAAGCAACTGTTTGCTGACAAGTCGCCATATCAACTTAAAAAGGTAATGATACGTCTAAGTAGTGTTCACAGCTTGCTTCCGCTGCCTCCAAATGGCCAATTGTCTTTGCAGTAAGGTAAAGACACCTGCATTAATGAGCTGGTTCTGTACCTCATTCAAAATCACGTTTGTAATAACGCGAATAAATGAATATCTAGCCTTGGAACATTGCCATACTCAGCTCTATAAAGATTGGGCTGCACTGAATGTCTTTTTTGTTTTACATTCAAAGTTTCGATTGAGGTTTTCGAATGAAGTCCGTCTTCATATATTATGATGTAATTCCCCTAAAAAACAAAAATCCTTGAAAAGCCTCAATTTAAATAAAGTGATTTTTTAGTGAGTCTTTTTTTATTAAATCAACTTTATAACTCATCAGTTTCGTCAACATAAATACATAGGCAGCAGACTAATCCAATAAGGGCATAAAATAACGCTGACTGTGCAGAAATACCAAGTTTAAAGGCAGAATAGGTAGGATTTGTCTCTTGCCGTTTGTAAAAGAAACGATTCAAAGTTGGCCCCCTCTTCACCAGCTCAGAGCGAGAGAGAGAGAGCTAGAGAATGAATGAAGAGAGGGAGCGGCGTTAGCGAGAACAGAGCAGTGAATCAGAGAAATCCAACGTTATATTCAGATTGTTTCACAGCGGTTACGCTCTAAAGCACAAATGAAATCGCCCACACCGCCGCAGAACCCTGCGGGAAGGAGCCAGCTTCATCCTGTCCGCTTGCTGTCTGCTCGGCCTGTGTGCGCAGCTCAGACCGGACCTATCTCCGCACTTTTTGTTTTAGAGCTGGCACAAGACCATCGCGGGCTAAGCGTCACCAGCTCTACAGTGAAGCGAGTCCCTGGTGATGAGTCAAGTGGCCTCAGGTAGCTCAGACATGTCTGTCATAATAGCACAACAGAGAGAGCCGGACGCTGGAGGGATGACGTTAGAAGAGTGTTGTTGGATCACGCATTTGGAAGGAACGCAGCCACGACGACGTAGGTACCCGTGCTGCTGTGCTAGTGCATTTCCATGGGAGCAACAGTTTTTTTATCATTAAACGTTGTTTCATTTAATTAAAATCATGAAGGCTTCAGCTTCTAAAAGTAAGCACTATAGTAGGCGTGCTTTTATCTTAGCATATGATCAAATGGATGTTTTTTGGATACTGAACCCCAGAAAAATGTTTCATTTTTTAAGACTGAAAAAGCAATGGTCAGTGAATGAGTTAGCCAGGAGGTGACGTCAGGACTTTGACTCTCTGTAGTGGTTGACGATCCTCTGTGTTGAATGAAGGCCTCGATGCTCTTGATCTGTCTCCTCATCTATGGGCAACACATATTTAAAACAACTCTCAAGCGAGAGCATTTGATTTACATGACATTTGCTGGCAAAGTATAGCTAGTCATTATTTTGACTAAAGTGGGCTTTTATGTCCAGCATCGTCACCAAGCACTCTCACAGTTTCTCCCCCGGCTCTAAGGAAATCATGTCCGACTTATTGCTGAAGAATTAATGAGCGGTAGATACAAAGTCCAGACACACGTGATGGCTGTGCGATGGAAGCATTAAGGCACTAAAAAGACTGGCCTTTGTTCAACCGACTGGGAGAGCTGAGGGTAGTGGAGGGCGACTGGAAAAATGAGGCAGCCTTTGCGAAATAAGTCTGGGTAATCCATCAGATGCCAGGCCTCATTATGGCTGTGGGTACAACATGAAACAGAGCCCCTTATCTGGGCTTCCTGTTCTTATTAGTAGCACTCTCGCAAAAGATCGTAGCAGTCCCTCCTTTATCCCCAACCTCTGTGCTGGGGGGCCGCTGCTGACACAAAGAAGCAAAGTCATTCTCTGGCCTGAATTCCCTGGCCAGGTCTGTGGCCAGGCCTGCCAAGTTGTGAGGATGTGTGTGTCTGTGCGTATGTGTGTGTGTGCGTGTGTGTGTGTCTGCGTGTGTGTTGCCTTTACGTACAAGGGTCTATGTGTGCACACACATATCCGGGGAGGCTCAATAGTCACTGTTGGAAACCTTTTTGCCAGCTGCAGCACATCCTCCCCTTCACTGACAGTAGCCAAATCCAAAATGGTTGAAGCTATTTTAAGGCACTCATTCGCAAAATGGTGACACACAACGCTGAAATGATTGCAGTGGTCTCTCAAACATGGGGTGAACCATCTGCACAATGTAGTATTCAAATTGGTGTTGTTTTTTTTTTGTTTCACGCTAGTCGGGAGTTTATAGAGCTTGAGATCTCGAGGGGACACGAGTCTCCCCTCTTCCTGCAGTCCCCGTAGTGGATGTCTGTGTTAAAAAAAAGCAAACATGTACTCAGCTAGTATGCCTGCTCACAAACTGCTGAGTATGACAGTATGAAGAGGAATGAGCCAATCCAGCATGATAAGTCACACCAGACTGTGTGAGAATGACACCTACAAGCCTAATCTCATTTTCATAGCAAAACGTTGCATACGGGTGGTGTTGCAAACCGATGAAAAACCTGATGAGGCCAGCAGAGGGCAGTAGGTGACAGTAGTGGCGGCACGTCACTGTCAGAGCTGTCCAGATGAAGGGAAGCGAGGGCTGTGGAACATCAAGGAATCCTGAAGTATGGCAGGTGGAGCGAATAATGCCCTGAAAAGGGAAGAGAACAAATGGTACAAAGACAGCAAATTAGCCCATCTCCAAAGATGAGGGGCTTCAATTATCACAGCCAGAGGCTAGCTGACGTGTGTGGGGAGCCGGATTGAACTTTTCAAAGAAGTGGACGCGCAGCGTGATGGTCATTAAAAAAGAGGGGCTGCCACTTGACAGAATGAAAGGTGGCAAGTAGGACTGGACTGGTGCACTTTGGATACCGAGGGCACGCAGGAGGAGAGAGACAGACAGATGCCTCAGTGTTTATGTACAAGCATTGCAGTCAGTCTTTTGACATCCCTCGGCTGCCCCCCCCCCTCTCCCTCTCTCTCTCCCTCCCTCTCCGCAGGCTCTTGGATTGTGCTCTAATCAAGGTGGTGGCCTGGAGAGGCGTGTTTGGATGAATTGGAAATGAAGCGATGTCTTCTGCTCTCCACAGATTCAGGAACAGCTCCAGGTTTCACCGTGAACAAGGCAAAAATAATACACAAATGAGCACTGCAGGCTGTATATAATTATATGGATGTAAATGAATTTTTGTGAGCGTGTGTGTGTGGGTGCTATGTTTACATTCAAACTCTGTAAACACCTGTCATGCGTGCTCTCTCATCAATATGGTCCTCTCATCTGCATGTCAAAGGTTACCAAACAAACTCACGGCTGAGCAAGCAGTGGGATCAAACGGAGGAGAGCAGGAGGCAAGTCAGTTGGCTTTTCCCCCAGACGGGATGACTACTGACAGTAGCTCACAGCCTCAATACAAACACCCACAACACAACCACACAGTGGTGACACACACTTCTGAGTCGTGCACACATTTGCCAGTGCTTGAACTCGCACACACACAAATTCCTCACTATCTAGTCCTTCACCATGCATGCAGCTAATTGGGGCCTGATGAGGAAGTCCACTTCATACAGAGAAACAATGAAGCAGGCAGCAGAAGATATCGCCAGCCAACACAAATGGAGTCACAGAATGGCCCTACAGATAAAATCTCTGCCAGCGCCTCGGAAACCCCACAGGAGCCTTTTCTTCTATGCCTTTTCTTCAGGTGCTGGCACGTAGGAACATGAAGGGGCCTAATTAAGGGTCGTTTCCCGGGGGAGTCAGTTAGACCAGCTATATTATTTGCCCAGTCCGATGTGCAGCCAGGCTGCTGTTTTCCATTTCTTTCTGCGCCTCAGGCCCATGTGCTTGCCCTACTTCACACAAGGTGCTCTCAGTCTGGTGAAAGTGGATGGGCAGGTCTGGAGGACACGTGGGACAGACAGGGAGCCTCTCGCTTCTTGTATGGGAACATGTTTGATTTGGACTTTGGGAATTGATTAAATCAATGCAAAATTGATTACATTAGCATTACAGTAGTTCATTATCAGTTCAGAGTCTCAATATCTCTTGATTCTCTGGCTGCAAATGTCAAATTAATTGATGACTTAGCTGCCAGAGCTAATGCTCTCAGAAATATAATGCCCTTAGCACCTCCATGCAGCCTCAAAATAGGTTCAAATCAACTAATTAAATATTATTATACAACACTGGAAAAAAGGCGTTGTTATCTTTGGGTGCGTAGCCTTCGCAGCTCAAGCAGTGATATCAAAGCAACCCTGAATTTATCCCTCCTATTCTCTCCACACTCGCCATTCTTCCAAACACAAAGCTAATATGCAGCGGGCCTGACAGTCACTACTGCGTGAGGAGGCATTTACATAAGCTTGTGTATACGGCCATTGTGATGATAATAGGCGTGTGATCTCCTGTGTCAGCGAATGAGAAAAACATCTCATCCATTCAAATAGATATGTCAGCCAAAGCATTAGCCTCCCCTATAATTGGCCACAGAGGTCACCCTGGCAAAGCCGAGAGGCGACATTTAATGTGGCACAAGAATTTGTTGTGCTCATTCACCCCCTCTCAACCTGAGAGACAAAACTGCTCGTGCCCGGCTGAAATGTGACACCCGGCCCGCTTGGTGCCATTTGCAGCTGCCCATCCAAGGATCGTGTTTCTATGTAAGATGTCTTTAATGGATTCCATTCATATCACTCATGTCCACCGTCCCTGTACAGACACACAGCCCGCCTCATTCTCTAAGTGCATTATTTGTGCACTCTGTGGCAAAAGGCTGTGACACTCTGAACTAACATCGAAACCCAACCTTGCAGGGATGACACTGCCGTTAATCTAGGTGTTCTGGCTTTATAATTTTTTTTTTTTTTTTCCAGGAAAGCATGTGGCTTATCCTCCTCACACATATTTCTTGTCTCTGAAAGAGGCAACAGGGAGACAGACAAAGAGCTATGGTTAACAGAATGAATCAAGACTCAAATCGAAAATTCCTGTAAGTATAAAATGCACCAGAAACGTCAGCAACACACCATATAACACTGATGGTGGATATTGGCAGCGTTCATAACTTACTGCACTTTCAACATCAGTGTACCCTTCTGTGGATCAATCAGTAAAAATAAAACTTGAGCCCTCAACTCTGTACTTAAGTGCCTCACCACTCGGTTCCACATTCCACCTGACACAAGGCTTGCAGGTGCATGAGGTGACATGTAAGGCTTGAGAAAGAGAGGGAGAAAGAGAGAGAGAGAGAGGGCGAAAGATAGAGTGCATATTAGTTGAGTTAGTATGGAAAACCTCTCACATTTCACCTACATTATTCCACTCTTGAATTTCAAGCATCTCGTCTTTTGCGGAGGATTTCTTTCATAGGATTTGAATTTTTGGCTTTGGCAACCCCTAGTGGCGGTGTCAAAAAAGTCACCGTTGCAGACAGCAAAACACGCTTTCACACTGCACCAATTTCCGCTGGAGATGTGCTGTTTTTTGACCAGACAAAAACATGTCATCAAAATAACTGAGCAAACTATAGCAAAAGTGTTGCTATAATCATGTAGAATAAATTTTCTGACTTGACTGATTTGGTGACACCTATGGTTACTGTGGTAACGGCAAATGCGGTTTAACACTTCAAACACTCCTTGAGCAGCTACTTTGTCAGAAATACAAAAGAGGGGCAACTGATACACCTTTTTATAGTGCAACAAAAGAAACTTGCATTGTTAAAATAAAGAAGTCCGTCAATATAATTCCATGCTGTGCACAATGTGAGTGGTTTTCCACACAAAAAATGCAGAGCATAGTAACAGTAACGGGAGCTGTTTACCTTGCTGAGAAGTTGGAGAGGGGTGTGAGGCCTGTTTCCTGCGGCTCTCCATCTAGTTGAATGCATTTAATGCAGAGCAGGGGCAGAAGGACATGTCCGGTTTGCATTGGCAGTAATTTAATACACTTCTGATATGGCTGTAAGAGAGTAAACAGTGAGGCTGATATCAATCAGATAAGCATGCAAACATTCTTGCTGGATTACATGCTGCATCATTTCCCGTGAATCCGTCTTGTGCAGGCAGATAATTTCAATCCAGTGCGGCACCTTAAGTTTCCATTTCTAAACCAGACAAGTTTTACTTTTAATTCTCTGCATTTTGGCGTCTTTCATAAAAATCACTTATGATGCAGCGTAGATTCTTTTAAATGCATGAAAGTGCATAACACTTTACCAGCACTTTACCAATAACACCACGAACAATGAATCATAATAATGAAACATGCATTATTATAGATGCATCAATATGTACTTCACTTTAACACATACAGTGATCACTTATGATAGACTATTATAGCATACTATGAGTCCTTACTACAGTTGATTACTACAGAATAGGTAGTCATTATGTATTATATGCCTAATCAGTCAACTTCTAGTTTATAGTCAAGGGCATCCATAAGACCCTTATAACTTGTAATTCATAATAAGGCACATCTATAATATTTTACGACTGTTGATATAGTGCATCAGAAAGCATTTTGTGTGTTTATGAGAGTAGTCATAAAGCATTATAATTCACTGTGAATGCCCCCATAACACACTATAGATACGATCTTCATAGAAAACTGTCGCTAAAATTATATACAAAAAGAGGTGCTTTAATGGACAAAAGGCCATAAATAGGATCAAAATGGGGTTTTATTTCAAAAGCATCTTAAGGATTATAACTTAAAATGTCTTTGTGTGCTTTACTGCATGAAGATAGTACATGTTAAAAAAGTCTAATCGTATTAATTTTACTACGTTGCCATCTCAGTCCTCTATGAGTATTTGTTATTCATTGCAATTGATCTTTTATCATTGAAATTATCTGTTTGGATGCCGTCCAGCATTTGCCGTTGAAATCTGGGATATGTGTGAATTTGGTCTTCACAATCTACCTCCTCTCTTCATCCATCAGATGAAACTTTGGGGACTTTGTTTTTTTTGTGGCAGTTTCAGAATGACATGGCTTGACCAACAACTGGTACTGCAATTAAAGGTCACATTAAAGTGACTTGTTTGCTGCCGATTGCTTCAGAGAGGGAGTGTAACATTCACGGAGGACAAATGGTACAGTCGGCTGTTGCCTTGTCACTTTTTGTCACTCTTTTTCCAAGTCATCCCACGATATAATGAACCCAACTGTCATCATCTGCTCTCACCACTTCACCAAACAGCAAGCTGAAACACTGTGTGGGGAATGGATTGGTACCAGGTCCATCTGAAAATGAGTATTCAAACTTCCAAAGAAGAAATGAAATTCACAGTGAATCAAAAGTGTATTAAACATTGTAAAACAACAAAAGGAAATTACGTTTATGTAAATTTTGACAGTATTTGGGTGCAGCTTCAATTTAGGGCTCAAAAATTGTTTGTGCTCGTTCAGTCTGCGGCAGGGCAGCTGTGAGGATCTCTAATGGTAACTTGGAGAAAAACAAAAAGAAAAGCACAGACTAAAACATATGAAGAGTAAGTAGGGGGAATATTATTCTGTCTTAAAATGGTGTCTTAAAGAAGAGATGTAAGATCATAAGATCAGAAACTAAGTCATTTTTCAGGTATTCCAGGATTTTCTTAATGGCAGTTTAGTTTGTCCTAAATACGACACAAAGAAACCGTGTTATTCTCAAAGCACCCACAAAGGGTGAACTGCACCGCAACCTTCGCCGCAAAGCAAATAGCATCTCGGTGCTCCAGAGCTATTTACAGGTATGTAAATTAGATAATACGCACACATTTGGCGCAAAATTGGCCCCTTTTTATGCCAATGAGCCTCATTGAAAAACAAGGTCAAATTCACAAACACCAGCGCTAATAGCCACACACAGTTAGAGTGAAATCATTAGCGTCTTAGGTGGTGGAAGGCTAACTGAAGCACATTTATGAGAGGTGTCCCACCCGGACTTTCCAGTGATCATGGCAGCACTGATTGTAGCCAGGTGAAAACAGTTTTCTAATGACAAATATCTTTATATGAGAAATTATTTAAGCGTGAAAAGTGGGTTAAAGTTGAACCAATTAAGTTGAACGACAGACATTTTAGATAACAATGACCTCTTGTGAACTCTACTGAAAAAATCCCTGTGTTAAGCCATGTGGTGTTAGGAATGTGAAGCACCAACTACCTACAGTGTTTTCAAATTCACAGGCCCCCGTGGAAACAACTTGCCATTAAACAGACTTTGATTTAATGATGTAACCCCTTGTCTACAAGAGATTTCATACAGTGAAATTTACCAGGTTGTCTAAATGTGAGATTATGTCCTCCAAACCTTTAGGTACAACTCTCTCCACAGTCATCCCCCACCTTCAGTATAGATTCAGGGGTCCCTGGGACAAAAATCAAATGGGTAGTCCACGGCTTGTTACAATTTAGGGCTCCTTGACATGAAAAGGTTTGAGAACCAATTGTTTATGGTTCAACTGTCAACTGAAGGACTGATTAAGAATAAGCATCACACTATAATTGCAATATTCAATACAGCATCCAATTCTATATCATAAATATGAATAATAACCATATTCATTTAAAATGCATTCAAAATCAAACTGTATCCGAAGTGCTTATTCTGTTGTGTATAGCTTTCATAAAATGTAGAAAATTATCCTATTCCCTTAGAAAGTGTCCATATGTCGTACTCATAAGGTTTTTTTTATTTTTATCTTTATTGGTAAAACATCCCACTCATAGGGGTGAAAGTGGCCTATAGTTAAATGTGGGGGTGCAAGATTAGTGACACAGGCAAGGGGAGGTATGGCAGGAACATTTTCATTTAATTAACGCCTGAAAGTGCAATTTCTGCAATGCAGAGCCTTCAGTCATGACCAATAAAGGCTGCTGTTAAAAAAATAGCAACAAGGAACAATAACAGGGTATTTTGATTAATAACATCACCAAAGCACATCATGTTTAATTAGGAAAGTAGTTTAAGTAAAAACGCGCACTTAAAAGGGCAACAATGTTCTTCTTATTGCCGTTAGATACTGAGTAGGTACAATTAGCAGATAATTAGCCTGATCAGCCTGCTTCAGTAATCAATACACACATTTTAAACCATTAATCAAACCAATAACTAACAGCAGTCAACGTCAGACAAACTTGGCTATTTTGTTTCAAGCATAAATGCCGCCTTCACTCCAGGTTGAAATTAGAGAACACAATATTCCATTCTGTTTAAAACCTTCAAAAGTACTTCATTTTGTCTTGTGCTATTTTGCATTTTGCCCAATTTACTTAAACTACCATGAGTCTGCTTAGTTTGCTGCCTTTAACATAATGCACACAGCACTTACAGGTTCCCCGCAGATCCTTAAAGCGTCTTAAAATGTCATAAATTTAGTTTTTGATATTTAACGTCTGAACATGTCTTAAAATGTCTGGAATTGTAGGAGGGGAGGCATTAACAGAATGGACATGCTTTTACTTAGGTGAGGTTTTGAATGTAGGACTTTTACTTGTAGTGGAGTATTTTCACAGTGTGGTTAGTACTTTTACTTAAGTAAAGGACCTGAATACCACCACTGCTGCTCTGGTGAGGCCTTCAGCTACCATCCATCAGACTACCGCCGTACAGTTTTAATTTCGTTATTGAGAAGGTAGTTATGTTAGCTAAGGTGCACTGGATATTTCAGCTTTTCAAATTCGATAAAACTCAATAACGGTGTATACTGTGGTCTAGTTTGTTGATTTCCTTTGCCACGGTAATGGTATTATGTTTTCCTTTTTAGACATTTTAAACAAGGTCTGAAATGTCATGAAAATTGTAATTTAAAAATATGCATTCGGTCTTATTTATCAAACATTTACGCATTGGATATACAATGTACGCCGAGTCCAGAAGTGTGAGGTTACAAGACAGTGGAAAGCCTGGTTCACTTCTCCTTTCCTAGATATAGTCGGATTGTAACAAGTCACCATCTGATGTGAAACAGGCCACTGCTGCATCCTTGGCATGAAGCAGAACATTTCATTTACTCTGTAGGAGTTATAACAAGCGCCTCAAAAGTGGCAGGGAAATTTAAATCTTCAGATGTAATTGAAAATGCACGTGCCACAGAGTGCCATGAACATTTTATTGGAATATAAGGGATGCTTGTTTCATAAATGTACAAAAGAGAAATAATTACTACTACTAAATGAGTCAATTCCGATTCATCTACATTCATAAGATTCAAAGGCACCTCTGGGCCGTCGTGTTGTTTCATGCTGTTTATGTAACAATCAAGGTGGCTCTGAATCTTCTCTCTCAGCATGAGCACGGGATCACATGGGACTGAGATTGGCCTCCTCATGCGTTAATGTTACACCTCATCTCTGGGCATGACCAGCGGCGAGCGCATGTTTTCCACACAAGATGATGAGAAGAGAACCCTGATTGTTATGCAGACGAGCGGAGCACCGCAAACAGACCCTTCCCCAGCCCACCTTGCGTTGTTATTATCATTTCTGCCCAGGGCACTTTAACTTATGTTCGAGTATTACATCAAGTTCTCCCTCTCCCGCAACCATTATATACATACCACTCCTCCATGAGGACATTAATAATTGATTGCCCCCGGTACTGGCCAGTGTTGCATTGTTTGTTGACATGGCGTGGCCCCTGAAGCTTTGGCCCTGTGGTTTGTGGTCTTGGTTTCACATCTTGTCGAGCTCAAGATGGTCCTTTAGGAGCCATGCCAAAACCCCCCATCAGCAAAATACGCCTCGTCAGTGGTAAAGGCTCTTGTAGCCGAAACAGTGAGATACTATATGCCTTAACAATAATGTAAAATAGTAATGTAACAATATAGTCAGTCAGAAAAACTTTTTGCATGAAATGGGCTATCAAAGACTAAAATGTAACACAGCAGTGGGCCATGTACGATTTAAAATGCATTATTTAGAAATTTAAGAAATCTTTCTAGGTGTTTCATCATCAGGACGTTGTTAATATTCCTTGTAATTAACCAGAATTTCTCCAATTCACTACCCAGTCATATTTAAATCATGTCTTAAAGGGTCGGTTCACCTAAATTAAACACATTTTCCCACTTACCTCCAGTGGTATTGAAGAGTCTGTCCTCCAAGAAAAGCGACAACATCAGTTGTTTAAGCAAATGCCTCAAAAAGACATTTGTTTATGTTCAACTGACAAAGCCTTCTAGCGGCTGTCGGAATCATGACTATTGTCTGTTGGGAGGAAAGGAGGACGTAGGGAGACATTATTATAGAGCCACAAAGTCCACAGAGGGAGGAGGTCAGGAGGTGGACAGATGAGCCAACACAACATGGGACTTTCTACAGGAGACAGCTGTTGCACCTTACAGTCAAAATTGGCTTCTTTGTATGATGACCACGAGCACCTTGACCCAAACCAAGACGTTTTTCTAACCTAAACTAAGTACTTATTTTAACCCAAACCATAATCTTTCCTTAACCCTAACCATGTCCTGTTTGTGCCTGTTGCAGTTAACCAGCCCAAACCTTACCAAACCTTATTTGTCAGATCATGAAACGGTTTTATTTTTAACAATGAAAAACAACAAACGTTGTCCTGTCGATAGCGGCTTCAGATCACTAAACGCCTAAAAGTGTCGTTCTGGATTGCGGTTACTAACAACTTACTTTGTCGTTTAACTTGTTGGTATCCAGTCATGCAGATAGTTTTGGTTTTATCTGTTCAGTTGATGTATCTGTTTCGAAGGTTCGGTACCGGTACCTGACCTTGGACCTCGGAGAAAGATATCTTAGAAATGTTGTGGTGAAGAGGGAGCTGAGCGAGTTGATAGACAGTCAATTGTCATGAGCTTTTGGTAGTGTACTAAAGAATTTGATTGCAGTGTACAAGCAGCCAAATTTTAATTAATTATTTACTTTGGAGGGTGGCTGGGCTAACCCTTGGAGATGGGTGGAGGATCTGAGACATTGGGAAGGAGCAAAAAAGAACAACCATGGCTCTTTGGTGTTCAAAGGAACCAGTTAAGGTGGTTTATTGCACAACCTTTATAGGGTGTCTGGGCAGGTTCATCTGGGCTAAGACCAGGAACACACTACAGGGATTACACATGCTGCTGTCACAGCAACCTGGGCTGAGATAAGTGACTGAAACTCTTTTCATAATTAGTGTCCCTGTTACTCTAAATAATGTACAAGGACTATCTTAGATATCTTTTTCTTGGTAGATAGCTCTTCCAATGAAAACTGTTGTCATTGAGGTCTATAGGTTATGCAGAGTGACCCTGCTCTGGCAAAAGATGTTGCTGTTTAATTTTCAAATGCAATTTTTCACTTCTGTGAGCAGAACAAACAGCATTTCATTCGCATCCATTCTATTGGGTTGGCGGGAGACATCTCAGAGATGGATACATCACAATCTGGGCAAATTAACTGCTAATTATCTGCATGGCTACATACCACTAGAGGTAAATGTTAAAGTGTCTTTTTTTGTAATTTTGGTGAGATGACTGTTTAACTGATTTCATGGAATATTCTTGGATGGATGATTTGTGTTGGCCTGAATTTGGCCTGCGGGTCTCCATCTAAGAATATGGGATGCAGAACGACTTCAGCTGCATGAGACAACATGAGAAAACACTACACACTCACATCCAATAATATGTAGAAAGCAACATAATCCAACTGTGGTAATGAGATTCCTGCAACAACAGGGTGCGTCTGAATGTCAGGCGTGTGTATTACTGAAAGGGAGTGATATCCGCTGATGGTTACTGAATGCTAGACACAATTTCCAATACTCAGGATGGCTTACAGGATTACAGTTGTTCAGCTACTCACACGGTTGATCCCGACAGACCATCTGGTGTGAGTGTCATGGAGACCAGTATGTCTCCCTTTATGCCTGGAACTAACATACATTTCTTATCTGGATTGGCTCTGGATGTGATTTATCCAGATTACCTTTGTACCTGACATCTTATTGGTCTTTTCCTTCACACGCAAATTTCTCTGCTTTCTTCTTCTTATATTTTATATATATTCTATAAAAGGTCAAGCATGTCTTGTTGTATACACTTATTCTTTCATTTCACAAAAGATTTCCAAGAGCAGATATTTTGTTTCGGCAAGTTGGGGATAAAAGCTGCGGAGAATGCAGTTTAATCGAACTATTATCGATACTGTTGAGAGCTTTGGTATTTTAATGAACTGAAACAGATAACTACAATGATCAAATTTTGAGAAACAGTCAGTCATTCACATTCAACAGTCAGTGCTGTTAGTTTTTATGTTATGTCATCTGATTTACATTACTGAACACAACCAGTCTAAACACCCCACACATATTGTATGTTGGCAACAGCTGCATAGGAGGTCACCGTCAATTTCTATATGAGCCACTTAATATATAAAAAAACTATTTCTAGCATCATAACAGTGAAGTTGTGTTACATTGCAAACCAAAGACCTCCCTGCCTTCCACCGAGTGAAAAGAAACTCCTACACAGTCTGATTCCCTTGCAATGAAAATATTTGACAGAAAATACAACATTTAAACCCTGAAACCTTTGTTAGTTTAACGGTTTCAACAGCAGACATCGTGTTGTATAGACATTTTTACAGCTTGGTCGGTTTAAATCAAATCAAATCAAAGAGTAGCTCTTGCTTTCCATCTGGTGTGACACAAACCGCAGTGACGAGACTGAGAACTGAATTATTTCCAGCATAATAAGAGGTGATAGGAATACAACATGTGCCTTGGTGGATATTCTGTTAAGTGTCCATATTTCTTACAATGACCGAGGGACTGGACAGTCTTTGTTTGGGTCTATAAGGAATTTCCATTTAAACAGCATCATTAAAAATGATAGAGAGAAAGAGAGGCAGAGCAAATGGAGAACAACTGACACATACATTTTCTTTAATGCTGTGCTCAATATCCTTTCCTCCAGCGCAGCGTATGCATGACTTGGCATCAAATACAGAAAGAAATGCAACCTGATTATTTAATTAGATATTCTTTTAGTTGAGTTGCTCCATAAGGATCACTGCATGTGGATACAATATATGGAGCAGTTCACAAGCATAGCTCTTTTGATAAAGCAAACCCTTTCTGAGGTTAATGAGCTGAGCCAAGCTAATGAATCTCTCTAAAGCAACACACACTCCACCATGTAAGTGGGTTACACGCACACACACACACACACACGCACACACACACATAATGTTCATTTTTATTAGTTAATATGTGAGTATCCACATCATAAACAATGGAACCTCCAAAGTGGGGCCAACGCTTAACCCAAAGTAAAAGAAGGGCAAACCACTGCTTGCAAAGAGTAAGTATTGTTATTGATGCTTTGGATGTACATAAATAAACAGAAGTGCATACAGAGCAGAAGATGACCAGAAGGGTGCCAGAAATCTAACATGCAGATACAGTATACAAGGGATTTTGAGCTCTGTGCTCTTCCTTAGGCATACATCTGCCTGCCTGCTGCATGGCATTATTTCAGAAACAGTTGACTGCAGGAAAGAATTAGACTGCAAATGCACATTTTTAAAAATTTGAATAAATGAAGCTTCAGACTGTTTTCATGCTCTTTATTAGCATATATAGATTGTCTGTATTGACCTTTTCATTGGAAATGCATCTATTTCAGGATGGGTCCACATTTATTTCCTGTCAACTGTTGATATTAGAAATTATTTCAACTTGCATAAACTTGGACCATTTAAAGTGTTTATGTTTGAAAGTGTAATATACAGAGTATATATGTAAACTGTGTAAAAGGCGCAGAGGAATTAAACATCAAGGCTGGAAGTTTATGTCAGTTTCCCGCAATGTTAATATACAATACCATACAAGCTGCGTTTTGACTGCAGGAACTTTCCCAGGTACTAGGAACCACAGCAGGGACCAGGGTCTAAATAAAGTACTGGGGACATTTTGTAAAATGTCCCCAGTACTTTACCCAAAAAGGTCCCTGCTCTGGGGGCAACACTTTTAAGAAGTACTGGTACTTACGGGGTGGGGCTTGCTACGCTGTACATTTCTGATTGGTTGAGGTCTGACCGGTGGTGCAGCAGTGGTTTACAGTCTGGATCGATGCTTCGCTGGGTCAAAGGCCAGCCTTCTCTGGCCAGCGGCTCAGCTACTGTGCTGTTGGAAATCGTGGTGGAAGACACAGAAACAGATTACCAGTTGGTTGAAGGTAAGTCACATACGGCCCACATGCTGCTTGTTAAATTCTGTAACAGCTAACTGTTGTCCTGCTATTGCTACCCTAGCCACCCGCTAACGTTAATGGTGTAGAATCATGGTGTTCCTTAAGACAAGGGTTGGCTAAATCAATGGTACAAAATGATATCTTTGTTGATGTCGTCGCAGTGAGACACAATGTTTATTTTTTTCAGTGTTTTTCAGATGAAACAGGTGGGTACACTGAACTTCTGCGACTAACAGCAGCCCTCGTCCATGCCTCCTGCTGAAGCACACAAACACTGTCCATCCATCCATTTTCTACCGCTTATCCGGGGCCGGGTCGCGGGGGCAGCAGCCTAAGCAGACATGCCCAGACTTCCCTCTCCCCAGACACTTCCTCCTGCTCTTCCGGGGGAATACCGAGGCGTTCCCAGGCCAACCGAGAGACATAGTCCCTCCAGCGTGTCCTAGGTCTTCCCCGGGGCCTCCTCCCGGTTGGACATGCCCGGAACACCTCCCCAGGGAGGCGTCCAGGAGGCATCCGGGACAGATGCCCGAGCCACCTCTGCTGACTCCTCTCGATGTGGAGGAGCAGCGTCTCTACTCTGAGCTCCTCCCGAGTGACCGAGCTCCTCACCCTATCTCTAAGGGAGCGCCCAGCCACCCTGCGGAGGAAACTCATTTTGGCCGCCTGTATCCGGGATCTTGTCCTTTCGGTCAAGACCCAAAGCTCATGACCATAGGTGAGAGTACAAACACTGTATTTTGCACATTTGTATTTTTCCCGTGTATAAAGAAATAACTGTGAAACTAAATGTGTGTATAGTCGCTGTTCTTGTTTCTGAAGTATATGCTATTATAAATGTAAAAATACATGTAATGCTTATGCTTGCGTGTAACCTAATGGGCGTAATTTGCCTAATCGTGCCTGGTCTTTAGACTGTGGTGGAAAGGCACACAATGATGGGCTAAAGAAACACTTTAGCTCTTGAAAAGAAGTTTCTGGTACCTTTGGTCGAAACGTAGCTATTAAGAGCAAATATCTTTTGCAGTCACAAAATGAGCACAACCGCTGTCCAGGGTGCTGATCCTGGAGCTGTCCAGGGTACATTCTGTGATTTGTGTTGGCAGGTTGCTGCTGACATATTAAGGCCTGGCAACACCAGCCTATTAGCTGTGTATAAACTGCACCACAAAATAAAAATGGTTTGGTAAACAGGAGGTACAAATGTGAATAAATGGGGTAAACTGCGCTTACTAGCTTGCTGGTGTGACCAGGCCTTTAGTCTGTCATTAACCACCCCTGATTAGCTATATGTAGATATTGTTCCAGGTCTGGTTTGTCGAGCCTTGGAGTCAACATCACCAGTCATTACTTGTTGGCCACTTGGAGTTGCTTTTTGCTGGCCAGTCTGCCATAACCCTTGTTGTTGTTTGCCTTGTTTTTAACCAGCGGAGTCAACATAAATGATTTGAAAACTCAATTTCGGCAGTCATTGTGTTTGAATCAGAGTGAATACATTTGAGAGAACGTCTCTTTATTACAGTGTATCAAAACACCTACAAGGCAAATAGAAGAAACTCAATAGGTGGTGCCATACTGCAACAACAGATTTAGATTTAAGACCATTTGGGACCCCAAAAAGCAGCTTCCAGCAGCAGCAAACAAAAAGAGAACTCAACAAACCTAGAAACTTTGCACCAGTGTTTGTGGATTCGGCTGTGGCTGCCCACTACCCCCTGATGTTTTTCCATCACAGATGCATTGTTGCCTTCAAATGCAGGCTGGTCTCAAAGGGCTCTGTTTGGGACTGTACAGCAGAGGTCATATGGTCAGTAACCTCATGATAGCCTCCATTTTTTAGTCTTCCGCCATTTTGTCTGGTCATCCACTTGGACTTGCACCTGCTGCGCGCTGTTAGAGGACTGACATTCGGCCTCACCTCCAGGCCAATGATGCTACAACAAACTTTTGCATGACCCGCTCACCTATGCCTATTGACAGGTTCTTTGAAGCAAAGTGGCTTTTAGCAAGACATTTCCGTCCATTCTCCCTTTTTTTTATTAACTATTTCAAGTCTATCTAGATTTTAGTGTAATGTGTGTTGAAACAGACATCACGCAGTAATTGTCAGAATCAACACTGTGGTAGTGTTTGTATACACTCATCCACCCATAACTTACGTGAAATAGAAATTAGAATTATTCTACCTGAATATGCCAAACCTATGACCACTAGTGATGTGATGCACAGGCTTTCCTGGGCAGAAGCCCAGGGGCCCATCATTACAAAGGGTCAATTTGTTACCGATTGTGATATTTGTTGACACTGATTGGTCAGATTGGTGACCTTTTGATTAAAAAAAAATAAAAATGTAAACAACCATGGCAGAATTTAGGAGACATGAGAACGAAGAAGACAATCAGTTTGGGGAGTTTATGCGCAACCAGGAAACAAATACTGTACATCTGACCCTGAACAGCTCAAACTAATGCGAAGAAGGAATTTACAGCTTTCCCTAATGTTGACAACACCCCTGCGTATATTCCTAAAAATGCCAGAGACTAATGCCAGTGGGGAGTGATGATTCTCTTAGCTTGCCTAGATTGCACTCAACCATGCATCAGAAGAGACTCAGCCATCTGACACTAATGTCCATTGAGTGTGACATTCTTTGGGAAATGTACGTCAAGGAGTTCATTTGGAATTTTAATGCCAAGAAAACTAGGCACTGTTAAAGGCAAGTCAGTGTTTCATTTTAATGCTTGTTGGTATGGAATTAATATGTTCTGGAATCTAGACTATATGCAGCTTACAATGCATCTGGTGTGATCTGCTGATGAAGTATAAATTATGGGAATTCATGTTCAGTACGTTTGTTGCCGTGAGGCACGACTTAACAGCATCACTGTGTGCGGAAGTAAATCGGTTGGTTGTGGTGGTAAAATATTTGATTGCGGGGAGCAAAAGAGCAGACGGGCCTATCCAAGCCCAGAGGCCTTTGACTGGGTGAAATTACCCTTGCCTAAACATGAAATCTTGTACATTTTGTAACACTGCAGAAGTTTTGATAATTGAAGAATATGTGTCAGATAGCTTAAGCTGTAGAAAGCAGAGAGTACACTACCGCTTGCGTGCTAGCTAGCTACAAATTATAGTAAAGACGTGATACTAGTGTGGCCTATGGCTGTGAAAAAGCCTGTTCTTGCTGAAAATTGGATAGTTGGCAACAGTTAAAAGTACTCTGTAGAGTCTTCTTGTAAACAAATACAGTTATGCTTAAATTGTGTCTAACCAAAATGCATTATGTATAAATGGACAGAAACACGAACCTTGAAGTTCGTTTAATGTTGATTTGATGTTGATTTTAAAATGTGAACACTACCTTTACACATCAAATTATTTCTTTAAACATACAAAAACTGTGATCGCACCAAGTCAGTATCTTTATGTTCATTTAACATGCCTGGTCGACATTATGACATCCTGAGTTTTGCACATTGGCTTCCATATTTTACAACTTTGCTTTAATTACATTTTTAATTACAAGACCAGAGGGAGATTTACTCTTGCCCTAGTCTTCTCTATAGAGATGTTCAGTGTATTAGTGCCTTCGAATGTATTATTTAACTGCGTGATATGTTGAGGTCAATGCAGCTTTCTGTTCTCGAGCTCCAGAATTGAAAATGTATCACAAGTGAAAACAAGTGACTGCAGTGTTTACCAGACACAGGTAATCAAACCGCATTATCTCCTGGGCAACAATTTTACTGCATTTCAGAGGCAACAGTGGGCAATATTGGCAATATTTCACATGTAGAGTTGTCTCTTTGTCTTCAGCCTGATCCCAAGGTAAACGTTGTAATTTCCATGAAACTGTTGCCATATTTACATATTTGCCTGCTCAAGGAAAGAAGATACCAAGAGTTGGAAATGCCAGTATGACCTCATTCAGTAATAATAAAACGAAACGTGACGGTCTCTCAAGGCCAACGTGGGATATTTATTCCAAAATAAAATATTATTTTACTATTTTGCTTGAATAAATGTTTCACTTTGACCTTGTAAGAATGCTGTGCCTCTTTTTATCAGAAAGTACTTGCATGATCCATTCAAATAATATAGTAAATGCAACATATGAAAAACATTCTTACATTACTCATGGGAAATGAGAGAAAATTCCTAGCTATTTCCCTAAGTATGTTCTAGAAAATTGGAAACTGACGTTGCAGCTGTTTGGTTTCATGGTCTTAACAACACTGATTTAAAGGTGCAGTTAACGCCAACTCAAGCTATTTTGGCTAAATCATTGTTATATTTCTTATGATTTTATTTGTGTCATGTATCATATCAAAGTACCTCACATTGTGTATATGGCCTCATTTTTGAAAGAGGACATAAAAATATAAGAAATCTCCTTTGAAAAGTCCCTTGCTTCTAATACCCTGCAGCCAACCACTGTTGACTCTATGGAGTCCAGTTGGTGTTGGAGGCGCTCCTTATCTGTACATATCAACCTCCCCAGGAGGATTGCTCCTATCGTCTCAGCTGCATGTCACTCCAGGTCAATTAAAACTGGACTGGAAAGCCAGTCCAAAGAGACCAGAGACAAGAGTGACAGCTGCAGTAAGAGCTGGAGAGAGGAGAGTGGAAAGGAGAGGTGGATGAGACAACAACGAGGAGAGAAGATAAGGAGAATTAGGGGAGATAGGAGGGGGTAAGGAGGTAAGAGTTGGAGAATGAAAAGGAGACCGTGGCGAGAGGAGGAAAGGAGCGAGACAAGGCCAGAGGGGAGACGGAGAGAGGAGACGGCGGGTATGAATTCATGGGGAGTTTAGAGAGAGACCCTGTTCTTAGTTTGAACACACTGATGTCTCAGTCTGTGCCATCAGAGAGGTCTTTCTCTGCAGGGTTAAAAACTGGCCAGCTGCTGGGAAGGCGAGAGAGGGACAGGAAGGAGGGAGAGGATGAAGGGAAGGATGGAGGGATCTGAGATGGACACTGGAGGCAGGGCTGGCATTCATCCTTTCCTGGCCTTCTCTTTTCCCCCAATATCGCCCTTCTCTCCTTTTAAGCCCCTTCTCTCTCCCTCTCTGTGCCTCCGTAATGAGCAATGCCCTGATCCAAAACACAGTTCTTTGTGTTTGTGGGACTCAGCCGGACGGATCACTGTGGGAAGGAGGAAGATGCTCCGAAGTCGCCAAATCCCTCTGCTGAGCAGTCTCACCAGCTGTCATTTTCCCCTCTCTCTTCACATACATAACTCAAAATGTGATGGTTAATGATAGAATATTTTGGCACTAATTAGCACTTGCCTGCAACCCATTTCTTTCTGCAGATGAGTTGTTCAGAGTTTAGTATTGAGTTCTTTAAACCGGGGAACTCTAGTAATTATACTCATGTTAAATATTTCTCTCTCGGGTATTCAAGGTGTTGTACCACTCTATAAATAACTATATTTTATTAAAGATTTATAAGTTGCAACTAATGGCTTTTTTAATGGTTAAAACGTTGTTTGATGAGGCTTTTATAGATAAGTAATAAGCCATTAATAAGGACAACTTTAGCGATGGCTTATTAGAAAGTGAGTCATTAATGTGTCATGAGTTTCCTAATAAGCCATCAAGTCTGAAGAAATACTGTTTATTGGTTATTGTTAAGGGTTCTTAAAGTACAATAATTTATTAATGCTTTATACACCTGTAATAACCATTAATAATATATACATTAATGAGGAGTTATGTATTTCATCACTAATTACTGACCATAATGCTTTATAGATCAGTGACTAGATATGAATAAGAACCACTATTGGGGTTTGCTTATCAGACAGTGACAATGTTACAAGTTATAAGTGATAATTGGTTAGTAAAGATTGTTTCATCCACTACAATACAAATTTATTATTTCTTTCTACATCAATAACAAGCCATTAATACAAACATTGGGGTTGGATTATTAGAAAGTGAGTAAGTCATCAAAGGGACACAAGTTTCAAAATGTACAGTAAGCCATCAGGTCTGCAGTTATAAATGTTCCTTAGTAATTAAGAAAGGGTTATTTTACTGCAATAATCATTTAATAATGATTAATGCATCAGTAATAAGTTATAAATAACAACAACATTGAGGTTGGATTATCGGAGAGTGAGCAATTCATTAGTAAAGGGTAATGGATTTCTAACTTTTTAAGCAATGGGGGCTGTAGTCTTTTGTTGGCCTATTAGAAAATTGATTAAGTCATTAAAAGGGACACGTATTTGTCATAAGCCATCAGGTCTGCAGTACGTGCATATGTGTCTATTAATTATTAATAAAGAGTATTTTCACTGCCATAATCATTTATTAATGCGTTATAGATCAGTAATAAGTCATTAATTAGAACTACATCTGGGTTGGCTTACTAGACACTGAGTACATCATTATGACATGTGTCATGGGTTTCTCACTTTAAATTAAACCATCAGGCCTGTAGTGTTAATTGGTTATTAATAATAGGTTCTTCCACTACAATACTCCAGCAAGGCTGCAGTTGTAAATGTTAATAAGATGAAAATAAATGAACTCTGGTCCAGATGGTCTGCATCTCTTCAGCAGGAGGTAAGTGGAAGAACTGTCCATTGGATGTGTCTTCCTAATCTATTAAGACACTGGCTGAAACCACACATCAAGATTTGCAGGTCTCAAAATATGAATATATTCAAATACCAGTACTTAAAATATGTACTAAATGTGACTAAATGAGCTTTTCTTTCTTTCTCCATCTTCAAGGTAACAAACACACGTCAACACCTGAAAAACATGAATTGATGTCATGCTTTCAAAAGAACATTGTTGTGCTGCAAAGATTTCTGGCCACCTACTGAGCTGAAAATGTCAAGAATGAACAACCTGAGAGCGATGCATAAATCCTGGGCAGCAGCAGCAGCAGCAGCGGCAGCATTACGGTGTCAGTTGTGACAAAATGCAGATCTCCTCGAGGCATGACCTTGTTGTCATTGTGCTCGGAAGTAATGGATGCCACAGTAATGGCTGAACCTTACAAGCCATTGTTTGTGAATGTGTTGTGTGCATATCTCACAAAACCAAACTAATACATAGGGGCACGTTTGCAGCCGTGAAGGATTGTGGGAGCGTGTATATCCCCCCAAAAAACAGACTAATACCTAAGAGGCAGTATGCTCTCTCCGAGGATCGTGCGTGTATATGTGTGTGAGCATCTGTGTGTTCTGGGTGTGTTTTTTGTGTGAGAGATGACAGAGCAGCGGCCCTTCGGGGGAGACAGACACCAATAGCCATCAATGCGGAGAAATCCTGGGGGACAGCGAGCTTTCACTGGCACTGTCCATGCCAGCGTCTCTCTCCCTGACAATCTGGCTGGAGACACACACACACACACACACACACACACACACACACGCACACAACACACACTTCATAAACCTGTCTCACGCTCTGCCACCTTTCCTCCTTCTGTCGCTCTCACCCAAGCAAAATCTTGCAACAGTTTTTCCGCATCACACTCACTCATTTCCAATTAACAGGCAGGTAGCTGCCGTTCCAAGACAATAGCTCACCAAACTTGATTACCTGTTCCCATGGAGCCAGTGGGACAACAGATGAAGTCTGAGGTATTGAACGTAGCGAGAGCGTCGGCTCATGTTGCTTGGCGACTGCTTCATTTATCAAGGCGGGCACACGCAGGTTTGCGTGGAGAAAATTTTTAATAACATGCAATTTAAATCATTTCTATTCAAAGTTATTTTGTGAGCATTTCTGGTTTACTCTATGGTACGTGGGAGACACAGAGAAGCAAAAAATAATAACATAAATTGGATTAAGAAGGTTTGTAAGTATGCGATGTGCCCCCTCTGCGGGTGGCATGCTGCGGAAATTATTTTTTTCTGGTTCAAATGTACAAAAGGACACATTTGCAGAGAAAATTGAGCACTGCATTGGTTTGGGCCTAAGCTGCATGCACAGGCTAGTTGAATTCTTCACACATCAGCTCGGTGTTTGTGATCTTCTGAAATTAGTTTAAATATCAAATGATTGCTTGTATTTCTTTTGGGAAAGCATCTTTATTTTATTTTCCAGTTGATCGCCTTTGTTTATGTCTCCCAACAGACTATCGGTGTGAAACTGCAGCAAGTACACACACTGTGCAACATGTTCGCTTTCGGGGGAAGTTCACCGTCATTGTAAGAAAGTGGTCACCTTGATCCTGCTGTGCCACCAGAAAATCCCAATTTAGAGCATCTCAGCGGTACATTTGTTGGAACCTTGGAAAGGACTGTACACAAAGTGCCCTTTCAAAGTTACAAACATATTCATGTATAGATTAAATGTAACCCAGTGTCAGTAGCCATGTGGCTGAGGGAAAGTGTTTCTATAGCAACCTCCAGCGCTATCATAGATTGCAAAACCCTTATGTGCCAACACACACAGAAACATTCTCTCCTTCACAAACTTGCATGCACACACACACACACACAAACCTTTTTCTTTTGTTCACACACAAACCCACACACACACACATCCACACACACACACACACACACACCCACACACACACACACAAACACACACACACACACACACACACACACACTTCAGACTCAGCAGGAAGACCAGACTATATTTGATGACCTGAAGCACTCATGTTCATCTCTCTATGAAGCAAAGAAACAGCTTTTAGGTAGAGACAAAAACAACAACAGCAGAGTCTCTCGCTATAGGGAGATGTGGGGTACATCTGGAAAGATAGTCAGTGCGTGGAGAGAGAGGTAGACAGAAGGTGTGTTCTCTTTCTCCTCATTTAGCAACAGTATACAATGAGCCAACAGCTGAGATTTGGACAGAAGAAAAAACACCATGTGCATCTGAGAAACACGTGTTTCAGTCCTACTCGCTGATATTAATCCTCTCACTGATAAGGACAAGAAAGAACCTTAGTTATGACCAATAAACAAAGATTGTAGATTATTATGATAAAAATACACTTTTGCGGTCGGACGCAGACCTGCTACTGATCCGCTTCATTAATATTGATGCCAGTGATTCCACACAGGTTCTCTGGGAGTAAGAGCTCAAGGATATTCAGCTTTTACCTTCCCTATCAAGTCAAGTGCACTTTGCATGCATGTCAAAGCATACACACATGCACACACACATATACACAACAAAAACCAAACACCCTTATCTCTCAAATATTGCACAAATCCCATAATTACAATGCTCATCACAGTTTCTCTGTGTTCCTCCCTGTTAAATCGTGTGAATTATAATTGCTTCATGAATATTTTGAGGGGAAAGGGAGCCCATTCTAACCTGAGGTGAAGTCAGCCTCTATTTCAAGGCCAATTGACCTGATCAACAACACCCCCCCCAACACACATGCACACACACACCACACACACACACTGCCTGTTCCTTGTCATCCCAACAGCAGTTTGAGCTGAAAGTACAAATCTGTAACTATGGGAGCAATAAACTCAAGTGCACTCAACTCAATCTGTTATTATAAATTAATATGGTAAAATACCTGTAAACAAATAAGACATACTGTATATGTACGTGTAATGTACAGTATTTATACACATGTGTGCCTTTCCTGCTTCTACACACCTACACATTTCCTGCTGGGTTCACATAACACATCACACATATATATACATATATATATATATATATATATATATATATATTAACATATAACACTTGTACTGAGACGACATAACACATCAACTTGTGTGAATTTTTAGGTTGCTAACACTGTTGAATTAGCTTAATCAATATATTCATACTTCATGCTCTGCCTTTAGTCAGACAAGAGTATAAAGAGTTAATAATACCATCCATGGTTGGATATTTGTATTGTTTCTTTGCATGAGGTTCCGGTGAAGCAACAGCTTATTTCAGCAGACACATTCTCAAACCTGGGATGGATTCACTTGATACTAAACCGAACAGCATGAGCTGAAGACACATAATACTGAAGGTCATGGGAGGTAAAAATGAATCACACTCTCCTGATTATCCCAAGTAACATTTTCTAGATGAACGAAATTAATGTGCATAAATGGAGCACTGCAGATCCCTCCCTTCTATGTATGGAGGGGGTGGACCTGCAGGAGGGCTTCGAGCATTCTACACACCTACTCACAATCAGTCAGCCATGCAGCACTTAAATACTGTTGTACCTGAGTTCTATCATCTCTAACAAAAGTCCTCTCTTTTCTTTCCTATAAAAGACAGTTCTTCACTGGTCTTTACAGGCCTCAGGAGGACTGCTGGGACTATGCTTTTGCCTGCTCCCACTCTTTTGTCCCTGTTGTTGTCACAAACTGCACTAAACTATTTCTTCATTGCACTACAACGAAATTGATGTCACTCTCGAGCATCTTTTCATTTTAAGACTTTTGCTTTGATAGTGTGTGCCATGGTCCTGTCTGTATCCTGCGCTGCACTGACAGATCACCACCAAATGCCAGAAGGCACACAACCTGACAGCTACTCTCGCTAGCTTTGCACCTCAGCTTGTGTGAAGCAGTAACGTGGGAGGTTAAAAGCAAGCATTTTTGTTCCCGTTTTTGCACTCAGACGCAAACCATCTGTAATCACATATATATACTGATGCACATTCATATAATGTGTTGAATTGTTTTTTGATAAACCATCACAAAAGGGCAAAAAACTGTTCTATCACTACATTAATACTCCTTTTTACAAATATTTTACAGCACACACTGTTTTGGCAAAGAAAAATAGTGAAATCACCCAAATCACATGGAAGTTAGTTCATTGGTGACCATACATGTTTATTGAAAGTTAAAAAGGAAACGTTTTAAAAATTGATATATTTTTTAATGACTTTGTGAGGTATTAGAAATATACCCAGGCTGTTGAGTCTGGGTGCTTGACTGAAAAAAATAACCCATCTGGTTATTTACTTGCAGTGTAACAAGTGCCCTGTAATCACAAATAACACTGTTCTGCCTGGGACTAAAATCACGGAATTATGCCGATGTAAATTACACTACCCGACACAGAGTAAAACTAATCCCAGAGGACAAGGCTTTAGACACACCAGGCAGGCAGACACATTGCCTTCCATATGGCTGTGGAGTGGGATGATGCACATGCAGGCAAGAGTCAAACTCCAGGCTTTGCAGGTCATGGTGTCCGAGGCTCTGGGGGAAAAGATCGTATTCCAACCTGTATTTATTCAGGTTTTCCCAAATGCACTTTTCAACAAGGCCCTCCTTCACATTAATGCAGTTCAAATTGGAAGCTTCCCTGCAGAACCAGAGGTTTTTACTGCCAACTCATAGAGTGAGGGGAGGTGAGTATGGTGATCAAGAGCACTTTGGCTGTAGTATGTGTGAAAGGGAACACCACAAATTCTTTGTTAGATTTAAACTGTTGTAGCCCAAAAAAGAGCCACTGAGAGTCATTTATCGACAGTAATTAGTCATGAAGTCCAGATGTTCACCAGAGTGCAGGACGGCCTCTAAAAGGCTTGTGTTGCCCATTTACCACAAATCATGTATTCTGACTATTTTTCAAAACATGCTGCTATAGTGGTTTTATGTTTGCATTTAAAGCAGCATTGCATTACATTAATTTCTCTATGCTATGAAACCTACTGACAGACCCGAGTTTTGTCCGAGTCAGGTTTTTGTTGCAAGGTAATGCAGTGCAGCATTTTCAAATCAGTCTGCACTCGAAGAGTGAGTCTCATTATTGATTTTTACACTTTATAAAAGGAATGGAAACCAAAGGCTGCATGTAAAAATACATTACAAAAATGGGAATCGCTAATAAAGATATTAGAAAATGTTCAACAGTAACCAAAATGTTGCAGAAACACTGGACCTTTAAATAAAGCTGGAAGTAGCATAGGTTTACACCCTTTGAGAAAAATAAGTTAATGAACGTGACACAACATTTTCTAAAGGTTTCAGATTTGCACACCCCAAAACAGTATTGATAAAATAGAAAAAATGAGCACTGAAGTAAATGCATGCATATTGTCCTTTGGGGGTGTTTACAGATGATCTAGGCCAAGTGTTCGGGGTGAAATTGCTGTTTAACAAAATCTGTCTGCTGCAGAATCATATTACCTTCTGTACACAGGCTTAGACTGTTCCTTAAATATCAATTTCCCACCCAATCCACCCACAGGGATCAATACATTTCATCTGTTCTCCTCAGCTCATCATCAACCTCATCATTAGCAGAAACACAATACAGCTCTGGTCCTGGGACCCAAAACCTGATTCATAAATATGAGATGCCCTTTCATCTCTATAATGTCAATTTTTAGATTGTGAGTCAAACCATCACATTTTATCTATTAAACTTTTCATAGATGGAATGAAAAGATGCCTATCTGTAGGTTTTAGTGTGAGTTGCTCCACTCCTTTTCCAGCAACCACGGCACAGTGATAACTCAATATTTAGTTTTACTTCAAAGTAATCCAAAAACAAATAGAACTAATCTTTTGGGGGATTATGACAGATCACTGATTATTACTACTGATAATTGCTTCATTTTATTAGCCCCACCCTTGAGAGGCGTGTGAATGTGAATGACGTTTCCAATATTGTGTTGTTGCAAAATATGGTATGAAGCTACAGTGCTTTATTGAGAGAGTTTTGTGTTCAGATTGTCTATATTTTGTTCTTCTGTAGGACTATTGAACTTTTTGCACGTAATGCAGGTTGCAAAATGGGTTTTCCAAACTGGTTATAAATGTGTAATGGCAAAGAATTTCACAGTCAAAAGAATGCCAATGCACAGCCAGTGATCTCAGATGCAGCTAATATGGCAACCAAATGTGTTGTGTCACCTTAAATGAAAACCACAAACACATATTTAGCGTTTAAAATGATACAATCTATAAATCTATGACCTTACCACCTGAACACATCTCTACCAACAAGGTACAGCACAACACTGTAGAAATGATCTTTCTCTTGTACAGCACCTGGTATTGATAAGAACTTCACTTGCTGACCTTTTAATACAACGTATTTGTCTTTGATTGTAATTGTTTGTTCTGTTCTGTGCAACTCTCTCTGCTGAGTGTTTATCAATTTGTCTCCTTGCTCGCACAAACTTTTCTTAGTAAATCCATCAGTAAAACCCCCTGTCTAAACTTTTCTCTTTCTCTCTCGTCTCATTTGGTCTTTAGCAGCTCAGACTCGGTCTCATTGCTTCTTTCTATCAGCTCATTGGCCGAGCCTCTGATAGTCTGTCTCCCAGAATATTACTCATTGTTATTTCTTCAGCAGTACCAGTGGCTCTCTCTTACTGCCTGCAGTGTGAAAAAAGAAACCGAGTTTTTTTTTCTTTAGACTGAGCAAAAGTAAGCTTTTGGGGCCATTATGCTGATCCGTGGTTAATAATTGGCTGAACATTTCTGCCATCTAAACACTTTGGTGTTTGATGATTTGTGGCATTACTAGTTTGTTTCAAGAGATGTGATTATGTGAAATAGCCTAACAAGTTTGGCAATTTGGTCCTTGATTCAGGTCCTGCACTAGTCCAGCTCACCATCACTGTTTTAAATCATGACAAATGAGCTTCGAAGGGGTTGAAGCTTGATGCATGGACACACACACACACAAAGACCCCCCCCCCACTGCATCTGGCGCAGTTAGTTGTTCACAGTGAAGAAGCTAGAGGGAGCTGTGGGTGTTTAATATCCACAGTCAGAATTCCTCTCTCTCTTTCACAACAAACGTAGACACACAATTGCATGCGCAGACATACAAACACACACGCCCACACACGGATACAAACGTGCACAGGTGAGTTATTAATATCTCACGAGTGGCTCACAGATTGTAAGGGTACTCTGACATGTAAAATGCAGCGTCTGTAGTCAGCTACTGGGACACAACAGAACTAAAAGGAAGCTTGAAGTGCACCTTTCAGCGGCATCAAACAAATGGAAAGAGACATTATATCCACAGCCCAAAGCAGGGAGTGGGTTTCTCACTCAGGAGGGCATGTATTAAGACTGTGCGCATGCAGCGCCCTTTCCTAAGGTAGTGCAGGAAAACCCTCAGCGCTCTCGTTTCAGAAGGTGACTGACAGTTCGGCTTAGTTCAGAAGTAACATATTCTGATTTCCTGCTCATGTGGGATTTCAGTCTTAAGACAATTCAATTCAAGGCAGAGTAAATTTACATTGTATTAGCCAATGCTCGCAGAGGCACACGTATTTTAGACCATTTTATTTGGCATTTTACAGGAGTCTTGGTCATTCAAGCAGCACGACAGATGCGGAAAAACTCTGTTTGGTCAGGTTTTTATTGGTTTCTTAATCTCTTGAGGCGGGCTACAGCGTAATACCTACACATCTGAAATGCAAATCCATTCAGTAGGATTTCCATAGGTAGCAGTTATTCAGTGTGCTGAAACAGATGAATCTACCGCTTTCCATTCCCAGCTAAAGACAAACCTCTTTGGGAGCTAATCACTCTCCAAGGAAGTACCACAGAGGTTCCTCATATCCAGATATAAATAAAGGACCTACCAAATGGCCACAGGCTTTGGCCATTGTCCTAAATGTACACGCCTACTCACCAACTGTCATTGCTGATTGAAACCACAGAGTGTTCCTGGTAATCTCATTCCCCAGAATGTGCAAAAGGACAAGAGCCTGATTTTAGATCACCCCTCCATTTGTCAGCTAATACAAGCTATGATGGCTGAATGAAAAACGTTCCTTGATTGGAATTATTTGTTTTATTTTTGTGTAGTAAATACAACAATATGTGTACCCACTATATGAGACAGACTTTTTGTGAGTTTTTATTCATGTGTGGATTTAGAAATTGGAAAGAATCATCATGTCAGGCCTTTGGCAGGTTGATAACAGTAAAGTTGGAGGTGACCAGCTACCACGGCCTACAGCTTATTGATCATCATACACTAAGGATGCTTTCACACCTCTAGTTTGGTTCATTTGGTCCGAACCAAGGGCAAACAATTATACAATGTCGTATTTTTCAGCTTTTGTCGTTCCTTTTCACACCACACTGATTGCATGGCAACATCCACATCACTCATTGGCCATGGCGTATTTCCTAAACTGCTTTTCGATTGGTCAGAAGTTACGTGCGGGAAGATTCCAATAGAAGAGTAAAAGCCAGCAAACAACACGGAGACAACGCAACTATGGAGAGACGACTGCGGGCTGGTTTTGCCCCCGGCCATAATCTGTTACATTGGTTGTATCCACCACAATAAACAATACATTTCTATAATGAAGCGCGGATGCGGCTTGAAAACAACGTTCTGATGCAAACCGCGAGCGCGCATCGCTCGTCACTTCAAGAGGAGGCGTGCATTAATTCTTCCTAACTCTGACATACTCGTATTCCCAAAATATGACTATGGCAGCTGGTTTAGTCCAAAAATGATCAGTATTTTTTGCAATTGGGTCGGTTCGAGGTCGGATCACGTTCTCACCACAAACGAATCGCACTAGAGTTCGTTTGCCCCTTTGGTGCGGTTCGTTTGGTCAGGTGTGAAAGCAGCAATCGCACTCGGGTGCGCACCAAAAGGGGACCAAACAAGCGTACCGAGACCTCCCTGAAGAGGTGGTCTCTACTGCGATTCAACCGAACTAAACGAGGCAGGTGTGAAAACACCCTAAAACATGTAAATATTTCAGCATTTAAAATTCCATACCCATTTAGCATGGCTGATACTGTGTGAATCAAGGCTATATTTTATTCTGGATATTAAAGAAGTTTTGTTTATTCAAACAAAGCGACAGTTGCAGCTTTAAAAGAGTGTGTTTGGTTTATGTGTTATCTCTTGATGCAGGTTGCTGCATGATGCAGTAAAACATGACATTGCTTGTATATGCAATTTAAAAGACTGTGACTGTAAACCCATTGAATGGGGTTACCACTGGTACAGCATATGTTCAGAGCGTTGAAATGTCTGCCACATCTGTGCTCTTACTGTTCCCAACCATGACCACTGCAAAGACTGGAAGCAGTTTTAACCAGAAAATACAAGGCCTCATCACTCTCACTGAGGTTCAGACATAGTGTGTGAAAGTGTTTGGAATTCTATGCAAATATAACCTGGATAATAATGCACAATATAGAGCTACCAATTTATTAAAGATTTTGCCACGGTTTGCGTTTTCACAGTAGTGATGTCACCTATTGGGACTTTTATGCTCACATAGTGCAGACGGAGGGATCTCAGTTCAAGCCGCGCAGAGGACAAGTGCTGCTAAGGGCCAGAGATCGTTCATCACCCCTAAATACTTCAGTGACCCTCTTCTTAAAATCGTCACGCTCTTTGAAAATGAACAAATGGACAACAAGTTTGTGTGCTGCACCATGTACCAAAAGAGCAGAATACTTATTGTTGTTTGGGCTGAAAGGGGCTACAGGCAGCTCGCTATTGAAGCACCATCAGACAGCCGAGCATAGTTAGAGCAGGGAGAGCTATTTGTTTCAGCTGTCCACAGAGCTCACAGCCATTCATCATACAGAAAAGGCTGTGCAACTATCAATGCACTTTCGATAACACAGAGGACTGGATTGCCACATCATCCACGCAGGTGGCAGGCTTTAATGCGTGTCAAACAGGAACAGCACTGTACAGCAGCAATACTGTACACACATGTGCAAGCACAGACACACTTTCACACTCCCATCACCTTGGTGTTGACCTCTCCTCCTCCCCCCTCCTTTCTGTGGCTCTATTTCCCTCAATCCTGAGGGTTCATGGGGTCAGAACAATTGAACAAGCTGGAAGGTACATGTTGTGCCACTATTTAACAGTGATGTCAAGTCATGGACCAAGGTAATAGAAAAACTTGAGTGCTGCTAACAGCCAATAATATAATGTTAGTGCCCTGCTGAGGGCTGCAAAGGCAAACTCAGAAATCCATTTCTTGCAGCTCAAGCTGCACACAGCAGCACTGACGTGCCTTGTTTGGCATGACACCAAATCTTGTGTGTTTTCTCTCCAGCGAAACCTGGGCTTGTACTTCCTGTCCCAGGCTCATTTCAGGGCCTTTGAGGCAACACGAGAGAGGAAATTGTTGTGGAGTAAATAAGTCACGTCGCATCAGCAGTGCAGTAATGTGTTTCTAATGACCGTCTAAAATGAGAAATCCTCTTGTATTAAGCTGAGGTAATTAATATTAGAAAAAACATAATGACAATGAGCAGCAAAACAATATGGGGTGTGCTCGACTAACAAGCCTGCAATATGGATTTATGCTGATGTATTTGTATGATAGAGACACTGAAGTACAGTCAGGGGGCTCCAAGTTGCATATTGTGTTTTTTGACACCAAAACATGCCAATAAAAATTCTGCTTCTTCCTTTAAACAAGTTCTTTTTGTTTACTTTTCCTGACAACTGTCAAGGTCAACTGACAAGTTACTGAGATGTGTGCGTAACAATCGAATCAAATAACTGAATCGAGGGTCTAAGGCCAGAGGGTGTCGTATGTTGTACAGATTGTAAAGCCCTTTGAGGCAAATTGTGGTATTGGACTATATAAATAGAATTGAAATTGAAAAATTTAACATCAGTACTTGCAATGAATTAAGGCGAATGAAAATAAAAGTCGTTGGATCATACTATCTTGTGAAACACAGTATTTTTGTTTTTTTAAATAACTGGTTACTGACCTGTAGGTTTTGCTGCAAATATTTCTGGGATGTGGTCACTGTTACATTCAAACCCAAGGGGGGAAAGGAGTAACATTTTGGAGGGCCGCTGAAATTTACAAGGCACTCAAGCTTTCATCTTGATCTACGGGTCAAATGTACCCAAATGAGGTTTGGCTGACTTTGATCTAGTCTGAAATCTTTGTATATATCTTGAGGCCAGTATAAATAAATTCCTATAGGAATGCCAATATTTTCCTTTGCTTGTCTGCTCTGAATGGTTTCTGTGCCCTCTGATTGATTTTAGATCAACAGTTAGTTGTAGAATGACGTTGCCTTTGATGTCGCCGCTGCATGGCTTGGCTTTAGACCTACTGTATTTTATGCACTCTGGTTTGCTTTCATGCTCTGTCTGCTCCTCATTTCAACAATAATCCTTGCAAAATCATTTGGCCCCAACATGTATGCACATCTTATTCTCCACCATTATTTCCCTGCATTAAGTCCATGAAACACACAAGCATGTACTTGTATAGCGCCTTTCTAGTCGTCCCACTACTCAAAGCGCTTTCACACTACATGTCACATTTACTCATTCACACACTTTCATACACTGATGGCAGGAGCTAACTGCACATCAGTACAAATTAAACTAACCATTCACACACACTCACACACCTAAGGCACAGCTTCGGGAGCAATTTGGGGTTTAGTATATTGCTCACGGATACTTCGACACTTGGTTGGGGGAAGCCTGGATCGAATCGCCGACCCTCCGATTGGTAGACGACCCGCTCTGCCACCAAGCCACAGCCGCCCTAAAGCACAATATCATTTGATTACAATGTTATGTGAGATGTCATTTCTAACTCCACGACGCACCTAAACATACCCAAAACCTGACAATAATTAGGTGAGTAAAATAGCTGCAGTTTACGATACAGTTGACACTAGGGTTGACCTTTATCTATGGTACAGTGGGTAAGAACAGATTATATTGACTTGATTAATGATAAATAGAAAATACTATACGTATAAGTAAGTACAGTATAGTATAACTGCTGTCAGTTCAATAGAGAACTTTCTTACACTTTGTCCAATCTCAGCTAGGCCTAAAATCACCTTGACTCATGTTTTGAAGTGGGATAACATAATCAAGTGATTAGGGAAAGCTACTTTTGGACTAAAGTCTCCCGAGATTATTGTTTTCGTTATTGCAGAAAGGCTGGGAGCAACTGTGTTAGTTTTAAATTGTACTGAAAATGAACATAAAGCAGACAGATAGTAGTAAATCAGCCACTTTAAGAGCTTAAACCTTATCTGCTAAAGACACGTTGTGTGTCTACCATATCAGTGTGAGGCCTTGTAGATTTCCAGAGCAAGCATTAACATGACATCATGATAATAAAGTCTGTGTGTTATGATACAGCTGAAATCTCGACCAACATTAAGGCCATACATGTGTACACCGCACATCTGTACACCGAGTACATCTGACTGAGGCCTCCCATGTCAGCTGGCGCTGCGGTAGGTGGGCTGATATCGGCGGGCTGAGTCAGCGATAGCTTGTGCCATCACTGATGGCACCACACACACCACCAACTCTATGGCAAACTTAGTCATTGACAGCAATCTAAAAGCCATTTAAACCACTTATCTGCCATTAATTTCCTCTCCGAGAGCATCCTCTTTATAGCCCCACTCTTGAGCACCACAATCATACAGTTATGAACATTCACACATAATAATAATGGCAAGTAAAACCTTCAATTGATTGCCACAGGAGCAACTGGGGGTTAAGTGCCCTGATGATGGGCACCTTGGTGAAAGACATTGAGGAGAGAAGAGTGTTAACCATATTCTCTCCCTGTCCATCCGCTTTGGACAAGGCAACATTTACCTTACCCTAAATAGGTTAACTATTTTTGCTATTTTAACATTTAGGCTGCTGTTAAAAGATTGCTTGAAGTTCCCATTGAGTAAGAGTTGTAAATTACCTTTCTCTCTTTCTACAACCTCTTTAGTAAGTGTTTTACTACACTTTCAGGAAATTACGTTCGATAAACCCTAAAGAACATGCCTGGACCATGGAGTCTAGTCAGGAAAATGCAGAAATTGTGCCCTTTTCTTATAGCACTAAGGGACTACGAGTATACAACCACGCCAGCAGCTCTGCGAGCCTGTACTGGCTGCATGCCAACATGCTCACAGTGATGATGTTTACTTGCTGATGTTTAGCAGGTACAGTATAACGTTTACCATCTTAGTTTCAACAACTTTCATGGGAATCCATCTAATAGTTGTTGAGATATTTCACTCGAAACAGCAACTCTCACCTCATGGTGGTACTAGAGGGAAAGTCAGGGAATTCATCCTCTGGGGAACATGACTGTATAAAAATTTGCATAGAACTACATCCAATAGTTACTGAGTTATGTAACTCTGGAACAAAGTTGTGGACCAACCGACTGACAGACTGACATTGGCCTCCCTGGAGCCCCACTGCCTGAAGTGTCTTTTTGTTGTAATGTATTATGGACATGCTGTTATTGGTGAAATATGTATTCATCTTTCTGTACACTTGTTGATTGTTGCTGTAAAATGGTGAGTCAAGAAATCATTAATTTCGTTTAAATTCTGAGGTGCTCACACCAAAACCTGATGCTGCATGCTGGAAATATCTTGATGTTATTACAAGGAAAATGCACTAACAACAAAATAGATATTTTTAAGTGTCTTTGGGTGGATTTTTCCTTTAATACTCTGCAATCAGTGCACCACAGGGCTTTTGATCATTTTCCTCATTCTCTTTATGGAAATTGCTTACAGAATACCAGAGCTTATAACTTGATTCATTACTTAACATTGACAAGCGAGAAAGGCTTCCATCCAGGGTTTAGATTACATTTTGTGAGCCTTCAAATGGCTAATTTCACATCACAAAAGAAATCCACTTTGATCAAGCCAAAAATAAGACTCCAACATGGAGGGGACGTCTGCATCAATGTCAAAAAACAAATTTGGAAACTGTAAGATAAGTTGTCGAGCAAAAGCAGTGGGAATGCAAACACTGTGTCAGACTGATTTTAATCAAGCCATTAAAGTCAGAAACAGGCCTCTTTAAACTGAGAAAAAACATGGATCTGCCATTATGGCAGTGCCATAACAGTGTTTCCGTGTCTTTTTAGCAGCTCTACTACTTCAAATGAAGTTGATGCTCTAAAGTCAGTATGTCACTATACAGGTTTCCTGTTTACCAACAATAGACAATACACATGCAGCAGGGGTGTAGAAAATGTAACTCTTTGCCACAATAGTTTATATATGGACATATTCAGTATTTGGGAATAAAGCAACTTGCTTGAGGTGAAATCATTTGTGGCATTTCTCACATATCCAAAACTTGTTACAACACACCACGTAGCTATCTGCCGGCGGTTGCTAGCTAACGTGACACGCTGAATGCCAGAGAGAAATGGCAGCTACAAGTAGCCATAACACCAACCCAGACTGCTCACACAAGTAACATTACCATTAAATTTCAGGTGTTTGCCTGCTGCACATCTTAAGAGCATGAATGGACATCCTGCCATGCACTGTACCACCAAACTATAGACACCAGATGTGTAATGTTAGTGCTACACCTCACTGTAGCTGCCTGCAGCGTATACAGACAAAACTTAACTCATACAAAATTGTGTCAACACAAGATTTAATAAGTATTATTTATGAATCACACGGGATCATGAAAGGAGACTGAACACCTGTAATCCCCACCCACCCCCGCATATTGGGACTATATTTCTTCTACCTTAATAGAATAAATTGTACAAAACAACAAATTATGGGCAGTGTAAATGCATATCTGCTCTCATTACAGATTTCAAAACATTACACTCAGGCATGCCATATGCCAAAATCTTCTGCTTGGCGTCATCACTGATCTTCCCAGCTAGTTAACTGAACAAGTTGTCTATTGAGTGTGTAAATTGTGTTCAAATTGTGTTTGTGCTTTGATAGGCTACTGTAATTTCTTGGACACAGGTCCGGCGAAGGCTGGTGGTGATATTGGGTGGGTGGGCTATCAAATTCATAATATCCATCACAGCATCACATCCGAGATACCAAGTTACAGCACTGCCACTAAATACCTTGTTAAAGCTCTAGCGCTCTACATCACTAATGGCCTGATGCAAAAACTCACTCTCTACCTCTCTTCTTTTCCAGACACACATCAAAACACACACACACACACACCATTTGACTATTATTCTATGTACACATTAGCACCAGATAAGGGTCCACCCTAGAAGGTGAATTAGTTTAAGTTCTGTGGCTCCAGCTAGGGATGCACTACTACTGCTACTGTTTTTATCACAACTGTTTTTCAGGACATCATGTCAAACCTCATGTGTAGAATAAAACAATCTCACTGAAAAAAGGTCATTATAGAAGAGAGACAGGCGTTATATAGACAGAAAAGTAAATGGAAATGTGTGTGGTGGTCTTTTAAGAGGTCTATAGGCTTGGGCCTATCTTATTTCAAGAGAAGCTCACATTGACGACCTTTCTGTGATGCAAACAGGTTAACCACCATGTCATTGAAGTCCCACTCAATAGACAGCATAGCCAGTAGTCTGGAGAAATGATTTGATCCTTTTAAGTGTACTGAAACACGCAGAGACTCGGTAGCCTAGTGAATCCCACATTTTTCAACATTAACATTTTAATATAACATTATAGTCATTATGGCCTTTAGAAAAATGTCTTTTTGAGGAGGCGGGGTAGTGCACTATAGGCCGCTGTGGCGCTGCCCAAGCTTTTGTCCTTAATGGCATTTTTTCCCTTACATTACTTTTACTTTTATACTTTAAGTAATTTTGAAACCAGTACTTTGACACTTTTACACAAGCTTGAGTTGTAACTTTAACTTTTTAAACCCTAGTATTTATACTTCTACCTGAGTAACGAATGTGAATACTTTTGACTCCTCTGGGCTTTGTTCTGACCAGGCAGTGTTTTTGAGCTTTAGAGTGTGGCTGCCAAAACTGCTTTGCTGTTTTTCTGCTTGTTTTCTGCTTGATGTTTGGCTGCAGTCATCTATATGCAGTACTTCTAAGGGTATTAATTGTTAACCAAGTTTTTGTAATGGTTGAGCTAATTTCTCTGTCGGTGGTTGTACTTTAATGCTGTTGGTTTAGTAGTAGTGGTGAAGTAATCGCCACACATTTTCTTTACACCTATATTAAGCTAAACAAAATTTGTATGTCATACAAAACGATGAGCTTATGACTGTTTCATTCTCACTTTTAAACTCTTGGCTTTATTCAGTCAGTGTTTGTGTGCTTGTTTTGTGCTGGTCTGCTGGCTGTTGATTTGCTTTGGTTTGTTTCTGACTCGCATTATGATGCTTTTATGCTGTCTATTTATGTGGTACTGAAACATGAATATTCAGTTGAGTTTTTTATATGCTATTGGCTAAATTGGTTTTGTAACATATTTCCCTCAAGGTTGTTGCCATTGTTTGCCTACTGGTCTCTAGTAGAGGGTGCAATATATTGAATGTAGGAAATGTAAATATCAGTGTAATTATGCACGCATCACATTCACATAAGTAATTTCCCTGTAATATTGCCTTCATAGAGACTTAAAGTGGCTTTTGACATAAAACAATGTAGGTCGCCAAGTTTCATGTGTTCTCCTGACACCTCATATTCACCTACGCATTAAAAACTTGTGCTTGTCTGCTGGATGCTTATTTCTGCTGTTGTCGCATACGATTTAGGCGTTGTTTTGGTTGTTGTCTAACTAACCAAAAATAGGTTTACGCAGAGCTTTTGAGGAGGAATGCACCCGGTGGCCTTAAATGCTAATCACGCATTTCTTGCCTTTTGTTTAGTTTGTGTGTGTGACAATATGGCTGCTGATATTTGATATTTTATGCTTGTCTAATGGCCGCTATTTTGTGCTGCTGTCATTTGTGTGCAACAAGAGTATGAATTGGGAATTAATTGGTTATCGTTTAGCTTATTTTTCTTTTGGTTGTTGCTGTTGTTTCAAATTGTTTTTATAGTTTTTTTGTCTTGATTCTGTTGCTTTCATGCTGTCGATGTTTGATGATTGCTGTGGTTATTTATTTTTATGGTTGTGAGGGTTGTCTATTGGCTCACTGGTTGCCTATTGGTCTCTTGTAGACATTAATATTGTATTTTGGCTTGCATGAAGCCCATTCACATAATTGTTTCCCTGTAATACTGGCTTCATGGAAATATTTACATTTCCCCCACACACTTCATATTAAGCAAAGCATTAGAAATATTTAACCCAAAGCAGTGTGATAGTTGGCTTTACTGTCCTTTCACTGTCACCCTTAAGCTTAAATCTATATACTGATGGCCATCTTTGCTCTGTTCAGTCAGTGCTTGAAAATACAGCACCCAGCCCTGCTTTGGTGTTTTTGTGCTTGTTTTGTGCTTCTCTGCTGGCGGCTGCTGCTGTCATTCATGTGCAGTATGTGCAATGGTATATCTTTTTTGCATTGTTTGGTCTGTTGTCTTGCATTATAATGCTTTAATGCTGCTGATTTATGTCATTGTGAAATGTGAATATTCGTGTTTGAGCATCACTTAAACATCTTTGCCTGGTTGCTGCCATGTCTGTAGTCTTTTATGTATCCCATTTAAATCACTTCCCTGTAATATTGGCTTGAATGGGACACTCAACATGGCTTTTGTCACACACAAGGTAAGTTGTCATATTCACATTTTCCACACACACTGAATATTCACAAAGCCAACATTCCGAAATTGTTGGGCTAAGACGGCTTACTGGAGGAGCCATTTGCGATATCAGCTGTTGGCCTCAAAGGCTGCTTCGAGCTGCTTTGGTGTGTGACTTCTGGAGCTTTGGACCACAGCGACTCTTCCCAAAGAGATTACTTGGGTATCAGCGCTCTGTCTACTGCTGTTGCTAACATGCATATCATAATTTGATGTCTTGGCTTTGTTCATTTACTGTTTGTGTACTTGACAGTATTGCTGCTGACAGAGCTTTTCCTGTTGAAGGCTTGTGTTGTGCTTGTTTGCTGGCTGATAATTTCCGCTGCTGTCATCTATGTGTCATATATGCAGTGGTTTTGTTTTGTGGCTTATTTGCATATTTTTCTTTTGGTGGTTGTTTGACTTGTTGTATATAGTGGTGAAGTATGAATACATATTTCTACTGTGGTTGAATTTTATTTTGTTTATTTGGATGGATATCATTAGTTAGTTCACTGGTTGCTTAATGGTCTCTTGTAGAATGTAATATTATATATTGGCTTTATGGATGCAAACGTGACTGTAGTCTTACACGCAACCCATTCACATTATTATCCTTCTGTACAATTTACTTAATGAGCAATTCAATGAGTCTTTAGTCACACACAATGTAGGTTGTAATGTTCATAAATTTGAATTTCTGAATTTTATATTTAGCTAAGCATTCGAAATATTCAACTCAAAGCATATAGCCTGATTTATTGAGGTTGTCGTGATCATAATTTTCTCCTCATATTCAGCCTGCCAACAGTCAAAGTTTGCTGCTGGCTGGAGTTTCCTGCATGTGTGATATCTGAAACTTGGAACTGCAGCAACTATTCCCAAAGACGTTACTTTGGGTATCAGCGCTCCGCTTCACCAAGGTAAGTGCCCATTTTCTGCGTTTGCTAATGTGCACATCATGAGTTGATGACTTGATGGCTTTGTTTGTGTGCTTAGCAATATGGCTGACGACACTGCTTTGCTCGCTTTTTATGCTTTGTTTTGTGCTTGTTTGTACAGTATGTGCAGTGGTTTTTAATTTTTAATCAATTAGATGCTGTGGTTCAGCTTGTTTTCTTTTGGTTGTTTGAATTGTTCCATTTGTTGCTGGACTTGAATATGGATGCGTTTATGGTGTTGATATATGTAGTGGTGAAGTGTAAATACTCATGTTGGAGTGTTACATATTTCCCTTGTGGTTGTTTTGTGCAAGTATTGATGGTGGTAAGGCTTGTCTATCGGCTCACTGGCTGCCTATTGGTCTCTAGTAGAGAGTATTATTTTATATTGGCTTTAGCGATGGCTATAATCTTGCACGCAGCTGATTCACATAAGTATCCCCCTGTAATTTTGGCTTAATGGAAACTCAAAAAGACTTTTTGTCACAGACAGGTTGTCACATTCCCATTTTCTCCACACATTTCATATTTCGCAAAACATTAATTCATTTAGAGCAACGGCTTTATGTGACAGCTTGCAGTACGACTTTATTTGCATTTTTTCATCACAATCCTATATCTACCAATTCCGCACTGATGCAAGATATGTAGTAGGCCTTTGATGATTGTTACACTATTGTTCTGCAAGACTTTTCTGGTTGCTATGGAATATATTTCTGGAATTTCTCGATATTTCTGGTCATTCAGATGAACCCACGGCTGGAAGTGGCATGATAACGAGCAAGTGGCCATTGTGTTCCTGAGGCGCTAGAGGGGTGACATTGAGCAGATTCTGTGGAGCTCCAAGGCGATACGGACTTACAACATCAGTGATGTGCCTGAGCAAGGGGAAAGCAGAAGAAATCCTCTTTCTCCTTTTCCCTAACACGGGACTGAGCTGGCAGTAGTACAAGGCTAGGATAAATGGAAGTACATCAGAGTGGAGGGAGGAGATTATCCTGGTTGGGATTTGGATTGGGACTTTTAGGAAACGCTGAAAGTGGGAGTAAGAGGAAGTTCTCACCTAAGCTACTGCAGGCTGGTAGAGAGCAGTCGGCTGAAAGATGAGAGAAAAGCCTGAGATACAGAAAGTTCCTTTCCGATTCTCTCTGTCTGTGCAGAAAAATGGACAAAAGCTGTGCGAGAGTGTGTGCGTGTGGACGTTTTTATGTGTGTGTGTGTGTGTGTGTTAGAAGGTGTAAGATATTGGGCCAGCATTATGCAGTTAATTTAAAACTAATACAGTAAAGTGTAGGGGTTTAATGGTACACAGAATTCACGGTTCAGTACAGTATCTCGGTTTTAGGGTCACGGATCGGTACGTTTTCGGTACAGCAGGGAAACAAAAAAATATTTTTGTAATATATTTTCAAAATGTTAACATTCAACAGTGGCTCATTGGCCATGATCCTTACTGTAACAGTTAATGCACTCAATGCCATTGTT
>CM022474.1:7674014-7706726 GCA_011952105.1 Coreoperca whiteheadi | reverse complement strand
GAAGAAGTTACTGATTGTCAGTTAGGTGTTGATGGAAGAGATGCGTTTTATGAGAATCAAAGGGGCTGGACCCAAAATGCAAGACCCAGGAGTGCAAGCAGTTGGTTTTCTTAGATTTATTGTTTCTTTGACAAAACATTGGCGAGTAACTGGAGGGGTTCTGGGACTTCAGGGTGGAGAGTAGAGCCAGGGTGGCTGTGGCTCTGGCGAGGTGGAGAGGTGAGGCTGGCAGGATGTGGCTTTGGCAGGGTGGTGGTTAGGCTGGAGAGTCGTGATGGAGATCCTAGTGCTGACGGGAACCGCTGGTTGGAGGAATCCACGAAAGTAAGCTGAAGATCTGGCAGAGTCAGGAGTGAAGAGCCGGTTAATAAGTACTGCAGGGCCTTGATGAGGATGATGGTCAGGTGTGCAGACGAGAAGCAGGCGGATAGTGATTGCAGGAACTGGGTCAAAGGTGTCACGCTCACAGCAGAGACACAACACAAACACACACACGCACTCAACAGGGGACTTAGCACACAAGGAGAGGGAAACAAATAACTATCATGACAGTCATTGTCATTAAGAAAAAATAAATAACACAAATGTCAGTAATGCTCCATCGTAAGCATTAGGCGATGCAAAATGACCAAAATCCATCCCCCTTGTTAACCTGAGAATGCTTTGTGCTTTATCTCGTAGTGGTGCTTCACATTGCTTATAATCGCCACGGTCTCGGAACATCTGAAACATACTGGTTTTGAACTGCCTGTGGCAAAATTTAACATGTAAGTGTCTGTCCGTTCTTGATTAAAAGCTCAGTTTCCGCTGTCTACTCTTCTCTTTTAGAGCACGCCATGTGAAATTATTTCTGCGACTCGTCTGGTCTTTGCTCTCCCTGGAGAGCCCTGTCTCCCTGTGTGTTTGTGTACCTCACTCACTGATTAAACTCGCAGGCTCGTAGTAAAGGCTGTAAAGGCTAGAAAAGCTGCACTGGTTAAAATAGAAATGCTCCGTCAAAATGTAATAATTCTCAATAATTTATCGATATTCACTACAACAGACAATAGAAAGAAAGTGCAGCAGCATGACAGCTGCCGGCTCAGAAATGAACAGAGCTTGGACAGAAAGGGCCCTTGAATCCTCATAAACATTTTTTTCTGCTGTTCTCAGGACTTATCAAATAAAATAACCTTTGTGCCTCAAACTGAGTGTTTATTTGACAATATAATGTCAGTCAGTCAGTCAGTCATTTGACTGGGTGACTGGAGCCTATCCCAGTGGCTTCGGGCCTTAGGCGGGGTCCACCCTGGACAGTGGCCAACTCATCGCAGGCCTGACACAGAGACAGACAACAATTCACGCACACATTCATCCACTAGGGACAATTTTAGAGTCACCAATTAACCTAATGCATGTCTTTGGACGGTGGGAGACAATATAATGTAATTATTAAAAATAGTAAAAATAGGCTAGCTTCTGAAGAAAAAGGCACAAGGGAGCACCTCGCCTCCAGGGGGGGCTTGGAGCTCCAATTGGGCCATTCCCCTTGTTAAAAAATAAATCGCCTAATAAGACTGCTGATAATTCCTGAACAGCTGCCGCTTGCGCTCGTTTATACAGAGCAGACACAACTGACTGACTAAAATGCACACGTGAAGCTGAATCACTTTGACCATATGCTTAAATTCTTTATTCTCTGCAAGTATGATCACACATCTGCAGCGATAAAAAATACTCCTATAGCATTACTTATTGACTTGACACGGTACGAATTGGCAGTGAGAGGCTGCCTGAATGCTGCGAGGAGAAGGACTCGCCTTCCAGGCTGGTTTTTTCTCATTCCGCTACTCAACACATTCTGTTGATGCCATCCTGAATGACATGTTTGAAGTGTACTACCACAGACATACCAACTACGAGTTTGACACTCATAGTTTCCCAAAGTAACTAACGGTAACGCTCCCATACAGAAGATCTAAATGTCACAGGGGGATCCCCCAGCTCTGGTCTCTCATTTGTGTTTTGCCATTTGGAGGCAGCGACACTACATGCGAGCGGTTAGCACTCCTGCCTCCCAATAAGGAGATTGTGGGTTTGAATCCCGGATCAGACCAAGATCTGTCTGGGTGGAGTCTGCATGTCCTCCCCGTGTTACCGTGGGTTTTCTCCGGGTTCTCCGGCTTCCTCCCACCGTCCAAAGACATGCATGTTTAGGTTAATCGTTGACTCTAAATTGTCCCTAGTGGATGAATGCGAGTGTGAATGGTTGTCTGTCTCTGTGTCAGCCCTGCGACGAGTTGGCCACTGTCCAGGGTGTACCCCGCCTAAGGCCCGAAGTTACTGGGATAGGCTCCAGTCACCCGCGACCCAAAAACGGGAACAAGCGGTAGAAAATGACTGACTGACTGACTGACACTACATGAGCTTGACTGACCTGACTAACTGGGCTAAGCCGACTAGCATACTCCAGCTGATAGACAGCAACTGATGCGCTGCCAAAATATTCTGGGTAAAAATTCGCCCCCTACAATTTCTGTTCTGTGCGAGCTTGTAGTCGACATAAACAGACTATTTTGACAGTAATAGTTTGGGTCACAGGGCATACGAATCCAAGGAAGTCGCATACTGAACGTACTGTACTGAATGGTTCGGGACGAATACACGTACTGCTTACAACCTTGGTAAAGTGCTATATCTACACAGTATGAATACTTTTGTTGTCATAAAAGCAGTTATTTATGGCATTTTGTTGTTTCCATTCGTTTGAATTCCCATGCTGATACATGCAATTAGAAGCACTTAAAACAAACAGTTTAGCGTGTGTGCGTTTTGAAATATTTCATAGACCAATTAAAGTAGGCTTTTTTAACTTTCTGAGGTTCGAGTAAGCAGAGTTCTTCAGGGCACTTTGGTACAGCAAGAACATGTAAACCTTATTCTCTGACCTCATGACATTGTTGCTGGTGCAGTGGAGATTATCAAATGGCAACCATGGCATTGTTTAAAAAGTCCTAGCTCTCTGCAGCACTGTGCCGAGTGCTAACTTAAAGTCCTTTGTTACGTTAGCAGCTTCTCAAAAGTGTATCATTAAATTTTCACAACTCTTCATCTTTTGTCTTTGCCGTGACATATGCATTCAAGTTATTGCCGTTTGAAGTAACAAAATAGATAGTGGAGCAGGATTTAGTTTACTTTTGTTTTCTGTAAGCAAGTTATTTCAACCACATACAAAGATCTGATTTGCTCTCGCAGCAAATTTGCGAATAAGACCACATGTCAGGTGGGTGTTTTTCAGGTTTATGTGATGACTTGATTTATATATTACCCTTTTTAAGACTCCATACCCTCATGATATTCTGTGAAACATCAGCAAGATTTCTCTCATCGACTACTTGCCTTGAGACACCTTGTCACAGTGGTCATTGCAAGGATGTGTCCAGGTATCCTCTCATCTACTTTAGTCTCTTCTTTTTTCTAAATATAAAAGCTTTCACTGCCTGTTTTATTGACAATTAGCAATTTTCCTACTATGATAAGAAGTCCTGTTTGTTGCTGTAAATTGGGTCTTTAATATACAATACCTCAGACTTTATACTGTCCTGAATTTTTATAAAGAATCTGCAGTAAAACAGAATAAAGTCTACTTTGGGAACAATTCTTTCATTTTCTGTTTCGCACACTAGTACCTAATACTGCAATTCAACTGTCAAATGTTTTAAATGTTCTAGTTTGCTCAATTCTCACACCTCAATGGATCACTTAACAGCTAAGGATGGACAGCCCAGACTGTAGTTTATTTGAATAAGATGAGTTAGCTGCCTCTGTCTTGTTACACCTTCATGTAATTTGCAGAACTCCACCAATGTTTATTTATTCATTTACTCATTCATTTGTTCATTCAGAGTGTTAATTGGTTGTCTATGCATGATGAATTTTCTAAGGGGAGCAAATGTTACAAATTATTCTATATCCAGTCAATTAGTGGTGCTTTAAACTTTAAAGTGGACCAATCACAACTTGTCCTTCTCACCAATGACCAGATTGCTGGATAGAAATTTGCAGCCAAAGACAAAAAGGCAAGGCAAGTGGAACAGAGGTGGCCTCCTAATTAGCACAGAAAAATGGTTATTTCATGGATAGCTTTAAACATTTATATGGTCTGAGTGCTGCTGTCTGTGTGGAAACAAGGATACAAATATTATGTAACAGCCTCAAAATTAACCAGAGTTTCTTTTTCTTTTAATTCTTAGGAGTCCATAGAAGCAATCAAATAAACATGGATGCTTTTTTCTGTAACTTCTAGGAAAAACATAATGAGACTTTGAGGAAGATCCCGCAAGTGCATCAGGTGCCCGCAGTCATTAAAGAGCTGTTTCCCCTTGGTCATGAAAAACTCTCCATGAACCTAAAGTGGGGAGTAAAAAAAAGTAAATGCCTGCATTTGAATTGTAGATACTTTGGATAAAGCAGAAAAAAAAACAGTCGTCATGAATTATTTATTCCGTCATGACATTATAATTAAATGCATTAACACAAAATAGTCCCCTTTAATTATTAAACTCCAGTGTTTTTCGTGAAGGAATGTCATGTAGTTTGTTGAAAACAGGGAGGTTGCATGCATAACTGAGCAGCAATATTTCCATAATGGGACTTAAACTGTATTCAAAGGGCTAGAAGGTTATAAAAAACATTAAAAAATTACAGAAGAGAGACGGTGGCTTATATGGAGTCTCCAAAAATACAATCTGTCATTCATCTGAACTATTTTTGCCACATAAAATCTCAAACTGAAATAATTAGAACAGCTACTCAAAACTGGTAGTTGCAGGCCAAAGTCTACTGTGTCTGCTTTTGTAACATAACAATTGCATTGTTCAGTATAACCTTCAGTTTTCCAAATCAGGCTCCTGTGTAAATATTCATGATTCAAAAGAGACAGACAGACAGTCAGTTAGTGGTTGTCTTCTTCACTTTTACTCATCCTGGAAATTATGCATGGTGGTATTGCCAGTGCTGAAACATTTAGATACTAAGTGATAACTTGATTGACATTACTGCACCCACATTAAAGATGTTCCATATCAGACACAGCAAGACGAATAGCCCGCTCTCTCTAGGATGGCAGCAGTCACTGAATCTCATCCCCTCACCGAAGATTTTGGTTTAAATTTAATGGACAATAAAATCAATTACCTATGTCAGAACATTCAATCAATGGCTTAATTACAGGTAATTTAATGCCTCAGCTGGAATTGATTCTATTTATTATGCAGCTGTGAATTAATCAAATGTAAGTGGTGTGAAGGAAGAAGCCACATGAGACGTGTTTGGGGTGAAAATAGTGAAGTTCTCTCCACAGCACACATGCCATTTAAACTTGGCGAGCTTCTGTCTAACTTCTCCAACAACTTCCTTGGGGCTTCCAACAAGACTCGCATATTTCAGAGACGCTTCTCCATCAAACCTTGGAATGACCCTGTTTACTGTAAATCCATTCAGATGTCAACCATTTTAAGCCTCTTCTGACATTAGTCGGCGATGAATGATCTTTTGCAGGAACGGAAAAATTATTTGGAACACTATGTTGGGATTCACAATGGTTAAAGGGGCACCAAACTGTGTACGTGCAGTAAGTTCGATTTGGGCATCAAAATGATCAAAGATAACCATAAATAATAACTCATAAGTCCTTGGGGCAGTCTCATAAAATACACTAAACTATCAATTCGGAACTCAGATTAATAATTAAATTTATAACCTTAATCAGAATTGCCATTAAAAGCTAGTAGGCTGAAGGATTTGGAGTTCAACATAGAAGAGGTTGGCAAATTATTCACTCTTATGCACCATTAAAGAAACCAGCATTAATTTACACAATCATTTATTAAAGATAATAAAGCAAAACACACAATATGAAGACTAACTCTAAATACACTGAACTATAGAACAAAGGGATGTGTGTGCGGGCGTGTGTGTGTATGCAAAAGAATGGCGTCAAGCAAAAGAAACATGGATGAAGTTTCTTCAAAGTAACTGCACCCAGTCCAATATTCATGCTTGCACTGCCAACTAGTGGGGACAACATGCGTTTTCCTCACCCTGTACAGCAGTGATATGATGTATCTACCACACTACATCACAGCTGGGTGTGGTTACAAGTTCAACAGATCACACCTGACCACACCCAGCTGGGATTTTGGGTGTGGTCAGAAATTCAAGACCCAAAGAGGTCTGTGCAGCCATGTTTTCCTCCTCCAAAATCTGGTGTCTCTTTAAATTAGTTGTTTGATCAGCAAGAATGAAAGGAAAGGTGTTCCAGACGGTGGTGAGACCAGCGATGTTGTACAGCTTAGAGACCGTGGCACTGAAGAAAAGACAAGAGGCAGAGCTGGAGGTGCCAGAGCTTAAGATGTTGAGGTTCTCTTTGGGAGTGACGAGGATGGACAGGATCAGGAACGAGTCCATCAGAGGGACAGCTCGTGTTAGATGTTTCGGAGATAAAGCCAGAGAGGCCAGATTGAGGTGGTTTGGTCATGTTCAGAGGAGAGACTGTGAATATATTGGTAGAAGGATGCTGAGGTTGGAGCTGCCAGGCAGGAGGTATAGAGGAAGACCAAAGAGGAGATTTATGGATGTAGTGAGAGAGGACATGAAGTTAATTGGTGTGAGTGAAGAGGATGCAGAGGACAGGGTTAGATGGAGGCGCATGATTCGCTGTGGCGACCCCTGAAAGGGAGCAGCCGAAAGGAAAAGAAGTTTGAATTGCTTAAACTGTTCTACCAACATGGCATGTGATGTGTCTTTCTTATTATTGAGAAAGAAGTATTCAGTGCATCATAGAGGATGTTCAATTGCAGCCAGTACAAACTCTAACTTCCCTAAAACTCTCTGTCAGTGTAAACACTGTGGTAACACATAGAGCTACATTTTGTGCTATCAATATTGCAACAAAGCTATCTACTGAGCCATTGCTGCCACTGCTACGAAGTTTGAAAGTTCAGACCCTCCGTGATAAAAGTCTATCTCCAGGTAAGATCACAGATCGCATTGATCAGACATTCACACAGATGAGCTAACGATAAAACAGCCATGCCTGTTTTGTTTCCATCTATAATGCAGCAGCGTCAGCGAGACTCTTGCAGGCTTTCAACTTAGATTGCAGAAGCTTTCACGAAATCTGTAGTCTCCAGCATCTGTCTCATTGTTAGTCTTCCTCTATTTTAAGTGTTCTGTGACACCTAGCAGTTGGCAGAGATGGAAAGAGGGGGAAATATTCTGCTGCTGAATTAATGCAGAGGATAGAGGAGCACTGTTGGCTATTGTCCGCAGAGAAACAGAATTTACACAGGCTTGATGACATAAAGGAAAAACTGTCACTAGGTGTGAGCCATATGGCCCCAAAATAATTTCATGATATTTTAGGGTATTTCAACAATAACAATATTCTTGACAATATGACACAAAATCCTGAAAAATATTTTCATATCTATTATATCTGACTGAATACATTGCCGTATTTCTAGTAAATTATTTCCTATTTCACCATTTTAATTCTACTTAATCCTCCACCTTATTGTGGTGTTTGCTCACAAACTACTTTAATTTGCTCACCCTGCTTTTCCCTTCAGTTCCCTTTTCCCCTGTGTTGAGCAGGCTTGTTGTTAATGACTGCCCACCTATAAACGATCGAACCAACGTGGTACCAAATGACATCAGCACCAACATGTGCACTTACAAACTTTTACTAAACAAAAGCATCAGTAGGAGTCTGCGAATAGAGTCTGCGTGCCGTTTAATCGCGGATGCTGCTGTTAATATACCTGGGCAGCCCAACCAAGTAAAGTCTACGTACGGGAAACACTAATTGATCTTTTGTAATAGCAATGTTACTTTTGTTGGCCTTTATCAGAAATTCTGTGAAGTTGCTGTACTCTACTATAATCTGTAGCATACAACAATCAAATACTCAGTAAGAGAATAATAACCATAAGGAGCATAAAGTTCATACCCTCTTTATAGCTGCTTCTATTTGTCATGCAGTACAGGAAGTTGGCAAGTAATTCAAGATCTTATTATCTCCTGTGGAAGTATCGGCACAAACACAGACCTACATGCCACAAAGCATTATAGTGGAGCAATATTGCCACAGGCACAAGTTGTAACTTTACACTTTTTTGTGAAGCATTTATCACAGCGAATGGCATCCCAGGAGAAGTAGCTCAAGTTGAAACTATGGATGCGGTCATCGTATTGTGACTTTGAGGTGTTTGCATCAGTCTGAGAGGACATAGCAGCATTTGAACTGTAGCAGTAATAGCAGTCTCATTTTTCCATGGCATTTATCTGTTTTGAGGGCCTTGTTTGGATAAAAGTGTCTTAAATTTCCAGTGGAGTGTTTTTGAATTATTCATCTTAGGTCTTCAGAACTCAGTTTTTTGGAGAAAAGAAGATTCTGCGAGTGATTACTAGATCCTGCTGTAACAGATAGTGAGATCACTTGTGCTCTCACCAAAGCAACTGCAAAATTCACTTTGGGTTGCACTTAAGAACTATCCCGCTGAGGTGTCCCTCCCCCGAACACCTGTGACGCAAAACTCCTCTGAGGCGTAATGAAGTTGTGCGCTGCTTACCAGGGTGACTGAAGTGACAGCACTGACAAATATGGGCCAACATCACCACGAATCAACAGAAATAGTCCTCAACTGGGGATTTATGCGAGGGTTGCCTACATCCGGGTGGACAGACAGCGTTCACAACCCGCTCCAAAACTGTGACGAAGGGGTTGTCTCTGTTGTCTGCAGAGACTGAGGCAGCTATCATGGCAGTGCTGTGGGTGCCAGATGGCGCAGGCTCATAGAATGCGTGGATGAGTGAGTAACGTAGGAAACTGGAGGTGTGACATGATTGAATAAAACTACATTACATTGCCCTATCATGAGTGGAGCTGAGTCAATAACTCCTGCTACTTTTATAGTCCGTGCGCTATAGATATTATAAAATGAAATACTATATATCTTCCATAGATTACACTTTATTATGTACCTAATATGTACCTTATATCCTGCTGTACATTGTATCTTCCACTGTTTTACCAAAATAAAGACACTTATAATATACATCCTATTTGGAGTTTACCCTTGCTGTAAAGAGATATACCTTAACCCTGCATACATTTTAGCTTAAGGCCCACCCACGCCATCATTCATGGCAGCTAAATGTCACACCAGATTCGATCCGTTTGAAAGAAGTCGAAGTGAACTGTAGTGCTGACAGCTGTGAAATAAATCTGCGTCGACCGATAGCAAACTGTTTTAACTACGTTGACCGTTGAGGTGGTGGCAAAGAGTCTCAAATGGTTGAACCTTTTGTTTTATTGAGTCTGAAGGTTTATTCTTGACATTGAAAATTGTGTACTTTCTAGATTTTTTCCCCTGCAACTTTTATTAAGTGCATCTCATTGTCTTCATCCGAAGATGGACAAGGGTTTACAACTGAGCGACTGACTGACTTCCTGTCACCCACAGGAACTGTCACACTTTTTTGACTGACTTCCTATAACCCACAGGAACTGTCACACTTTTTTGACAGATATATCCTTGCATTATACTTTGCATACAGTATAGAGTACAGATATTAATATTTGTGAAAGCATCCTAGACACAAGCATAGTTATTATAATAGAGACTGGTAGCTGGTAGTATAGATTTATCCTGCCACAGAATCTGTTCAGTAAAATACATGTTTCCCTATTCGATGTTGAAACCACTACACAGCAGCCCACTTCACCAGCGATGACCATTTTCAGGCGGAAGGATGTTTAGTTTTGCACAAATGGTCTTAAATTGACTTTATGAGTCCTTTTTGATACGCACAATAATCAAATACAATACAATGCGCAGCACTCCAGATGATTTGTGCAGCCTTTAGCTAAACAATCCTCCTCTCCTTTAGAGTTTGACTTTTTCAGAAAAACCTTTTGAAGTGATGAGATGGTGCAGTAGAATGCAGAAGTCACTGGAGATTGTAGTTAAGGGTGAGTGAACCACATCATGACTTCGGTGTGCTACTTTTATAAAACCACCCAGGACACTGCTGGCCCTGTGCCAGAGGGGGGCATGGAGATGGTGGTGGTGACTGGGGACGGGGGTTAAGTCTGAAGCATTGATGGAAAGAGCAGCAAAGACAAAAATCAATATTTGCAGGGTGGATGAAAATTCCCTCAGCTTCCAAGCTGGTTGTCTGGAGGAGTTTGGCTGCTTTTGTTCCCTACTGTTTTCTACTCTGGGTGCCCTTTATCTCTTGCCAGAATCCCTCATTCACTGTGCTTACTCTAGACTCTTTATCATACAGACAGAAGGAATTGTCAAGGAATTCGGCATTCCACCACATGGTTGTGCACCTACTTCATACTCTGAGCTGTGACCTTTTCTATTGTACCTCATTACTACCATTGTGCATGTGAGTATCAGTATGTGTGTGCCTGTACCATTGATGCATTGGTGTCCCAGTCACTGCTGCTGTTACCTAGAGCTGATAAATGATGGCCAACTTCACCTCCTCCTCCCAGGATCCTTTGCCGCCTCTGGATAGTTTCTCTGCTGTGTATTGATGTAGAGACCAGTGTCGCTTGTGCCCTTTAACCCCACTTTCCAATTTACCTTCAGTGTTTGGTAGGCGCCCTGTGACGAGTTGGCCACTGTCCAGGGTGTATCCCACCTAAGGCCCAAAGTCACTGGGATAGGCTCCAGTCACCCGCGACCCCTAACGGGAACAAGCGGTAGAAAATTACTGACTGACTGACTGTATGGTAGGCAGCCTTGAGAATTTTCTGGATTTTGCTCAAACTACTAGATGAAGTATGACCTTCCCTAGTCTTTAGAAATTAGCCTATATTAAAGGCACTATGCATGGGGGAAAATAGCAAAAAAATGTGCATGTTTTCAACATGTCATCTGTTTCATAGAGACCCAGCTAGACAGTGCATGCAACACATCAGTCATTGGCAATGCGGCAATCGGTCAAGATGTCACAGTGAGCATGTGTCAACTGGTGGCAGTGATGGAGGGCATGGGTATGTGCTAGTGGGGGTGGATTCTGGGTTTTGGCTGGATAAATCTTTAGTGGCAGCTCCCAGTAGCTTCTGCCAAAACACTTGGTCTCAACAACAAGCCAATGAATGCATCTATGTAGGAGCCGCCTTATTGGATGAGTCGATAGCCCCGGGTGAGGAAAAGTTCCCCACATCTCAATTTCACATTGACAAGAAATCCGCTGAGAGGATAATTGTGGATTTGTTGCTCTACACATTTATACAGAGAGAGGAACTGAGGAGGAGGGACGGAAAGGCAAACAGAGAGCATTGGAGTATTAAATATGATAAAACAATCAGATAACCACTGTTAAACAACATTTACTTCTGGATTTAATTGCCATTTTGTAATGACTGTTAAATCACAAAAAAGCTGCTCCTCAAAAGAGCCGCGCAGCATATTTTGATAGTATTACATTCTGCCAGAGCATGTAAGTGCACTTCCAATCTACATTATGCTATTAGCAATTCTTTTTATGTTTTTATTCATCCATGCAATCCGCTCAATATAAGTTGTAATACTTCTATTTTATTTTATTTATATAGCACAAACTCCCGTCAGAAGTTATTTAATTGCACTTGTCCTATAGAGGAGGTCTAGACTATTACTATTTATAATATTATTTACAGAGACCCAACAATAATTAAATACATTTAGTCACATTCAGCCTTAATGAACTAGAATCCTGATTGGTTGTAATGTACAGTATGTGAAATGTTAAATAATTCTTGTTTATTTGAAAATGTTGTGTATTTCAGATAGACTTGCTGGAATGCAATAATGACTTTTTTCAATTCCTTTTAAAGCGAGACAATATAATTAAAGAGTGGCCACTGTGGCCACAAGTGGCAATTACAGGATAATGGCACATTTGAGTTCCTTTCTTCACATGAGATTCTCTTGAGTCGGTTACTTTTAAAGACAGCCACGGTATCACATGATGATTAGTTGAAGCTTGAAACAATTAACTCTCCTATATATATTTGAAGATATATCAATATATTTCTTCTGTTGGTCTGAATGGGTTGCTAATTTTGTCACTAGTCGCTTTTTTAGAAATAGTCGCAAGAAGGGTCTGAAAAGTGTGCGTGGATGTGTGTGTGTGTGTGTGTGTGTGTGTGTGTTGTGAAACGCCACACAGAGGGGAGATGACGAGAGGACAGAAGCAGCGCGACCAGAAATGACAGAAAAACGTGTCCCAGCATAGTTTTTTCTGTTCTTTCGGCTTCTTGGCGCTGTGAAAAAACGCTAAAACACCGTGTCCCGAGTCGAATAATGGTGAGGGAGCTCTCATTGGGTTACTGGTCATACCAGACCAAGTTAGGCGGTAGCAGATAAACCCCCCCACGTGTATTGAATTAAGAAAGGGTCTGATTTCATTACTAGGCAAATTACAAAACGAAATATAATTGTCCATACCTCCCCTTTTATCAATGAATCAGAGTTTTACAAGATGAGCTTGATTCGTGTGTGCAGTCACGCAGCTTCCATCAGAAGATTGGAGCATCGACATTGAGCAGGTGCAATCCACTACAGCAGTGAATCACTGGACATCTCGCCCTGTTCGTGAAACATCACCCGATTCAGAGCACGCATCCCATCACTTCTGCCATTTTCTCGCAGGCCCATTGAACCCGTCTTCCCGCCTCCCTCCAGCTTGTGTCTCCACCACACACCAGATGGCTCCGCTTGCCTGAAAAACATTTACCCTTTCAGTCTGAAAGTGACAGATTCTTTGGCAAGCGTTCACATCCTTACCACCGCTATGGAGGTGGCATGTTGGCTCAGTTGTTGGCACTGTCATTTCACAGCAACAAGGTTTTAGTTCTCGTGCCTGTGTGGACAGTTTAATGTTCGCCCTGTGTTTGTGTAGGTTTCCTCCCACCATACAAAGACCAGTAAGTCAGATGTATTAGATGGAGTGATTTTACTTCATATCTGAGTATCTCTGGCTCTCCATGTTTGCCTTGTGACGAGCTGCTGCCCTGCCCTTGGCTCCTTGACTTCTACCCATTCTGGGATAAATTCCATCCCTGAATAAAAGTAAGTAGGTAAACGGAGCATTTTCAGGCACAAGGGAAAGTTAGAGTAAACTGGATATTTGTGATGTCCCACTGACACTGAACATAGCAAACATCCCCAAACAACCCACAGATCCATTGGCAGTCAACAATGTCTCTTTCGTCATATTTAAAAAAAATATATAAATAAAAATTAAGAGAGACAAAATATAAATTCAGCTATGGACGGATGCAGGGATCTTTAAACCAGATATGACAAGAAATGATTTCTGGGGGGGGTTTCTATCATTTTCTAGACCTTTAATATCACAAGAAAAGCATTCCACACAGAAGGGCCAATGGCAATGGAATGGACGTGCAGTATTTAAACATTCATTTAAGACTTTCCTTTAGTAAAGTAATGGACTGTGGACATGTTAAATAACTATAATCTTGAATCTGAATGTGAGCTACTCAGTTTTTATACCAACTATAAACTCATTGAGTTAAAGTACTCATGCAGGCCTTTATTCAATTTTATATTCAAAAAGGCTTTGTATTGAGCACCCAGAGGTGTGTAATGAGAAAAGGTGTAATGACTAAATCAATAATACACTAGAGAAGTTGAACTTGTATTGGCAGAGTAATAATAAATTAACTAGTTAAATCAATGAGAGAAGATAAGGCAGCCATGTTTTACAATGCTTGAGAAATGAATTAGAAGCTTGTAAGGAGATATTACAAAACCTGTTATTGCACAGAACCGGGCCCAAAAATGGACAGGACAGAATGTGGGAGCATCTAACGGTGTAAGACCTTTATTTGTACAGGACATGACACTGGCCAGGACAGCACACATAATTATCTGACCTTTTCTCACAGTCAGACCAGCGGCTGCATCACCGTCACCGTACTAGCTATGTGATGTCGATGACCTAATCTGTGTCAAGACTGGGACCAGTAATGTTCAAGTCTCAAGCTTGTAATTACACATGCAAGCAATCTGAACAGAAATTATATTTCTGAAAAAAATAGGAATATTTTGTACTCTTTGCCTTCTATTTCACTTTACTTTACTGGCCAACTTTATGACAATTAGTTCCAAGTAGAGTTGATGATATTATACATATTCAGTAATATGATTTAAAATGTTTGTAGCTTGATACTGAAGTTTCAAATAAGTGTTTGTTAATCTGGAGCAGCTTCTTTTCAGTTTGACAGAGGAAAATGCCTCAGCCGTTTAAGTAATAAGAAGTTGAGAATATATTAGGTGGCAGATACAGGCCTGATAGTGGCCCAAGCCCGACTCAGTTTGCATTATTTAGGCCCGATTCTGGGCCCAATGCTTACATTCTTGGTTTAGTCTGCTGCTCAGTGACCGACCTACAGTATAATGGTAACTTTTGGCAATATGGCTGAAATTGGAGAAAGACATGATGACAACAAGCAAGTTCACACAAATTCACCAAATAATCAGCTAACCTCCACAACTTCCGTAATGTGGGAGCAATAAATGTTATTTTTTTATTACTTAAATATTACTCCATATGTTCTACCTGAATAAGCATCCTGAACACAGCCAAAACAGCAAGCTAAAGCTAGCTGGAACGTCAGAGCCCGTTGGTGTTCCTGTTGCATGGAACAACTCTGCTTCAAAAAAATGATCTGTATTATTGTTATTTTAATATTGAAAGTAATGCTTAGTTAGAGCATTTCACGTATAGTGGTACTATTTGTATTTTAAGCCCAAACCTAAACTGTATGCACATAAGAATGTGGCTGAACTCGGTCCCAAATTTGATAATGACATGACCCGCATGGGCAGGTTTTTCCTGTTGTGCTCAGCTGAGAGTGCACAGCTCAGCCAGTCTGGTTTCCTAGTGATAGGGTTGAGGTTATTTGAGATTTTGTTTGTCCACAAGAAATGACTTGGTCTTCTGAGAAAGCCATTATAGAATGTCAAGAATGTTTTCCTATTAGCTTTCACAACTCTCCAGTACCCAGGAGTAGATGGGGTAAATTGAAGTGCCAAAGTTTTTCGTCTTTTTCACCATTTAAAAAAAAAACAAAAAACGCCTGGACCTGATAAACCACAAAGCTGAAGCATGTCTGAAAGCAATGCAAACACCCAAGTATACCGTGAAAGTAGTGGGAATCAGATTGACAAAAAAGCCATAATGGTGTACTTTGCTTCATACTGCTGTCTACCCCGCTTTCCGATCCCCAAGAGGGATTGAGACGGGGCAGGAAAATGATATTGGTGGTCTCTCTGGAGTTCAGCAGATGTCGTACCTGTGGTCCAGAATTTTTAGTAGAGCTTAAGCAGGAGTGCTGCAATGTGTGGGGCCAAAAGAAGGGAAGGTATGCATCCTATAAAAAGTGCAAATGGGGATTTGTGTGTCTTGTGTGTCGTTTATGTTGAAAGTCAAGCTTGTGTGTCCCAGAGTGTGCACTTCGCCACTGTCATCATAAAAGATATCCCTCACTGATTAGACATTTATGAGTTTCTGCCAGTTCCCTGTTAGCGTTTTATATGGAGTGCTTTCATCAAGACTTAACAATTCATAAAAGTGTACAGGAGACACTCCAGCTGAGACAATGCGTATAAAGAAAGATATGATGGAAATTTGGTAATTGAGTTGTTCTGCAGAAGCTCAAGTCTGCCTTGATGTGAGCTGTATTTGACCCTGGTCAAACAACTTGCTACTTCAGACTCTAGATCCATTAAAATTTGAAAAAAAATGAGGGCTTTTTGTATACTGGTTCTTTCATATTATTTGATTGAAGATAAAATACCTTTTCAAATCGCATCCAATGTATGGGTAGATAGCAGTATAGCATTCTTTGTCCAGCTAATGACAAGTTACAAAAATACATTTATTTTCACTATACCAACAATTATGAGTGGTATTACCTTGAAATGAAATGTATCCATGTCTAGATTCAAGTTGTTTTTACCTCAGCCTGTAGAAATATGAAGACAATACAATCCAGAATTTCTGAGCATTTTGAGTTGTGGCAGGATGCACATTGTTCATGTTAAAAGAAAACACACTAAATGACCAAAAATACACAAAAATATGTGGACACCCCTGTCCACATACTTGTGTATTTGTGGTCTGGGGCTGTTTGTCATGGTTTGGTCAATGGACAAACTTTGCAATAGTTTGGCAAACCTCCTTATGTATTCAATTTGACTGCCCCTATATGTGGAAGAATATGACCTCAACCACAGCCAAAGCCTTTGGGTTGGAATGTAATACCAACTGCGAGCCAGGCCTTATCGCCCAATATTAGTGGCCACTTCCAGCGCTCGAAATAAAAGATGTCCCGTAATAAAAATATAGCACATGGGACACAAAGATACTGTGTCTGGGACAATTCTGGGACAGTAGAGAAACTTAATCATTAGAAATGAAATGATGTCTTTATGCGTCACGGAATATATCATTTTAATTGTTAGATGTTCAAACTCGAAAAATGTGAGGTGGCACCGGCACGAACTCTACGCTATGTCACGCACGTGCTTACGCACACAAAATCAGTCATAGAGATGGACCAGTGTTGCCAACTTGGCAAACTTCTTGCTAGATTTCATCACTTTTCAGACCCTCTTCGCTACTTTACTTCTAAAAATATTCACATTTATTATATTGTAATTCATTCCCGTGCATGCTGCTCACTTATCGCAGTCCATGGCTCTCCTGCCAGCAGCGCTGGGGTGTCTCCCTCTCCTCTTGCGCCGTGCGCGGGGGAGTCTGTAGGTGTGGTGTGGGGGGCACGCTGAGCTTCTCTCTGTCTCTCTGGATTAGGGTGTTCCTTTAGCTTTTAAATATTTAAATAGTTCGTTTGATCTTCTCCCTCCCTTTGTAGGTTTAAAAACTGATTTTTTTTACTTTAAATATATGATGTCCCTGTAGTGAGTTTGATTATATGCCTAAATAATAAAGTTCAAGAGTGTGTGTGTGTGTGTGTGTGTGTGTGTGTGGTTATGTAAATTTCCATCGCAGTATACAAATCAGAAACAGGTTTGCATTTGCACTGCAGTTTGCAGTGATGCATTTATTGATCAAAAATTTAGAAGTAAACAAGAAACTGTCACTCAACCAATGAATAAAAGAATAGCAAAAACTGATTGTGGCCTAGGGTGATTTCAATTGTGTATTCAGTTTATAAGTGCAGGGAACAGAACTTCCATGGCGGACTAGAGTGAGTCAATGAAGTGACGCAAGTTACTGAAACAAAATTATTAAAACTATATTTATTATGTAGAATTAAACAAAAACAACTTCAATTTGGGAGAAAGGTTGTTCAGTCTGGGAAAGTTGAAAGTAGAATTTGGGACAGGTAAAAAGTAAATTTCAAGCCCTGATCACCTCAACAATGCCCTTGAGGCCGAATGGGAGCAAATTCCTGTAGGGGTGGGTCCCAAAATCTTGTGCAAAGTTTTCTCAGAAGAGTGGGAAAAGTTTGTTTACCGATTTATCTGTTTAATTCAAACTCTGCTGTCCAAACATACATTTAAAACCCAAGCTTTCACATACAATCATTTGGTAGTTTTTTAGGTTCACCTAGCTAAAACAAATGCAGTCCAATACCACAGCCCTGCAATAAATCCTACTTTCATGAAGGTTATAATGTAAATTTTTTTTGTTGAAAGTGTTTTTGAGAGGTCGTGAATCAACTTAAGGATTATTTCGGAAGCTAGAATAACCAACTGCCAGTACAACGTAATACAATTCAACAGCACCACAAACTACACCCACCAAAATGAAGTTGACCCGAACATTATAACCTTCATGACAGTAGGATTTATTGCAGGACTGCTGTATTAGACTGCATTAGTTTTAGCTAGGTGTACCTAAAAACAACAGGCAACTGAGTGTATATTACCAGCACATACACTTCCAAAAAGCAACCTTCAGTTCAGTGAATTGCAATGTAGCCAGTAGTGTGGTAACAGCTTTTCAACAGGGGGCGCAATTATAACAACTATGGATTTGGCCTTCAGCCTTTTGTGGAACACAATATTGAATGACAAACTTGTTTCCTAATGATGTGCTGTTCTGCATGCAGTGTGCCATACATTGCCATACCAGCTAATGTCCCCCATAACAATGAGCAGAAAGAGACAGGTGGCCAGTGACCTGTGAGAGCAGGTCCCTCTGGATGCTGGCTGATGACGGTGAAAGCATGGACAGGCATTGTATTAATCCAATTCCATGGCAGTAATGTGGAAAATCCAGCAGCTGTCTGAGCTTTATATAGCAGAGCCTAAGGCATGAGAAACCTGCAGTGATTCAAATGGCACACAGGCACACAGGCCCGAAATGCAGCACTCTTCCCCTGGCATATAGATCTCCCCGGCTCCCTTTTGCCTTTCTCTTCCCCTCTCAGCATCCCTCTGCTTAATTTTACTTTCCCTCCAATTTCCTCATTTGGTGTCTCTTATACTCTGATGGTCTTTCTGCTTATTTCTCTGCCTGCAGTTCCTGTCTTTCATCTTCCCCTTACAACCTAATTGCCTGGGCAGTTACAGCCCAGATCCATCCTTTTTTCCTCCCATCTCCTCATTCACTCACACTTTTTCACCTTGTCCTTCTCCCATGCCTTTGCTCTCAACGCACACACACTTACTTTTCAGCTGCTCAACAATGGAGTGCAGTGACCAGCACCACAAGATATTTTAGTCATAAAGGCTAATGAGCCTTGTTCTCTCGCCAAAAACGTAAATGGCCATAATTACAGTACTTTACATCACACTACTGTATATTACTTCTTCACAAAGCAGCTACGAGCTGGATATTGAAGCCAATGAGAAAGTGGCAAAGGAGAGATTTTCTGCAATGCCATCTAGTGGCTGTGTCCAAAATAGCTTCAATGCAAGTTGTTGGGACAGCAGGTATTGTTAAGAAGCGATAGTCCAATAATATAGCCCCCTATAGTTTCAGCTGGGGGTGTGTGCGAGCGTCGAGTTTGCTACGTTACACAAGCTTTTACACCTTCTGATTTCAAGTTTCTCTCTTTCTCCGAACTAATTGCCTCGTTAACTCATTCCTGTTAACATACAAACTCGACAGAAACAAAGGAAAACTCACAAACCATCTTTGTTAGTCTTTAGACTGCTCCAACAGTCAGCAACTCTGGTTTGGTCGCAATAAACCCTTAATTCACCAAGTTAGATCTGATAATATTCTGGCTCTACACGCTGTCACTGCCTCTCTGATGCCCGACCTCCCTCTCGCTCCTCTCCCACTTGCCGCCTCGCCTGTCCCCACGTGAACCCACCGTGTCTTCGTCGTCCCCGGAGTCAAGAGTCCTGGTCAGAGCAGCTGTAAATCACCTCGGCACTGTATGCCCTGTCAGCAAACTGGCCTCCGTCAGTCTCAGAGGCTGTATAGGGCCCCGGTCTGGCTATGTTCACTGGGAGGCTGCTGATCTTGGTTCCGTCGCCTGCTGATCTTGGTTCCGTCGCCTGCTGACCCAATTCAGTTCTGGTGCCCATTCTGGACGCAGTCGGCTTATAGGACTGCTAAGTTAGCTGCCCGGCTAATTTTTGATGAACAATAGCGGTCACTGTCAAGCTCACTGACAAACACATTGCATTTTCTGTGACTACTTAATACTATTCGTGTATAGCCAGTTAAATGCTTTTAATTTGAAGTGGCAGCTGTAGGAAGTGTTCAGTTTTCAGTAGCAGTAACTTAATACAGCATTTTCCAGGGAAAGTTGCCATAAAAACCCAGTTCGCAATACTGCAAATATATATATTTTGCAATACTGTCCTCAGTGTGCCATAGGATCAGTCACCACTGTGTTACCTCATTTAGTGACAAATAGCGATTTAACAGACATTTATTTAAATGAAAATCATCGAGATTGCCTCTGTAACCAATCAGCACTCTGTCTTAATAAAAGGATAACAATAGAAAATTTGAATGTTTGATCCAGCACCTGTACAAGTTATTTGATGTGCATGCTCTCCACTCTGGTTGTCTTTAAGTGAGCATGATATGTTTCTTTCTGGTTGTTTGCTTATGGATGAACAAACCCCCCGCCCTTGGTTTCACCCATTCCATCTTGGCTTCACCTTTTGCCTCGTTCTTAATGCTCTGGCTCCAAAAATGGACAATATGTAAATACTAAATATACTCGACTCCAAAGTTTTCTACTGTCCTGGTTTCCGGTGTTCTGTAGCCCATTACATATGCACATTAGTCTGTTGCTCAGTCCCACTCAACCCTTTGGTATTATGTCACTTACTTACTTACTCATGCACGCCATTAAAATACAAATAGCTGTTGGGATTTACAATGGTTAAAAGGATACCAAATTGTGTAGGTGCAATCACTTTATTATGGCTATGAGAATCATCAAAGAGAATCATAAATAAAAACTTTAATTCATGAAGTCCCCTGGTTGATCACTGGGGCAAATTGGCAGCAAGGCTGGTAATGCTGTATCCCCTTTTGTTAATATAGCCATGAATGAATCGGTGCTCCATACGTAGTTTACTGAAGTGAACGTAGTGAACTGTTAATGTCAGTTACAGGCTGCCGTCACTGGTTCTGGGCTGATTGAGTGTTTGGTAGAAGGACAACATTGTTACTTTTTGATACTGCAGTTTCTAGCAGTCTGGTAGTGTTCAAAAAGTTGCTTGGAATACAATATTCACTAAAGGATTAGAGTTTTGGGCAGCAATAAGGAAAAAGGTCAGGAACCATCGCTTTGTGTAGTCAATAAGCGAGACTTTTGACACTTATTATTACATTCTTTTCCTCCTCTATGCCTGGCCACTTGAAGCTTTAGAAAGTCGGATTGTCCTCCCTCCTCATTCTTTCACTTCCTTCTCCTCTGCTAACAGTTGTGACCTTTCATCTTTACTGTACCAATAATTGCAGTGCCTGAGGTACTGAGCTTTAACGTCCAGAGACGGAGAGCAAGAGAATGAAGAGAAAGATAGATAGAATGAGCGAGGGAGACAAAAAATAGCTGTTACCCAAACCCTGAACGGACCGCTGCTGCCACCCCAACCCCCCCCCTTGCTCCTATCCCCTCATCTTTTCTCATTTCGATTGAAGGCTAATGTTCAGGTGTCACGTGCCTGTGCCTCGTGAGCCCCATTTGCCCCCGTAGCAGCAAAGACTTCTTATTTCACGGTGGAACAAGAAGGGTACACACAAAACAAATGAGAAAAAAAGGTTAATATATTTTAAACACCTTATCTACATTGAAAGACGACATGCCTTCTCGTCGACACAGCTCCTCTATGAGACTAAACTCCAACAAGCAGACAACATCCAGGCTCCCCTCGCTTACTTAAATTATGCGCTCCAAGAGAACTAATGCAATGACTGTTTTCCCTTGCCAGTGGACCATAGTGAGCCTATTAAAATCACATCACTACTTGCCTTTCTCTACAATGTGCCCCTCATTAAAAGCCCATGGCGGCATTAAATGAACAGGCCTGAAGACAATGCTGAGAACTCAAGGATTTGATGTGACTTGATTATTATATCTAAAATGGCCCCCTAAACACCATGACCAGCTATATCAACAGACGCTGAAGGGATTCATCAGCCCTATCATACTTCAGCTCATTTCATAAAATGGCTTGAGGAAAATCATGAGCCAGTGTGGGTCGGGCTGCATTAAATGCCATGCACAATTGCTGTCGGGGTTGGAGAAATGACGACCACATCTTGAGGGGAATGATTACTCACTCCAGCATGTGTGGGTGCTCGCAGTTTACACTGCGAGCACAAATGTATAGAATGCCAGGGTCCTCTCACAGCCGTTGGTTGCCAGGTGGGCACAGTGCTTTATATGGCATTGACCTCTGAGCACAGCAATCTTTTAATGTTACACAATGAATAAGTGGGAGACTCGAGTTATGTAACTCAGAGTTCACATGAACGCAAAAGCACAAATGTCACCGAACTGAAAGGAGAAGCTGTTTTTGAGACGGGGTTAATTCCATCCTATTCATCTCAGACTCTCCTTGAGTATAAAATTAAAGCGACAACGCTGCTCAAATCCGTCAAGGTTTTCTTCAACTTTATACAGGTATAACGTATGATCTGAATTTATAAAAGTACCAATCAAATACATCCAGTCACTCTACCTGACCTTTCCTATGGTGCAACACATTGCTTGTGTTTATTCAGCAGATTTTAGATGTTTAAGTGATGTGGTTAACTGAGATCTGTGTGAAAATGTAAGGCCATCAAGCATGAGTTGAGTGGAAATGCTGTATTGTCATCAGAGTATCAGACATTCTCTATTGTAAGCTTCCACCCTACCTATTATTTTAGGCCACTTTGACTACATTAATAATTGACCACATTAAATGAACTGTCATTTAAACACGGTGCAGTATTGTTTTTTCTTAGTGAATATACAGACATGACAGTTGAGGACCGGTTTCTTTTTAGGGGTTCAGACAACTCAAAGCAAGCAGAACTCAACCACTTATTGACAGCTTGCAGTGTTTCCTCAGAGCTCATTTAACAGTGTTAAGGATCCACAGGAAGGGAATTACCACCGTTTGTATGCAAGAGGAAATGGGGAATTAAAAACAAAACATTCATTATTAGACTGTTTCACTTCAATATAAAAACACACAAGGGGCTAATTTCAAGAATGCCCATTTGAGGGTTTGTGCTATTGCCTGCACTAAGGCCAAAACAGTCACAGATGTGAATCCAAAAGTCAAAATCCCTCTCATCCAGTGGTTACAAAGATTGAAGGGTTACAGTTGCAGGGTAACCCTGTCTGTATATATAAATTTGGTAAGCAAAACTGAATGTCATTGTTTCAATTATATTTTTTTATTTAATTTTATTTATTTAGAGCCAATTCATAACAGGAGTTATCTCATTGCACTTTTCCTATAGAGCAGGTTTAGACTGTTCTCTTTATAATATTTACAGAGACCCAACAATTCGCACAAACTTGGCGACAGTGGCAAGGAAAAAACTTCCTTATTTCAATGTAACTATTGCATTTCAAGATAAAATAGATTGTAATAAAAGTGGTGAAGTCAAAATTCACATATTGTCCATGCACTGACATCAGGAGAGTTTTTGTCTTTTCCTGGCAGGTACCTGTGAACACCACTCAAGGACTCTCATGTCAGTCATTAGCATTTAACGAACTGTATAGTTTTCCGTTTTTGTGATTAAACTGTTTAAATTGATTTTAATGAATGTAAATTTAAACAAATGTGTAACGAAATAAATAAAAAATCTGTGACTCTCTGGAGTGCCAACCCAAGTCACCACACTTAACCACAATGAGAAAAACATAAAATTGTCTATTAAATTATTAAATGCTGAAGAAAGCTTAAATCAACACAGTCTAGACATACAGCTTTTAGCAATGGCTAAGTGGATTCTGCCAACCAAAATCTCCTCTGGTACAAGTGAATGACATGTGTTGACCCAGAGGGGGATTGAAAGGCCATGAGGTGGTTTCAGTCAAAGGGGGAGCAATTCCTTTGCAGATGTGTGTCAAGCAAACCCTACTGTCTTTTTCCAGCTGTAAAATGCCGATCAGTCATTTTTGTATTGTGGATAAGTAGCTGAAACAACATTCCTGTGCTTCAGTTGTCCCTTGTAATACATTTGAAATAATAGCTATTTTACATAGGGTGTGATTCAAGCAGTTGAGTAGGTGGAATTTGAAATATTACCTGTGCATCAATAGCATTATTATATATCTCACATGTTATTTTCTATTTATGCTATCATGAATGCCAATGAGGAATTATAGATTGAATCATTAGCATGAAGCATTTAACCTAACAAATGATTTATTCCAAATAACTATTGATCAGGATAATTAAACCATATCAATCTCCTCTCGATACAGTTATTCTCTGCAGTTATCATTACTGTGTATACATTTGCTAATAATTTATCCAGTAACTTTATGTACAGCTAGACAATATAAAGCATCTAAAAAGGGCATGGTAATGAACTCATTAGTATCTGTTTTCAAAAACACTAAATAGATGAGTTTTCAACAGGAAACTTGTTTGTTAAAATGAGAAACGGCAGAATGAAATTGACAAGAAGACTCCCGGCATGGAAATGGTCCTGAACTGGAGAAAAGAAAAATGTTAATCACACCCGTATCCAAAACTGCCTCTGGAAAAAGACTCATTGACAGACAATACATAAGATCCCAATTAGATAGGCTTTATTTCTGCGGCTCACTAAATATGTAGCCTTCTCCACTTGTTCCCTATTGGCCATTCTCTGAATTCTCTCCCCAGTGGCCCTCAGGTCAAAGAAATAACTGTGATAAAATGTCATGATGAGAACAGAAAAATGTCAATCTTGTTAGTATTGCAACGTGACTTGAAATTCAATTCTTGTTTGTGCTGCACACACCTCCCCAGCTACACACACACAAACACACACACACACACACACACACACACACACACACACACACACACATCTCTCTTTGACCTATCTCACTATTAAAAAGAAATCCCTCTTTGACATGAATGTGCATGTACACACAGACACAGACAGACACATGCTGGCATATATCAAAATAGATACACACATGCACGCACATACACCAAGCCGATTAATCTGAGATAAAATGTTCAGCTTTCTGTTAGCTAACTCAACAGTGGTGACAGCGAAAGGGCACAGATACACAAAAAAACACATAACACACCACATGCTCTACAGTTAGTTGGCCTTGTGACAGAGTGCTTGTAATGAAGGGGAATTCATTAGGCAATTGTAGCCACTTCACAAGGAGACAGAAGCAGGTTAGAGAGAGACATGCTGAAGGTGAAGATGGTGTCTGGAGACTGAAGCCAGCTGGCAAAGCTAGGACAGTATGAAACATGAGCTGAGCTCGAGAGTTAAACGAGCTCTAAAACATGTCTAAAACATACAGAGGTTACATGCCTGTATATTTTAACAGCAGGAGAAATGTCCTTGGTAGTGTAAAATTTATTTATGGCTTAAGCCACACTATCAGCATGGCTCTAGTGATGGCAATGTTGGTGGGTCCACCTCTTTGATCCAGAATCAAATATCTCAGCAACTATTGAAAATTCATTGAAATGTTGTTCAGACATTCATGACTTCGGTGATCCCCTGACTTTCCTCATAAGGTTGACGTTTTGGTTTTTAGGGAAATATGTCAACAACAAATTAATGGATTGCCATTAAATTTGGTACAGACATTCATACCTTCCTTGGAATTTATTCAAATAACTTGGGGATCCATTATCTTTTCAGTTAGCAACCACGAGTAACACCACATTGTATTATGCTTTGCTAAACTAATATCATTCCCATCAGCCTCAGCAGTATGTTGCTTGTAGTGCTAATTAGCATGCTTACAGCACACCCTAAACTAAGATGGTAAAGATGGTAAACATTATGCCTGCCAAAGCATTGTCATTATGACCATGTTAGCATGCTGACGTTACTATTTATCCCAAAGCATGCTGTATAGCCTAACAGACCTGCTAACATGGCTGTAGAATCAAAGTCTTGTTGAATTTTTATTTCCCAATGACCCCAAAATATGGCAAGAGGATATTATAATTGCCATAGCTGTAGTATCAACATTCTGAGTGGTGAACAGTATCACAGTTGACACCTTTCTCATCGTTTTCCAGTGATCCAGCTGACTTGTTTGACATGTTCCACATTCACACATCTCCATCTTATTAAATGTGTGTGGTGCACATTTCACAGACACACACACACACACACACACAGACACACACACACACACCCTGAGCTTTCAGGTAAATAGATAAATTCTGCTATTTGCCTCCTCACCGAGACAACTGTAGCCTATGCTTCAGTGTTCTGCCACATCATGATTCATGAATATCATAACTGCTTCAGAACAGCCTCTTAGACAATTAATAGGTAAATATTCTATTGGAAATGAAAAAGTTCAGTTTCTGTCAAGCAGCTGGAGTTAGAAAGGTGTTGACACGGGGGGAAACACTTGCCCTTCAAAACAGCAAGCCTCTTAGATGACTGCATGCTACAAAAAGTGCATTTTTTGGCAGTCCAAATTGTAGCTATCAAAGCTGTTTTCAAGGATTTGCTTCTCAAAGATATGTCTGTCTGCTTTGCTGACACTAATGCACTTTTCACCGAGTGTCATTTGTGTTATTTTCTTGAATAAATCACTATTTGTTCAGAGGCAGACTTGGGAAAAACAAGTCATTTGCATACCGTAACCCCCCAAAACACACAGTACTTCCTTGTGGCTTGAGTAATGATAAATAGTAGAATAAAAATAGACACACATAATGAGGAGTGTCCAAGTCAACCATCAAGGTAAAGGTCACTTCTTTAAAAGAAAAAAATCTGGTTTCATCATTTAGTGGTGGCACTAGCATCTAGACACAAGAGTTCCCAAAAAAGTAGGAGGCAGATTTCTTAGAGTGGCATAAAATGGAGTTATGGAATTACTGTAAAATTGACAAACTGATACACATACAAATAACAACTGATGACAGGCATATGTGTGAATCCATGGAGACATTTCTCTGTAATATGCCTGCATTATATGCACATTTTGTAGAAGTAGGTGTGTTATACTCTCCCCTCTCCCCCTCTGCTTCTTGCATCCAAGAAACAGACTTTGTTTCAGTGAATAATAAAAGTGAAGGAAATACCCCCGCACCCCCCTTCAGAGGATTTTCTATATGGTTATGAGGGGACCAACATTATTGACTGCCAGTGTGCCACCAGTGTTGATGCCAAATTCATGGGTTTAATACATAGATTAGAAAATCTCCAAGGCAGGGCGCCTTTTGCAACTCACAGCATGCAATTAGCAAAGAATAACAATGCCATGTGGCGTGTAATTAGCAACGGGGATCAACCTCTTCCCCACATATTATAGCGCCCTGACCTCAACAAGTACCAAGAAAGTCAATTTATGGCCGACAAGGCGGCAGTTTCACCAGAAAAGCTGTGTAAATTTGAAAAGCTGTCTGACCTCAAGAGGCCCTGACCAATGGAACTGCTAATAAAGTCAACTTATAAAAAGTCCTGCCTTTCCCCTTGGCTAATAATATGTTTACGTCGAGAGGCATTTGTCAAATGAAGCAGTTTTAATTGCGCCTTCCCTTATTGTTTCCTCTCCAGTTAAATCCACTTTGGCTAATCCCACAGAACCTTGTCCATATTTCCCAAGACGAAATGCAGTGCTATATGCGTATTTCCACATTAACCTCTCATGCCCCAGTCCTCGCGTCTACTACTTGTGTTCACAAAGCTTTCTGAATACTTTGTGTGTAGATTCACTTTGTAGTAAATAATGTTTGTACCTTTCTGAACTTTCACAGCGCAGCAAATAGGAAAAAGGAGGAGGGATTCAGTATGCAACTGCACAGATCCAATCGTACAGACACAGACCATTATCCCTCAACTTCTCATATAGTATCAAGTGTATACTGCTCTCAGTAACATGATGACATGATGATGATGAATGGTGGCAGCAGTGTCACAGTAAGTGTAACCCTCATCTTCTCTGCTAGACATATACCATAAATAGATGATGAGAAAGGTAGCTGCCACAACCTAGCAATGCTGTGAAAATGACAAATCCAGTATTTGTGTTTATTTTACATCCTTTCAATATTAATTCTGACTTGTTTGTACATGTATGCAACCCAGTTAAATGTATGTTACAATTGTTTTTTTGTTTTTTTAAACTCCCACTCAGTTACAAAGAGCATAAAAGAAGAATTCTAGTAGAATTCATGCACTTGTTGGTAATCCATTAACTGTGAATAAGTACAATTTGCGCATTAAAATGCTGAACATTTAAGACTATAAGATTTTGCATGACTCAGTATGTTTGTCAGCAAATCATTATGTCATTATGTTTCAGATTTTCACATTTTCTATCATAAATCAGCCTGAAGTTTATGTTGACTGAAGTTTCAGTCTCTAACTGAAGCTACAGTCAGTCCTTACTTCTGTGTATGTTATTACATTTACACAACAATAATACCTTGAATATCACAACAACACAAGATTTAGCAAGGTCAGTGCAGTTGTTCCATAGCTGATACCATGTTTTCTTCTCTTTCTTTTTGCACCTTTTGCATGAAATGTCATATTCCTCCCACAATCTGACTTATAACGATGTGCTGCTCATAATCCTCACCTCTTTGTTTGACAGACTGCTTTGAGCTTGGCCTTTCAGAAAACAAAACTTTGCTGTCTGACACGCTTGGACATCACACTTGATAAAGGAAAGAATAGAAACAAAGAAGGGGAGGAAAATCAGGAGGTCTTTAGAAAGCTGAGTACTCCTTTGTTACAAAAGGTCAAGATGTGACGTTAAAAGTTCTTCCAATACTCATACACATCCGCACAAACACAGGCACAGCCACAAACACAATGGAACATCTGCCGAAACAAGGATTGGCGATTGGCTGTTGACACTAAGTACATGTTGGCTAATCACCCATAGAGTGGTTTTGCAGACGGATTTAACCTAGCCTTATAGACAAACATGATTTTTTTTTTTTTATTGAATAGATGAGTGTAGTGCAGAGCAGGGCTCAGTTCCTGTCCGTCAGAATGGCTTCTTAATTGAAAAGCTGGGTACCCGCCATTGCCCCACAGACTGGCAGCAGCACACACACAAGCCACACTGTCACTGATATTCTATAGACACACATGCTCACACAGACCCACACAGCTGTATCAGTCATAATTAAACTGCCTCCCTGACAGGGCCTTTGAGATTAAAAAGTCTGGGGGTTGAATTTCACCCTCACCTTCAGCAAAGGGCAGTTTTCAGACACTGGAGACAGAGACCTCTGTCAGATCCTTCTGGTTGCAGCCAGCTGGAGGATTAGGTGGCTAATGTTAATGGGTTAGAGGAATCCTGCAGAGCCACCAGGAGCCAACATCCTCCCTGCTCTGTCCTGAGAAACCTGATAACCATACAAAGATGCATGAGAGGACCGCTTTCGATGATTGTATGACTGTGGGCCAGGCTATAACAGCGGGACTCACATTGGCACAGACCAAGGCTGAGATAATCTCAGTTGACTGGATGTACCTGAGGTGTACAGGGTACAGCATATGCTTACACAGAAGCTGTTTCCTGCCTAAACTTGTCAAAGCTCTACCAACAGACGAGATCTGGTTTGAATATCCCTTGTTATGTTTAGGTGGCATAGCAAGGCATGAGGATTAGAGCTACGTTCTTTGGTCGCTTAAGCTGCTGACATTTGCTGTATTCTTTGACCAAGTTCATGACAATTAACCCTTACATACTGTTCCTATTCCATACCTTCACAATATTGTCTCCCAAAAATCCCCTCAAAACAAGTATCTATACCAAATTTTGAACCACAGATCTATTTAGAATGTATAAATAGCCTATCTGACATTAATAAACGGGTGATTAATCTTGAATTAATGTTTCAGAGAGCCCGGAAAGTGTATTTTTTTTTAGGTTGTATGCCACTCGTTTGTGGAGGAAAAAACATCTAATATCACATATCCTATCATGTCCTATTTTACCTAAGACATAAAAACAACACAAAAACAGCCATAATGATTTAAATATATTTTATTGAAACTGAAAATGGCAAGAACATTCTGGAACTGTGGGGTTTATTATATAACCATTTATAACCATCAAATACTTTCCTCACTGCAATATCATAAAAAAATCCTCATAACTGCTTTGTAATTACAACTACTACGATTAATTCAGCATTAACAAACATTTCAATTCAATTCAATTTTATTTACATAGCCCAATATCACAAATCACAATTTGCCTCAAAGGGCTTCACAATCTGTACAACATACGACACCTTCTGTCCTTAGACCCTCGAGTCGAAAAAAGAAAAACTAACCAAAAAAAACCTTTTTAACAGGGAAAAAAAATGTAAGAAACCTCAGGAAGCTCAACAGAGGAGGGATCCCTCTCCCAGGAGGGACAGACATGCAATAGATGTCGTGTGTAAAGAATAAACATAGTATATAGAACAGATTCACAACAGAAGATTGTAATACAGTTATAATAACAAATTGTAGGTTGTAAAACACAAGTGAAGAGGACGGATCCAGAAGTCACTTATGATGAAAAGTATTGATTGTAAAACATAAGTGAAGAGGATGGATCCAGAAGGACAACTGTGATGTCCACCGAGCAGGATCCGAGCCACAACACCTGCCCCCCGCCATAGACACAGCAGAACTGCCCCAGCAGGTGGCCCGCAATCACAGATCTAGACTCTTTTCGAGGCAGAAATACCTGCTGAAGGTGGCAGTAAGAGAGAAGAGAGAGACGAGAAAGCACAAGACTATGGGAGAGAGAAGTTAGTAACATGCATTTATGAGATAAGAATGCATACAGATGGAGAGGGAGAGCGGTGCATCATGGGCCTATAGCAGCGTAACTAAGGGCTGGTTCAGGACTTGTTTTGCATTCACTACTGTGCTGCTGTGTGTTTACCCAAAGGTAAACACAGCAAAGACTGACGTAACCTTTCTTTGATGGGGGACTAAAATTCTTTTAATTGCTTTAATGCCATATGACTCATCTAGACAGAGAGATTCTGTCCAGTACCCTTCCACACCTGGACCATTTGCAATAAAACCACTTATTTTGGCCTACCTAAATGCCACATGGTGGGGAATAAAATGGCCTGACATAGCTGAGGCAGTAACAAAAAATATAAGCAAAATTGGCATATATTTTTAAATTTGATACATGTTAATGATGCAATTGATTACATTTTGTGTACATGAATAATAAAAAAAAAAAAAGTAAACAAAACAAAAAGGTTCGGACTTTGGTATTACGTGGTATCTCTGCGCAGTCAGAGAGTAGGGTTGCCTGTAGTAATCACCCAAACAACAATAATCCATACAATTTCAATACAAAATCAACAACTACTACCGATAGCCATAGTCCTCACAACCTTAACTTATCACTGGTTGGATTGTCAGAATTAGAAAAATAACGGCTTGAATCCCAGAGGAGCTATGTTAGCATTAGTTATCACGTTAGTTCCCTCAAACAATGTATAACGAAAATGCTCATTAGAGAGGACATCGAGTGGCTGGATGTTATCAATGTTATCATTTGCACCTTTAAGATAAATCTGCCTGGAACACCTCAAAAATGATGTTCAATTATTCTGGCAGGTCTGTACCCCTCCAAGTGACAGCATGTCTACATCTGCTTAAATCAGTTTATGGCTAAATCAATCAACCATGTTTTACTCATTAGCACAGAAAACACTTAACATGTTTTGTGAATAGAGCTAAACAAATTAAATTTACATTTCATCAACAGTGAATGCTGCAATGCCAAACATTTCTGAGCTATTTCCACAGAGAAAAATTAGGACAAGCTTGATTTAATCAACTATATAGTGGGATATATAGAACAGTTTCAGTGAAGAGTGCTTATGTTTTTCAACCTTGCAAATGCGTAGCCTGCTTCACATATTTCAGACTAATTGATCATGATTGTTGATTGAGTCCCTTTCAGGAAATCACTGGAAAATAATTTCTGCTCATATGCTTGTCATGTATAAGCGCACCATTAGAACTTTTAGGAAATTAGTATAAAGTGCTTGTACTTGATTAGGGCCTCGGCTTCTTCTTTCAGAGTTCATGTGGATGAGAGGAGAAGATCTGTGTGGAAGGTCAGCAGCATAATTCCCAGTCATTCCCAGTTCTCTGGGATATGGCACCGCTTAGAACTGAATATCCGTTCAAATTAAAGCCCACGGGGCCATGAGCTTCAGCAATGCACGGCCAAAGATAGAGAGCGTGGAGGAGTGGGGTGGCTTTCAAGCTGAGTTAGTTCAATCAAGCAAGTAATGAATGCAATCAGGGGTTATCAAAGTACATGACAACAAATATTACATGAAAACTGTGCCACTGATGTTTAAAAGAGATGAGTGACTGAGTTTCCCACTGTCTGGCTTCGAGTGGGATGCTGCAGGGTTTGCATTGCGAGAACTGTCGGTAAAACTTCCAGAAACCCCATTTTAGTTACTCCAAAGTTGGACCTGAGTGTGTAATGCTTTATTACTTTGAGTTGAAAGGAAAGTCGCTGCCCTTAAGCTAAAGAAGAATGAAAATCTAGACGAGGAGTCAGAGAGCAGCCATTCACATCCACCCCTGAGTGACAAGTGACATAACTTTCAGAATGAGAAAATTAATTTGTTCATCTCCATCATGCAGAGTAACATCAGTTTTCTCTCCTGGCATGTAGTGTCATATCTTGTCCTTGTTTTTGATGGTTCTCAACGATGATAGGATATCAATGTCGTTAACAGATGTCATTGGATATCAAGCTATACAACCACAGAGCAGCTAATTAGCTGAAGGTACATTATTTGTTTTGTTTTTTCATTAGTTTGCAAGTGGGAACTAAGTCTCTGCACTAAAACTTTAAGCACTCTAAGCCTTCTGGGGAAATTATCTGCAGTCATCTACACTTCATTTCGTATTGAATCAATTAAAATATAAACACATTTAAGATTTTTTTTGGGGGGGGGGGGGGGGTTGAGAGAAAAAACCATGCAGTTAATGCTTTCCTTTTTACACACCTAGATGTGTAAAAGAGAAAGTCCCTGCCCAGTC
>CM022474.1:7660729-7673989 GCA_011952105.1 Coreoperca whiteheadi | reverse complement strand
AAACAAAACAAATAATGTACCTTCAGCTAATTAGCTGCTCTGTGGTTGTATAGCTTGATATCCAATGACATCTGTTAACGACATTGATATCCTATCATCGTTGAGAACCATCAAAAACAAGGACAAGATATGACACTACATGCCAGGAGAGAAAACCATGCAGTTAATGTTTTCTGTATGTGGTAATGTGTTCGGCTAATCATCAAGATTCATGAAGATTTAACAGTTTTCTTTGCGCCGCCTGATGGAAATCAGACATATAAAACAAACTGTGTTTCAATTTTGCAGAAAAGGTTATGTTAATTATAATTTGATTTGATTTAATTTAAATTTAATTATGTCACAACCAGGGCCCTTGATATTAATTTCTTTGCTCACCAGCCACTGTGGCTAGTGGCTTTCCAAAGTTAATGGCCACTATGCCTATATATTGCTCATTACACTCATTACATTATTTATTTATTAGTGGCTGTTCAATACAAAGATTCAACTATTTGTTCCCTTTTTTTTCAGACTACCTGACAATCAATATCAGCCTACATCAGTCTCATATTTTACCTCTAAAACTCATGTTTTAATGCCTTTAATGCCGTCATGATGTGCGGTGATGTGAAAACATCAGATTTCCACACAGTGAGAGAAAATAAAAGTGTGCATCCTGCTCATAGTTCAGTTCTAAAGTCCCAGCGCACCCGGCGCGTCTCTCCTGCCGGGCTGCTGACAGCGCTGTCAGCCGAAGAGTCAATCAGTGGACGGCAGTAGAGGAGGTTGTTGGTCTGTCCACCGTCTGGTTCAAAAGTGGTTTAGTGACTTCACTGCCAGTCATCACTGGAGCAGAGAGCTTCAAGTGGCCAGACTGGAATCAGAGATGGTGGTGTAAAGCATTTTCTTACACGTTGGTCCAAAATCTTCCGTAGATGTGAAACTGGGTTGATATCTGGTGACTGTATAGGCCGTAGCATTTTATTCATGTCATTTTCATACTTCCTAAACCATTCAGTGAGCCCTGGTGCATGGAAGCATCTGCATTTGATATGTTTCTCCACTCTTTTATTAGGCTTTTTTCTATAATTTGTCCCATCTTATGCTTTGGGGAGTTAGTTCTTCCTAACAGGCTTGGCTTAGTCAAGTCCCCCTTCTATCGTCAATCGCAACCCCCCCCAAAATGTTACATCTTATTTTCTACAATCTGTAAGCAGGCTTGTGCTGCTTAGAAAGACTGTAGAGGCTGTATTTGAAATTGCATCCATAGTTTCTTTTGTACTTGTTATTGGTTTGGTTTCTTATTTAGTTTAGATATGTATACTTACCTATATACTGTATTGTCTTATAAGTACTTCCATCATTTTCTACCCTGTGCTTTCGTCACAATAAGCAATGAGGAGTAATAACAAAACCTTGTGAGTGAGACATGGCTACAGAGAGCTTTTGGTAATGGAAATCTCCTTGAAAGTGATGGTGGAGATAAAGAAATATTATGTGGAGTGGGTGTTCTATTACTCCCACTTCATTATCTTTAAATATCTTTAGTGCAGAGTAAATCAAAACAGGTTGGCCAGACAAAGAGATAGAGATGGGAAGGATGTGCAGCAGGTTAGGGTGATTAAAGATAAGGATGGAAATGTAGTGACAGGTGCCAGGAGTGTGATGGGAAGATGGAAGGAGTACTTTGAAGAGTTGATGAATGAGGAAAATGAAAGGGAACGAAGAGTAGACGAGGTGACTGGGGTGGAGCAGGAAGTAGCAAAGATTAGCAAGAGTGAAGTGAGGAGGATGTTGAAGAGGATGAAGAGTGGAAAGGCAGTTGGTCCTGATGACATACCTGTGGAGGTATGGAAGTGTCTAGGAGAGGTGGCAGTAGAGTTTCTGACTAGTTTGTTTAACCAGATCTTGGAGAGTGAGAGGATGCCCGAGGAATGGAGGAGAAGTGTACTGGTGCCAATTTTCAAGAACAAGGGAGATGTGCAGAGCTGTGGCAACTACAGAGGAATAAAGCTGATGAGCCATACAATGAAGTTGTGGGAAAGAGTAGTGGAAGCTAGGCTAAGGGCAGAGGTGAGCATTTGTGAGCAGCAATATGGTTTCATGCCTAGAAAGAGCACAACAGATGCAGTATTTGCTTTGAGGATGCTGATGGAGAAGTACAGAGAAGGTCACAGGGAGTTGCATTGTGTCTTTGTAGATTTAGAGAAAGCGTATGACAGGGTGCCGAGAGCTGTGGTATTGCATGAGGAAGTCTGGAGTGTCAGAGAAGTATGTTAGAATGGTGCAGGACATGTATGAGAGCTGTAAGACCGTGGTGAGGTGTGCTGTAGGAGCGACAGAGGAGTTCAAGGTGGAGGTGGGTCTGCATCAAGGATCGGCTCTGAGCCCCTTCTTGTTTGCTCTGGTGATGGACAGGCTGACAGATGAGGTTAGACAGGAATCTCCATGGACTATGATGTTTGCGGATGACATTGTGATTTGTAGTGAGAGCAGGGAGCAGGTGGAGGAGAATCTAGAGAGATGGAGGTCTGCTCTGGAAAACAGAGGAATGAAGCTTAGCCGCAGTAAGACAGAATACATGTGTGTCAATGAGAGGGACCCAGGTGGAACGGTGAGGTTACAGGGAGCAGAGGTGAAGAAGGTGCAGGACTTTAAGTACTTAGGGTCAACGGTCCAGATCAATGGAGACTGTGGAAAAGAGGTGAAGAGGCGAGTGCAAGCAGGTTGGAACGGGTGGAGAAAAGTGTCAGGTGTGTTGTGTGATAAAAGAGTATCAGCAAGAATGAAAGGAAAGGTGTTCAAGACGGTGGTGAGACCAGCGATGCTGTACAGCTTAGAGACAGTGGCACTGAAGAAGAGACAAGAGGCAGAGCTGGAGGTGGCAGAGCTTAAGATGTTGAGGTTCTCTTTGGGAGTGACGAGGATGGACAGGATCAGGAACGAGTACATCAGAGGGACAGCTCATGTTAGATGTTTCGGAGATAAAGCCAGAGAGGCCAGATTGAGGTGGTTTGGACACGTTCAAAGGAGAGACTTTGAATATATTGGTAGAAGGATGCTGAGGTTGGAGCTGCCAGGCAGGAGGTCTAGAGGAAGACCAAAGAGGAGATTTATGGATGTAGTGAGAGAGGACATGAAGTTAATTGGTGTGAGTGAAGAGGATGCAGAGGACAGGGTTAGATGGAGGCGCATGATTCGCTGTGGCGACCCCTGAAAGGGAGCAGCCGAAAGGAAAAGAAGGAGTGCAGAGTAAATCAAACAGTAGAGTTAGTTGCACCTCTATTTCTAATTTTCTTCATCTTGTGACCAATCTGTGTCCCTCCAGTGTCTTAATTCGTATCAGAATTCACTCTGTAAACAGGGGAATATAGACAGATTTGTCTTGACTCATCTGTATTACTCAGTATCTGCAGCTCGCTGTTTGTTGAGGCTGAGTGAAATGCTCAGTGTGACTCTAGTCTTACTTAACCAGAAGATAAAACCCCCAGGTGACTTTGCTCTTAATCACCTCATGCAAATCATGTCATTAATGTTTTTTGCTTCAGATTACATCAAAGGCTCAGTCATTTTAGGTGGAGTGTAATTGGCACAGATAGGGTACAAGCAGAAGTGTAACTGCAGTAGTGTTGCGTGTCCTATCATCATTTATCAAACACTCTTGTAGTCATACATATTCATACTGTCAGATGACGTTCTTGCATTGTAAATACTCAATGATGTTCTGAGAAATGGAAAATGAATGTCAAAGTCAATGAGTGTACAAACCATTACCCCTATAAATCCATTAGCACAAATATATTGTGTACAGTATCATACGTACGTCATGCATTAAAAACGTACAGAACAACTTCAGCGGTTACTGTACTGCAGTGTAGACTTTACTGCAGGGCTTCTGCTGTAATTATTGTTCTGTTATTTTATTCTGACTGCTTGTCTTTCCTTTGATATCTGCTAACAGAAGATGGAGAGCTAAAAGTAGAACAGAATGCATTTTGCTTCCATGTCGAACATGGTGACGTGGCTGCTTGAGGAAAGTCAATAAGATGTGAGTTTGTCTTTCTGCGGCCGGTTTGATATGTCCATGCATTTCCCATCTGAAAGAACTTGGTTCTGTGCATGGAAATTATCGAATTTATAGTTACATACAAAATCATATCTCTGCTTTGCCTTTCCATCTGAATGGAGTCCATGTGCTTCTGGCTTGGCATCATACATCAATTTCCAGACTGATTATGTTTGAGTGGTAATTGCCTAAACTTTTCAACAACCATGCACATTCAGTAGAACCCTGTATTTAGAGATTATCCAGTCACCTTTGTGCATTTTTGGATTAATGTAAGAATGTCAGTGCCACTCCTGCTGTTCCCTTTCTGATCCGTCCTTACTTACATATATGTGAATGTGTTTCCTAACAGCACAACTTTTTAATTACTAATAATTAGCAATGTCCCTGTGAATGAGGCTTTGTCTTTTTGACAGCAAATCTTTTGTTGGTTTGTTTTGATGGCAGCATCACTATTCAGTTTTTCAAGTAGTTACCAGGTAAACACATGGGAGCTAAATATGGTCTCCAACATCCTAATCATTTGTTGTTCCTGCTAGACATCCTGTGAGTACATAAGTACATACAAGAGCACATATTGATCATTTGTACTTCATGCCATTGGTAATGAGTATTAATACAGTCATCAGTGGAGTAAATGAAAACATACATTGCGTGAGGTTCCCAACATTGACTTTCATTCAGTCTCTCATTCCGTGTGAATCTAACTGGCCTTGTCCGCCTCCCACTGAGGCACCAGCTGTGCGGACTCTGTGTACCCAACCACCTCTCCCCCCACTTTTTTCAACCTTTGCCATGTGACCTGGCCTTGAAACCAGCAGACCATGTACAGGTCATGCTGCACCCTGAGTCATTACTCTGATTTCTTGACTGCACAGTGGACTAAACGCCAGCTGGGAGCTTTCACCAAAGAATTAAGCATCTATATTTCACATTATAATAATATTCATATTACACATTTTGTACCTCCACTTAGATTTTGCAGAAGTTAGGAAACCTAACCGCACTAGGGCTGCACAATAAATCGCAATATGGCCAAGTGCAATATCCAAATCACAGAAGCTGCAATTTTTTGATAAAGGTAAAATGTGCAGCAAAACAGCATTATAATGACATACTGTAGTGCTGTAGAGATGACCCGACCTACAAATCTTTTTCTCCAGATGTAAGAAATTGTAATATCTGTCAAAAAAATCACACTATGATTTTTTGTTTTTACCATATTTTGCGGTCCTACTGTGCACATCTATTTAGGGATACACATAATAACAAGAGTGAAGCACTGAGAAAGTGTGCTTTGCAGACAGCCAAAACTATAATTTATCTTCAGTGCTTATTGCTTTCCTTCAGCTGTCTTTTCAAATGTAAGTTTCACAATGCACTTGAAGCTGTACTTCAGATGGTGACAGAAGAGCTGATGCAGAAGTTGTGCACTACAGCACGGGGGAGAGGAGGTGAGGTGTGTGTGTGTGTGTGTGTGTGTGTGGTGGTGGGGGGGGGGTTGTGACAGACCCAGTCAGTTCATGCTCACAATGTACATGTACTCCATTCCTCGGGGAGGCGAGGCAGAGAGGCTGGCTTCCCTGGTCTGCTTTAACCCTCAGGCCAAAGTGTGACACTAGCAGTCTCAGATGGGAGTGCATGTCAAGTGTGCAATGGAATACCCCAGGTGCCAACAAGGACGTAAGTGCCCTCAAGCATAACTAGTAAGTCTGTGAGGTGCATGTGAGGAAGCCTGTTGTATTGATAAAGTTACTTGGACCATGCTATTATTTAAAGCACCGTCCTCAATAAACCATAACCCATTCAGGCATACAATCATATTAGAACCCTTTAACTAAAATGTTGATTCCACGAGACATGATCTCTGCGAGAGTGGGATTGGGGGCAGAAGCCTTTTGAATTTCCTTGGAGTACTTGCAGCTGTGTTTTACATCAGAAACATTGAAGGATAAATAAAATAGGTCTTTACAACTGGAGTCAAACCTTTTAGTGATTTATTGTGCATGCACAGAAATAGCAGCATTACAACTGGAATAACTCCCAGGGGTGGCAAAGGTTAAAATGTTTAACACTGCAAACAGCACAACCTGTGGTGGTTTAAATTAGTCTTCTCCCCAATAAGCAATGAAAACATGAATTAACACACTGTCAAATACAAGTGCTGGTAGTAAAAATATGTAATTATTTCCAACGTAAATCTATAACAGTTTTATAAGTTGGTAGGTTATGGGCTTTTCACTTCTCACTTTTTGTACCCTCTACAGCAATCTGAGTTGCATATTTAAAGCCAATGTTGACCTCCCACATCAACCATAAATGACCACAGCAATAAAAAGGTATTTCCCAAAATTTTGGTAATCATGGCCAGACTTCAAAGTTTTTATTTAAAAAAAAAAAAAAGAAGCCTGCCCTAAAGCTGTTGATTGCATTCAAAGAAATGTAGAGGGACCAGTTTATAGCAAACTGCAATCAGAGGCAAATTCAGAAATACATCTGTTTTCTACCACTCAAGACAACTGTGCTTTGAGAGATCTGAGTAAAGGTGGTGTTAGCAAGTGGTGGTTAAATGAACAATGAATTTACACCCTGCTTCAACTCTGCTGCAACTCACTTGTCACAAGGTACATGAAAATACTTGTACTAACCAGCTTCAGAAAGTCTGAACCAGACTGCATAAACTCATGAATTGCTGGTTGTGTTCTCAATGAGTCTTGCTCACTCAAAGTTGAGACAAAGTAGAATACAGGGACAGTTCATCCCAAAATCAAAAATACATATTTTTCCTCTCACCTGTTGTGCTATTTATTCATCTAGATTGTTTCGGTGTGAGTTGCTGAGTTTTGGAGATATTGGCCGTAGACATGTCTGCACGTGGATAAATAGCACTACAGGGAAGAGGAAAATTATGTATTTGTGATTTCGGGCTGAACTGTCCCTTTAACGTCTGTCCAATATATTGGCATGTTTAGACGTGGCAGATGTGCATTTCTTCCCTCCTTCCAATGCAACCTGGCAAATGAGATTCTCTCCCTGTAGAAGGCTTGCTTGCCAAATTGATGCATTTACGATGTCATCATTTCACAACGGCTTTGCATGATAATAATCAGGATGACATTTTTCCGGACTAGGATTGGAGGAGTGACAGACAGATTTGTGTTGCAGATCACCCGAGTGGATTGTTCTATTCAAATTTCTTTAAAAGGAAGAAGGTATTTATTCAGGCTTTTGTGTTAACTGAAGAAGATAACGGGCTCATTCAAAGTGTTGAATAGGCATATCATTTCAATGGTAGGTTTCTTTTCCACATTCAAGATTAACTGTACACTGATTTATTACAGTTTTTCTATACAGTCCGTCTTGTATAATCAAGCTTGTAGATTAGACTGACTTGCTAAAGTAGAAAAATGTCCCAGAGTATTCAGAAACAATTTGGAACGAATGCTACCTCAAACCATAAATCATATAATAATAACTTTTTTTAAATGTATGTTTTATTTTTTTATACAATACCCAGTCTCTAGGCAGGAGATCTGCCCACTTATTACAACTGAAGTACTAATATGATTAGCAAATACACATTATTGTTATCTATTTAAGCAATATCATGTGCTGCATTACACATTCAAAAAGTTATTTGTTGCAAGCAAAGCACATTAACTTATAGAACAAATCAGGCACATACCAGGATCAGATAATAAAAAATTCCATTTGATCAAAGAAAGCATTGTATTTCTGTGCACTTTTCTTTATTTTAATTTGATCTCACACATTATGTAACATTATAAAACATTATGTAATTTTGTTTTCATATGGCTATCTATTACAATTCTATTTGTCTTGGTCAAGATTACACTGGCAATAAAGTAAGGGGGGCAGCCAAAATGTTATTTCACCCTGCAACTTCTCCAGCCTCTTTTGGGGAACTCGAGTGCTCCATTGCCGGGGAGGGCATACAATTCATCCAGCATGTCCTGGGTCTACCAGTGGGTCACATCCAACTCTTTTGTAAGTTTTGTACGCAATGGACTGCAATGACATCTGTGCTCTTATCATTTGAACTCGCTTTGAACTTAAATCCATTGAACTTGCTCGTAATAGACAGAGGACTGTAACAGTGATGTCTTGTCCCTGTCAGGACATGGTCAGGTATGGAGAATGTCCAGTTTGTTAGTACATGGTGGTATCACTGCCATATGTGGCATGTATGTTTGACATGATCTGAAGGTGAACCGCAATATGCACTGGAATAGTTTGCAGCTACTGCAAGTGTGATTCTTTTGGGAGGAGGATTAGCACCTCCCTCAGAGGCCACGGTTGTCTAATGGAGAAAGTTGGCCCGTCCCATGCTGCTGCTTTGTGAGTCAATGAGTTTGAATTTCATTTCCTGAGATGTCATAAGGGGGCACTGAATCTGTGTGTGTTGATTAAAACCCAATTTAAATCCGCAAAAAAACTGGGCCAAAGCCTCAGTGAGTGATTTTGATGGAAAATACATTATTCAAGTCACGGTGATGTTATTTTCTATTTGGTGTAGTGAATAGGGCTGTAGGAATTCAAGGAACAGTCGAACGTTTTGAGGAATACACTTGTTGGCCATCAAACCCCTTGTCAGGTGTGAAGATTGATATGCATTTCATGTCTGTGTGTGTAGTACAGAAATTCAAAAATTCCACTACAGAGGTCCAGTTATGACCAAACACAAAAACCGAAGATATTATTTTTCAAATAAACCACATCCAAAGCAAGACCCCAACTAAACGAGTCCATAGGGCTCACAACTTGTTTCAGATTAGGAATAGTCATTTAACAGAAATATCTTGTCCTTTCCCTCAAGGAAATTCTTGGCTTTTTTTCCTCCACCAACAAAACTCATGCCTCTAAAAATAACTTTAGTTGACAATCTGAATAGAGAATCAGCTTGAGTACATTTTTGAGGAACTTCACCACATGCACAATGCTGCCTCAAGACCACACTTAACCTGCTGTGACATTACAAAAAAAACAAAGTTTCCCTCTTTCCATCAGAAGATGGTACATTGACGCATTCATTGGTGGAGCTGAACTTTATCTTGGTTAAGTTTTTGTAAAGCAGTATTACCTCCATGTTCAGAAATTGTACTTTTCTGAACCATTGTAGAATGATTAGTGCTTTCAGGCACTTTCAAGTGCTTGCCCATGACATCCATCATGGGGAAATAAATGGCTTGTGTTCCACCAGGCACTGGAACACTGTGTTCTGACGGCAGGGAAATCTAATTTGACTTAAAATCTGATCTTTAAGGCTGGTCATCCAAATTGGAATTTACGGGGGAACAAAATTAGATTTGTGTTTCAAAAGTATAATAATTTGCTTTCGTGATAAATTTTACTGTAAAAGCAACAATGCAGGTATGCAGGCCACAAAAGCTATTCTTTTGGTATAGAAAACAGTGACTTTTATACTCCCTTCACAATTAGTTCTTTTATGGCTGGCGACTTCTGGTGACTGTTATGTCGTTGACATGAGTAGTTTTGAATTTTGAAATCAACACTTTGAAAACTCGATTCTGACCAATTTTCAGAATACCTAATGGCTGGATAGGAAAACATTTTTTGTAATCATGGTAATAAAACATGCAATTGTTTCAATTAGACGATGTTAACGTTAACGACGATTGTATGCGACCATGTTGGCCAGGGCTCGCTTGTAAAATAAATATTGCATCTCATGAGACTTCTTGATAAAATAAAGGATGGATCAATAAATGGGTAATGATCTATAAATACGTATTTAAAACTGGTCACATAGCGTTTGTACCAACTAGACCTAACTGCTGGCACCTATGAGTAGATCCCATCCCAGTTGATATACTGGACTGTAGCCAAGATATCCTCAATTTATGCAGATTATTAATAAATAAGTGTTAAATAAGCTATTTTTTTTATGCACTTAAAATCTTTTTATCTGCACTGTTTGTTCACTGGTTTGCACTGTATCTGCCATGTGCCTTGCGCTGCTTTTATTTAACCTCATTTTTATTTTATTTTACGCTGTCTTTTTTTATTTTTTTATTTTCATATTCCCTTATTGTATAGTTTTAGCTTATATTTTATATTTGATCTCGATTTTAGGCTCTACTGTTAGTGTTATCTGTATGCACCGGGGGTCTGAGAGTAACGCAATTTCGATTCTCTGTATGTATGTAATGTATATGTGGAAGAATTGACAATAAAGCAGACTTGACTTGACTAAAGTTCACCTTTTCTTAGTGCATATAGGTTTGCTTTTTATTTTGATTATGTAAAGTTTTCAAATAAAATACCATTTTTCAACAACAAAGGATCTCGGGTGCCGCTTAGCATACATTGTCTTTAAAAAGCCTTTTTAATTATAGTTGTACCTTGATCTGTTGGTGCCTTTTTGAGGGAAAGAGAAGTTGGCAAATTAGTTCATAGGGTTCATAGGGTAAGCTCAATAAGCCAGAGAGACTTGTGTTATTATCTTAGTAAAGTTGCTTTCTAACATGTTTTGACTCATAAATGTTCTTTAGGTCTTCTTTGTTAGCATTCTTTGGCAAAAGGATCCAGTTGATTGTTGAATTTAAGACACCCAGGGCTGTAGATTTCTGCAAATACTTAATCCTAATAGGACCAAAAGAGCAACAGATATGTATGGCAGTGTAGAGAGAGGGCTCTGTAAACTGCAAACAGCTGTTTGTAGGGCCTCCCCCAGCTGATTTTGGCAGAGAATTGTTAAATAGATAAATTCAAATAATAGATTCTAAAATTATTTAGTGCTCGGCTAGTGCTAGCTTCTTATGAGTCCTCTGATTAATAAATGTATTCTTTAATTTTGAAACAATAGCCTTATGTTGATGGGATCAGCCTTTCTGAGGCTATTACACTGTTAAATCAATTAATTTTATTATGAAAACAATTGCAAACCTCACAATCTTTACCAGCACCCTCAGTCACTTGGTGCTGGGCCTGATTACACCACTATTACGAGGATAATTGACCAAAAAACCTAATGCTGTTGATGCTGTGAGTGAAAAGGGCTCAGGGCTTGTCAGCAACCCCCTACAAAACTGACAATCTTGAGTAAGACTGCTTGTTTCATTTAGCAGCCTTTGGCTGCTATTGCTTTGTACCCTTGCCTTTTGACATATTAATTGTTAAATGCAATCTGGCAAGCCAGTTCTACAACTTTAGAAGTCTCCCTCAGTTACTATTTTATTGTGTCACTATTGATGAAGTTTCTTTACTAATCTCTGAGTTAGTTATGGAACATTGACTATTTTTGGGATGTAGCCTCAACAACGATCAGCACCAAAAACCTAAGCTATCAGGTGTAGTTATTCAGCTCAATGAAGCCCAAGCCTTCAAATTAAGTTGTGCTTGAAGCTACGTGAGAGCTTACAGGCAATGTCACATACGGTATTACTTAAACTTAAGTTTAAGCTTAACAAACCTGTACTTAAACTTAATTAAACATACAAAATAAATTAAGCTAAAAAGGCCAATATAACAGATAGAGTTATACGTAGAATTGTTGATTGTTCTGCCACTGAACTTCAATAAAACCAAAAAAATCATGTGGATTACAGCTGAACAGAATCACACTTTGAGCACTGGTTTTGTATTGTAATATTTATATTGTGTGCAAGATCCCTGAAACAAAGTTAGCGCCAACGGCTACTACACACTGTCTGCCAGCTAACTTTAAGAAGAAACTAAGGGGGCGTTAGTACCAAGCTAACTGTAAGGAGACAGTTGCTTGTAAGCCAGACAAGCAACTGGCTTCCTCGCCTGACAACGGACACTGTTAGCAACAGAAGTTTTTCCACAACGGAACTGCAATTCTCCCCCTGCCTGGCCCGTATACTATGGACAGATGGACGGTGGCTATCGGAGCAGCAACGTCCCAAAGCAACCTCGCTTCGTCCCGACGGACTGGTAACCACTGGGCTTAACATAGTTTAACAGGGTACTTGGCTAAGTACAAGGCCGTTTAGATAACTTTTGTACATGTGATGTTACTGATGTGTTTCCATTGAGGTTTTATTGTTTTTTCAGTCTGTTAGGTTAATCTGGTAGCCACTGCTAAATTGACCCCATTTACATCCAAGCAGCCATCTTGGAGTTAGTCTTCATATTGTGTGTTTTTGCTTTGTTTATCTTTTTAAATAAATGCTTGTGTACAATTATGCTGGTCCCTTTAAAATTAAAAAGAGTGAATCATTTGTCAACCTCTTCTATGAAGAATTCGGGCGGCTGTGGCTTGGTGGCAGAGCGGTCGCCTGCCGATCGGAAGGTCAGCGGTTCGATCCCCCAGCCATGCGTCGAGGTATCCTTGAGCAAGATACTGAACCCCAAAATGCTCCTGAAGCTGTGCCTTCGGTTTCTGAATGTTCTATGTAAGTCGCTTTGGATAAAAGCGTCTGGTAAATGTAATTCCAAATCCTTTACCTACTAGCTATTAATGGTAATTCTGATTATAGTTGATTTAAGTTCCCAAATTGATGGTTTAGTGTATATTGTGAGACTCGATCAATTAATCATTTCCCTTAATTCCAAAGGGTGGTGCCCTGAGGTCATTATTAATTAAAGTCATTATTTATGATTATCTTTGATAATCTTGATTGCACCTACACCTTTGTGGCCCTTTAATCATGGTAAACCCCAACAGTACAATCCTGAGACCCTGTATCACAACCAAGAAAGGTAAAACAAGTCTGCCTGAGAAAATTATAGGCCCTGTTTCTGTATCCTGTGGCTGCATGTGTACTGTTTTTTTTTGGAATCTTTCAACAGATTTGGAGATATGCTTGGAATCAAGTTAGCATGTTCATTGCATTTTCAATAGTGCAAGGTAAATCATATTTCAATCACGTTTAAATCTTGTCCAATTGAATTATATTACTTTTCAGACTTCAGAAAAAAATAATTAGCTGGAATTGGATGTCCAGAAAAAAAGAACTAAAATCTGACAACTCTATCTGAACATTGCATAAGACAGCCCTGATCATTTTTTATGTCTTGCAAGAGATTGAATCAGGTCAGATCACGGTCAATGTGATTGGCAGTGTCCTGGGTTTCTGCAGGAGAAGCAATTTAGCATCTGAAGCCTACAAGAACTGTAAGTGTGTTTGATTCGTGTCTTGTTGTAAGTTTAGTGCAGTGTTATTTTTGTTCGAGACCGCCGCTTGATTGGTGACGTGCCGTTATTG
>CM022474.1:7607584-7657232 GCA_011952105.1 Coreoperca whiteheadi | reverse complement strand
TTTGCTTGCTCATACAGACCTACGCTCTGCAAAAGAACGACGCCTGGTGGTACCATGCCAAAAAGGAATAAAATAACTCTCGCGCACCTTCTCTGGATCCGTTCCACATTGGTGGAATGATTTGCCGGCCTCTACAAGATCAGCAGATTCTGTAGCCACCTTTAAAAAGCACTTGAAAACGCATCTCTTCCGTCAACACCTGACTGACAATCGCTAACTCTCCTTCCTTTCTTCCTCTGCTATAAAAAAAATAAAAAAAAATAAATTAAAAAAAAGAAACCCTTCCTATCGTTAGCTTTGTATACTGTGCTGGGCTTTAACCAGACTCGTTTACCTTGTGTTGTTATATTGCTTCCATTGTCTTCCTCAAATGTAAGTCGCTTTGGATAAAAGCGTCTGCTAAATGACTAAATGTAAATGTAATGTAAATGCTCAACACTGTGTGAGCAGCAGTGACAGAGGCAGACAGTAGCTACCTCAGTATTCTTCAGAAAATGTATATGACCTGGTCTTGGCTTAATGAGTTCCCACATAATCTAGGACTGTGTATGCAAGCTGAAATACAGCTTCTTGTACTCTACATAATCTAAAAAAAGGTCGAGTTTGAGCTTGCCTTATTTAACATTCTATACTTTTCATTTGTAATTCCATTTAGACTGTTGTTTGCGGACTTAAAATATGTACATGTCCCAGAAGCTTTTTGTTGTTGTGTTTCCAGCCTGACACTTATATGAATGGTGCAGACATTTAAATGTGCCCTCAGCCTCTTTCCTTGAGGTTCAGCAGCATGGGTCACTTTGATATCTCAGCCCCTGTCTTTCAAGGTTCCTACCTTGTGTAAAATGTGCCTTATCAGAAAGAGTGAGGGCGTGGGGGGGTTGAATTAAACCATGTGCATTACTGCTTGGACGGCAAATTTCTGGCTAATCCCCTGAACCCTGCTGATAGCAAGGCTACCAGTGCATCATTACTCTTTCATGTGTCGAGCAAGCGGCTGGGTTGTCATCACTGACAGAGAAAGTGTCAAAGTGGATGTTTACATCAATAATTAAAACTGAGGGCTCAGAGAGTCATAACAGCTGAGGTTCAGGTTAGCGTTAGCCTTTAATATTTCCTACAGTTTGTCCCTGAGCCGTCCATTACCGACACATTTCCCAAAGTGTTGGATTGTTGATGTGGTGCAGCTTGTTATACCAAACCTGAAAGGATAGTGGAGAAATATTCTATCCGCTTGTTCTTAGATATTTTTTGAACCTAACAAAAGTTCATGGACCAGGTGTAAAGTATGTGTTATATTATGCTTGAAATGTTTGTTGGCGCGCTAAGATTTATACACCAGTGAGAAAGGGCTGACTGGGGTGTCTCATTCATTTTTAAGGTCTTGGGTACTGTTCACATATGAACTGGCTCTTTAATCATGGTAAACCCCAACAGTACAATCCTGAGACCCTGTACCACAACCAAGAAAGGTAAATCAAGTCTCCCTGAGAAAATTATAGGCTCTGTTTCTGTATCCTGTGGGTGCATGTGTACTGTTTTTTTTTGGAATCTTTCAACAGATTTGGAGAAGTGCTTGGAATCAAGATAGCATGTTCATTGCATTTTTAATAGTGCAAGATAAATCATATTTCAATCACGTTTAAATCTTGTCCAATTGAATTAGATTACTTTTCAGACTTCAGAAAAAAATAATTAGCTGGAATTGGATGTCCAAAAAAAATGAAGTAAAATCTGACAACTCTATCTGAACATTGCATAAGACAGATACCAGTCCCTGGAATTCAGTACCTGCACCCAACTGTTACTTTACTCTCTCTGTAATGACAAGAAAAGTAATTTAAGTTGTAAAAATAACTCCAAACAATTTTAACATTGTTATTAATTTAGAACATTTTACCGCACTGCCTCACTTAAAGTTTAGTCATCCATGGATGGTAAGTTCATACCTGCAAACATTTAAGTTTCAAAATACGGGAGTTTTTTTCGGTGGGGAGAGGAACGCTGTTGTGCTCTGAAATTTTGACAACAGCTAATGTTAACTTAGCTGGCTCGTCTGCCTGCATAGAGAGCAGCTGCACACACGCAGGATCGGGGTGTGGGTTGCCAGGTTGTGGTGACAGACGGGTTGAAATTGTATTTTGTGTCTGGATTGGGTTAGGGTTATGTAGATGTGTTCCATAGACGATCTGGCTCCAAAACTTTGATCTGTGTTTTCATAATAAAATTTGAGGTCCATGCAAATTACAGGTGAGAAACCTGGGAAATGGGAGTGTTGGCAGGTACGTAAAGTTAACTTATTCCTGCTGGCTGCAGCGGGACTTGGCTTTCAGACTATCAAACACGGTGCCGTCTTCAGCTTTTAGATATATTATGTGTTTGACCAGGTGTTTCCTCAGGTTAGACATGTTGCCCTGGCCAACTTATGCAGTGGCTTTGAAAAGTGTAACCACACTTTTGCCTGCCTTGCCCTGACTCAGTAGCCCTTTTTATCCCACAATACTGCCTTTAAGGAGAGCCGTCATTACGTAAGCTTTGCTTTTTTACACTGGACCAAGCAACGCCGTTATAATGCTGCCCCAGTGTGTGATTTAGATAGCAGAAAGTACCCTCTCAACGTAGGCGGAGCTGGTTGTCATAGCAACACTATTCCAGCCATTAGGAAACACACGGGAGCTTTACATTAGTCTTGAGAAGCTGCAGCCTTTATTCACTGACAAATTGTAACCTACACTATACGTTTACTGCCAGATTGACAGCTTCACTGCTAACCTTTCCATCTGCACCGCTCGCATTCACTGTCTTTAACTTATTACTAACTAATTTAATGTAAATCGGTACTCGGTAGTAGCGACATAATTCGGTCAGTACCCTTAAAAGTACCGAGTTCAGTCCCCAACCCTAGGTCAAAAGCACCATGGAGAACACAAAAACAAACAGGACCATATTGTTTCATTGCACCACATGGGCCATCCCACAAGGATATTAATAGTGTTAAAAAAAGTTTGTGACCAGAGGTACACTAGTTTGAAACATCCGTCCGGATGGAACTAGGCTAATGTAAAAAGTGAATTTGTAATGCTTTTCCTGCCCTCAGTTACATGTCTGTGGTTGAAGAAGCCACTTCAACCCTTAATGCTCAGTGGTCTTGGGCCACTTGGAAGCACCCAGATGTGTTAAACTATTTAAATATTAAGCATGCCATTTAAGTGGAATGTGTGAACAGCAAGTAAGATCAGTTGACATTTTTTGGTTCAGAAAAGGGTGCAGCAATGGGCCCATCAGGACACAAAGGTCCTCATTTGAATCCACAGTGTCATGGTCCTTCCTCCAGGCAGACAGCTGTCGCCAGACATCTTCAATAACAAATCTTACAAGTGTGAGGGCATTGAAATCTAAAAGTCCTATTTCAAGTAAATCTCTTGTGATCATGAGATAAATGTAAGCAGAATGTACCCTATACACCAACGTCAGATTAATGGGAATCATGAGGGCATTCCTTTCCTATTTATTTTAGTTTCACTTTCTAAAGAGGACTAAGCCATATTTATTAAAGGCCATGGGACAGAAATACATCTGGGAATTACAGAGACCAACTTTAGCCTGATGGTTAGAAAAGAGGCCTAAATAAAAACGGATTATGAAGGGTAGAGAAAGCCATATCAGACATGCAGCAGTCAAAGACCAATCTCAACATGAACAATGGCTAATAAAAAAAGCCATAATAATAAAGCATTACCTAAACAAACATTGTTGTTCCTCTGTTTGAATTTTGTACTTGAAATCCTTAATATGAATAGAGGCTCAGTGTTTCGTGCTTTTGTAGCATTTGCAAGTTATTGTCGGAACTGCATACTTTTACAGATTTCAAAGCATTTGTTAAAAGAATATGCTGACAAATGTTGATGCATTTCTAAAACTGTTTAATTTCATCGTATTTCTAAGTTTTTGTGTGTCTTTTTTCTATAGCGACCGATATTTGTAAATTAAATGAAATTACAAAAACTAAACCCTAATTTTACAGGAAAATGGACACAATGGCAGTAGTTTAACTGAAAAAGAAGTAAGAATTAAGTAATGGTGTATATGGAAATTGTACTAAAACTTAAAATGTTTCTTGATTGGTTCATCTACACTGAGCGATTTCAAATAACATTTGGGCCTGTAATTGAACTTAAGTATGGCAAAAGGGATTTGACAATAATGACACAAAAATGTGACCTCTTCGTTTGAAAAAGGATCCACAAACTAGCCCTAGACCTGACCAGAAAAATACTCCTAGTTGATAATAAACCTGGAAAGCCAAACCAGTCAGTAGATGATGTCAGTGATGGGTAAATTCTGGCCAGGAAATGTTCACTTAGTCAGCAGCCATTGTTGGATCTCGGTAGCATTAGAGTGGATACATGAAAATTGGATAAATTCTAGTATTTCGAAAAAATATTTTCAACCTACAGTAAGTACTGAGAGAAACCAACCCAAAAACACAATTCTCAATACAGAAGTACCCCCCATTACAACTCAGTGCGTAGGGTCGTGGAGGAGCTGCTTTCCTCACTGCTGGCAGCGGGAGAAAACAGTGTAGTGTGATTTATGATGTTAATCATTAGCAGGAGAGGAGAGGAAGCATAGCGGGAGAGGAGAGAAGCTGCAGTGCTTGATGGAGTGTTTCCCCTCTGCTTGAGCCAAGCCTACAGTTGGCCCCACGCAGAGAGGCTAAGCCCACTGCTGTCTGATGGAGCAAGATGGACCGCAACTAGTGAGATGCATGCATTCATCGCAGGGCTGTAGACAAGAACACCATCATAGTTGAGTCCACATGAGTTGAATATCATGATTCAATCCAGACTGCGCCAACACCGAACCCAAAGGGGGTTGAGACAAAATAAACAAATTAGCCCAGAGCCAATCAAGCAGTATTCAAGAACAAAATAGGAAGTAGGCCTAAACATTGTCTTCAAATGCAAAAATCATAAGGGGTTGTAGACTTTCTCTAATTGTAAATCCACAGTGAATCACATACAGAACAAACTTGCTCATACATTGTTCTCTATGGGTTCAAAGTTTCAAACGGGTACATTTTCATTTATTTTTAGCTTTAACAGCTGATTGAAAATATTCACTATGACTCCACTGATTGGGATTTGGCCAGAGCCCAATCAGACTTTAGAGAGATAACAGCATCTGTGTAGTTCACAGTGAATTTACTCTTTAAACATGTATCAAGTTACATTTTTAACTATTCCCAGCAACAAATTACTACAGCACAGTGTAGTGTAATGAATAAGGTTGGCGAGAAATCCCCAAAACTCAATAATTACTTTGTTAAATGATGGAATCTTCTAGCTTTCAAGCCTCAAGTTTTCAGCCTGTACCATTTGTTGCCCTTTGAGGCTTAAACTTCAAATTCAGTGGTGTTTCAAGACACTACTGAAGTAATCAAGCTGTCTTTAAAGCTCCAGTTATTTAGTTTTGTTGCCACTGAGGGGCAGTGGAACAAGTTGAAAACTGAAAAATTGACATATTATCAGCTTATAAAGTTGTTATGGGAAACGACAATCTATCTAGCTCTTTAGCTGCTAAATGCTATTATATGTTTACCAGCTAGTTGCTAACAGTGTCTGTCAAACATTTTGGTGTGGGGCAAGTCGTCTACAGGGGGTATAATAGTGTTTTCGTTCAAAACAGCTTTCTGCAACGCTGGTGAGCGCGGCAAGACTGAACTAACGTCGCAGGCCAAAAAACCAAAACAATGAACTGAAAGATGTTGAAAGGGGAAATTGCAGACTTTTCTGTGGATTTGCCACTATGAGTGAGCCCTTTAACATTACACAAAGTAACTTAATCCATTGTTTATAGAAATTGTAATTACTGCAGCTTTAAAAATCTTTGTTGAACTGCAGATAAAACCAACCACAAGCTAACATTCTCCATTTTAATTGTGGCTCATGTACAAATAGACATGATTTGTGCCATCACAGAGTATTATGGATTTCGCCTCTACTATAACCACATGCAGTTATAGTACAGAAAACATTTGTGGCCATTCATTTTGATTATTACTGGACATGGTGTTTAGCCCATCAAACCCCTTTCAATAGCAGGATACAGATCAGTGCGCACTTTTATTCCTGGCTGCTTGATATTGAACTGGCAGGCTCCTAAGAGGAAAGCCACCCATACCTGAGGCATCTAACCAGCAGATCCCACAATCTCTGTCACATACCGGAGAGGAACAAGGTCTCCATCAGAAACCGGCCGCTTTGTGAAGCATGACAAGTTCTGGACGGGGGGGGGCATTTCATATCAAACAAGCTGTCAGAGAAGTTCAAAGAGGGTTCAGAGAGGAGTCAGATTTCACCTTGACGTGAGCTGTTGGTGTAAACAGAACCGAGACTCTACCTGACGTCTCACATACTGCAGACTTTTCCGTCTCCTCGAATGGCAGGTCAGATTGCTGGAATCTCCCCTCTCATGACAAGTTTTTGTTTTTCTTTCGGATGCCTTTCGACTGCTACAAAAAAATATAACATGCCGCCACCGAGGCAGCCAAATCTGGCAGTTCAGGAAGCTTTTAATTGAAGCTCACAGTGTGTACAGCATGACAAATAACAAATACATTTTTATTTTTTTTTTTTCAAAAGTACTTTAAATTTGGGGTGTGATTCTCTAGTTTTCAATTCATTTCTTAGTTGATTCATCAGTCAACGTTTTAGATACGCTTGAGAATCCCATTTCCTATAGTCAACTCCTTGTCCTTGAGTAAATAACATTGAGACTTGAAAGGGCTAAACTATACTCAAACATATATAATACAGAATGAGGACCATTCAAATTCAATGATATTGCTGGCAGCTTTCACTTTATGCTAGCCTCAGAAATAGCTGCAGGTTCTGTGCCTGGAGCTCTACCTAAAGCCTGAATTATGTGGATGACAAACTGTTCACAAATGATCCATGGGAGTGTGGGTGCATTTATGTTGCTTTCACATTTTACTCGATGGATGATGGATGTAGGATTAGGCACTATCATGAATCACATCAATGTTTTCCCAGTCACTGTCAAAGCTTGTGCAACTAAGCCTGGTTCCTGAAAGATTCTCATGTAAAGGCAATGGATAATGCTGCAGCTTCTTATGGAGTGACATAGAAACTGTAAAACCACCAGTAGCTAAGCATGAAAAAATGCCCCCATAATTTATAGAATATGAGTGAAAAAAATTGAGATCCAATTAACACTAATACAAAATGATTATATTGGTTTTGGAGAAATTAATCTCTACACTGCATATGTGATGCAAAGAAATGCAGTTCAAAAATCAAACATTTGGAATTAAAGCTTTTAGTAATAATACATGCTTATTGTAAGCAAAACATGATCTCTCTCTCACCCAGTTGTCAAGTTCATTAAAAGTGCAGCGAGTCCCTCGCTTCATATCTCACAAGATTTTAGATCGACAAAAACAACACACTTAAATGGCCAAGTAAATGTCAGATTTATTGTCGGCACTGGCTGCTCTTGTCCTTCTCTGTCAGCAGAAAGTAACACAAACACACACACTGCAGTCTCTTTCTATAGTCTACTATGTCAACAAGCTCAGACATCATTAGGGGCTCAGAGAAATCATCACCACACCAACCATCAACAGACAAGAATTGCTGTTCTCTCTGCTCAGTGGTTCACTTCAGCACTTAACTCACAGATACTTGGAACACATCAGTGAGGAAGACAGATCGATAAGGAAACAGTCAACTCATCACTGCTGACGTGAATCTTTTCACGTATGACACGACCTGTCTGTGCGTGTGTGTCTGACCCACCTGATGTTTAGCACTAGGCAGGGCTGGACTGGAACAAAAAATCGCCCCTGGCATGTTTGGCCCAGACCGGCCCCCCACAATCAGTCTCACTTTATGCTAACTTTAAAATGGTCTTATTATCATCGTCACTAATTAAATTAATCATCATTTATCATCGTCATCATGGCGCGGGACACACTACCTCCCTGCACCCTCTCTGAGAGTCCCTGTTTCCCTGCATGCTGCTCCCTGCTTACCACTTCAGCTACACTCTTCTCTGTTCCTCTTCTTCCCTGTCACATGCCTGCTTCTCTTCCCACTCGTCTTCCTGCAGATGTTTGGCACTGAGCCACGCCCTGCGTTCCAAATCGCATACTTATTGTTTTTACTTGTAGCATGTCCTGTAGTTGCCCTTACAGAGTATGTACTGTTGCATGCAGTATGCATACTATTGGGACATACTACTTTATCATAACGTTGCACCTTGAACTTTGGCCTTCTTGCTCATACATCCGTCGCTGTCCGTAGCGCGACATTTGAAGTAAGAAGAAAAAAGTACGCGGTTTGGAACATTACACGTTACCATGGAGATATAACAACACTTCTATTGCCAAGCTCGCCAGAGATGGAGGTTCACCAGGAGAGCTCTGCTGTTGTTCATTTGTAATGTACTGTATATAACATGTAGTATTGTATTAACAGCAGTAAAATTACATATGCTTTTCTCTGTCATTTTTATTTTTATAGTTATGTCTTGTTGTTGTTGGTTATCTTTATGATTATTTTGTTCGTTTAAAAAATTTATATTCCTATTATTACTATTTAATGTACTGGTCACCAGTAGGCATGTTAACCCCTTTCACACATAGCTCTCTGTTGCTGTTGTTATTGAACATATTTTTTATGCAGAGATGCAGCTTCTGGCATTATGTGAAGCAGTCTTACATTTAACCTAACATACTGTAACTGTAACTGTAACATATTGTAACATACTTGACAATTCTGCTTTGTAAAGGTATACATTTTTTGAACTTTATGAAAGCCTTTGTGACAGTGTATAATCAGATAAAGGCTGTCAACTCTGGAATATGAACAACTGAAATCAAATTATTTCCAGATATAAAATATTTGACAACAAAGGTGAAGTGCTGGCTTAAATTAACATATAGCTAGAAACTCGCTGGGAAGCACATCACTTTCATGCTCTGTACAGGAACTATGTTTAATTGCATCCTCCCTATTATTAAATAAAACGAAATGAAATGAATCGAAATTCATATCATTGCAGTTTTCATTTGTGTAGTGTCTTTGTAACTAAAACTGTAAATAAACCATGTATGAAATTAAGTGTAGCTGCTCTAGCACCACCCTAACAGCGTTGGCAGGATTGAGAATAGTTCTGAAATATAAAACAGTTGCAGCAATATACAACAGCAAACAGGCAGAAGAGGATTGTGGCGGCGACCTGCGTGGAGGCGTGGTCGGCTGTCTTGGTTTGGTATGAGCTGCCGCTCAGCTGTGTCGGCAGGCTGATTACTGCGCCGCACGTGTTTGAGCGGATGTTTATAATTACTGTAATCAGAAGTGTGTACCCTGGGCAGTTTAAAAGTGTTACATTGTTCAGCTGAACGGCGGACAATAGACACTACAGCCAGCAGGAGGCGCTGGTCAAACCACGTAGCTCTTCCCCCACTGTGCAGGAAAAGGGAAAGCAAAGGACTGCCGGTAAGCACTAGTGCAACATGGATTATGGGTTTTGGGAATTGTGAGTTGTCATTTGTATTTTTGTAAAGTTGTTATAAAAATAAAATATGGTATTTTTGGGTAAAGCGAAATTTATGCGAAATGTGTAAAATTGTCAAGGTAACGTTATGTTGGGTTAATTTGGGTGATTGATTAATTAAGAAGAACCAAATTAATTGTAACGTTGAATTAACTGGATTATTTTCCTATTGGCTGTGTTGAATATGAAGATATGTGACCCAGCTTACTAACTTAGGACCGCTTGGATTTGATGATTATTGGACATTAAATACGTTAAAGTGTTTTAATAATGGAATAAATATTAAATGCATTTTGAAGCCTAAGATCTAGTTTGTAATGAATAATTATAATAGATAAATTTATCGTTTCCAGTTCTGAAAGAAATTGAAGTTGCACTAAATTGACTTGTTAAGAGAATATTTAAAATAGGTTAAGAAAATATTTTAAATTGTCATTTGATTGGTTTAAAGCAATTGCTGTTTAAAAAGTGGTGAGATTGTTGGGTGATGTATATATCTGTCAAGGGAAAAGAGTTTTAAGTGCTTTATTTTTGGCATTATTTGGCTTGTAAAAAGTATTCATTGATTTGTTTGTGTGGAAGGCTTAAAACATGTTTTTTTTTGGTTGTGTTTGAAGGTTTTTCACCTGGTTCTTGTCACTGGTTGATATCGACACAACTGTTCAATAAAGCGGACTTGAGTGAAATCCAGTTTGGAGTAAGCCCTTCCTTTCAAGTGTGGGAAGCTGCACAGTTTTGGCAAAACGCTTGACAAGGATTTTGCAGGAATTCAAATGAGGCTTTTGCATAACATTGGATCCCTTTAATTTGTCATCGCGCTGTCATCTGTCATTGCTGCATCTGTCATCTGTCGCTGTCAATCAGCTGTTATCTGTCAATGAGCTGTCATCGGTCTGCGCTCTCTCGGTGGCTCAGTCGATGTGACGTATCTTCCGCTGCGCAGAGGATTGTGGGTCAGAATAGCCAGAAAAGCATACTGGCTTGCATACTGCAAAATGTGACCAGACACCTTTCTCGCATACTGCATTTGACATACTATGTACTATGGAAATACTTTTAAAGATAGAATAGTGTTTATTTATCCTCAGCACTAATTAACAATCAATAACTTCAGCCAACAACCACTATACACACAATAACACAACACAATAAGTGGACAAAATGGCGGGCAGACCGTGAAACTCAAACAAAGGGGCAGAGCTGGAATGGAGGACAGTGCCCTATTTGTTCTCAAGATAGCATGCAGCTTAGCTGGTTATGCTACCACACTATCTGGGTCATTTGAGATGTGTGTGCGTACGTGTGTTTATGTACTTGTAAAGGTTTGTGAGAGGAAAGAGAAAGAAAGCACACAGAGTAAGGTACAAGAAAACTCAAATGCCATGGCAAAACTTCATAGTTGTCCCTTTATCACACAGGAACCCAGCAGCAAACTTTCATTCAACAATCATGTTACTGGACTTTGGTCTGATAAAGCAGAGTTATTAGCTTCCACAGTGGCTAAAACTAACACAGTCAAACGGCCCAACGGTGTGGTACCGATACAAAATGGAAGGTGCTAAACACAAAGAAAAACACACAGCAAAACGAGCAAAGCACAACTCACAACAATGGGTTTCTCTCATGCTTGGATCCTGACAAGGCCGGGTCCGTACTGTCAGTTTCCACGGCAAAACTGTTCCTTCGGGGGCAGTGGAGGGATGCAGCAGTCGACTTTACTGGGGGAGAAAACAGGGCCTCAGAGGCTGTCCTTTTCTCCGTGAAGAAAACGGTAAATCCGTGTCTTCCTTCTGCAGGCAGGCAATGTGTGCTGTGGAGTACAACAGCCTGGATCCAGAAATTGTTTCAGTAAACACAAAACAGTCTGTTGCTTGTCCAACTAGTTCAGACCTTCCTTGGAAAATAAAAGTTCAACGTTGAAGTGTCCCCTGTGCACTGGAAAGACGGCAAATGATCCGAGGTGCTGGGCTTTAGAGACGTGACGAAGCCATGGCTGCGCGCTGGGATTCCCTGTGCCGTGGCTCACGTCTCGTCCAATGGGAATCCAGTGTTTGGATTCAAACTCAAATGATCGCATCTGAGTGTAAAATAACGAATAGTGAAAATCTGGCACCATTACATTGGCTGGCCTTGTTTTCCATTCAAGCCTCTTATGCCTAGTTCACACTAACCACACGAACCACAGCCAATGAGAGCAAAGCATGTAAAAGATGTGATTGGGCCAGCCCAGTGTCCTTTTAGAAAATGAACCAATGGGACACTGCGCCGGCTTTATGCACTGGTCGTTAACAATAATAATTTTAAAAAATATTAAAAATTGAGAGTATATTGGCCACAAGGTGCTTCGGCCCACCGAGTACATGCCAGATTACCAGTCCAGTGCTGGCTATAGGTAGCATAGGTTCAGAAATGGATGTTGGTTACATGTTAACAGCTGTGATGCTCACCAAATGACCTGACTATTATAGGTCAGTGTGTCCTTGCTGCGGCAGAGCAGCATGGGTAAACAAGTGCATCAAGATTCAGCTATCTCTCCAGAGGAATGGACTGGATGAGGAAAGGAAAACACAAAGTTCACTGAGCCTCTTTAATCATTATATTATTTGTGGATATTTTGTGGCACTCCACTACATGTGAGAAGTGTCTTCAACAATAAGGCATTATTTGGAGTTTGCTAATTTAGTTTAAGCTCTTGAGGTAATGTTTATTCAGTCAGAGGCAGCAGGTGTCACTTCAAGTCCTCTTATTTAGCATTTATAAGCAGTGTACAAGCATTTAATAAGTGGTTTATAACACACTATAAGGACATTAAGTGTTTATACAGTTTAAACAGTTTGTACAATATTTGTCAACAACTATAACTTCTGATATCAAGACATATTTTTACTACTGTGTTTTACTATATTGTCATTATCTGTTTATACAGAGGCAACACCAGTTATATTTATTGCATTGCCAGACTTTGGCCGAGACAGCATGACATTAGAGCAGCTATCAACCAAAATGGAGACCTGCCAACCCCAAATAATATTAGTAAATCACTGTTTATTTAATGTAAAATTAATACTTTTCTTGTTGGCTTTTCACTGGTGAACAGTTGGTAAATGTAACATGTGATTTTACGGAATGCACCTTGCATGCTATAACCTCCAGCAGTAAGGCCCTTTCCAAAGTTGGCCAACTTAATTGTTTTGAGCGGGCTCCATGTTCAACAAATTGGTCTGTTAAATGCATTACAGAAAAGAGTGTACCACCTGAAGACAGGAAACATTTTCACTGGCTTGATTACTGATTATGCCTTGATTAACAGGGAGATTAGAGGAGGTGTGTAATGTCAGCTTACGTGTGTACCCATTTTAGTAGATGCCATTGCTGTAATTAGCAGATGTGACACTCTTGGGCGCCTCTTGTAGTTAGATTGCTTAGTTTCCTGCATCTGAGGAGCCCCTGGTTGGCACAGTGGCTGGCAGCTTCCCACTGGATACAGAGGCTGGCAGTGTTTACAGCTTAGTTTTCCCAATGCAGGGGCGGTGTCACATACAGATTTACATACACATACATTTTATAGGCAAGCCATGTTTGGTATATGAGACCTGTGCTGTCAGTCACTGCACTGTGATTCCTGGCCTTCTAAAAGTGGTGTTACAGTGCAGCATAAAGCCTTATCTATGTACCAGTGCAATGATGGAATGAAATAGGAGAGTCTGCATGACATGAGTTTATGACCCCTATCCCTCTGAGGGCTCACATTGCTGCCTACTCTGACCCAAAGAGACATCGCTGTGCTTTGGTGTCTGTGCGGCTGTTGTAAAGCATCATCACAAGCAAAGGCCTCCTAAGAATAGCCCTTCATTAAAATTTAAGGCGCTTTGCTTTTCCAACAACTGGCCAATCCGTAATTTGCAATTTCGTTTTAGCTGGAAGTGAAGACCATCATGTCTCCTGTCTCATAAAGTCATATCCTGATCACGTTGCCTCTCCAATGAGATAAGAGAACGAACACTGTCAAGCAGCTCATCTGCAAGTCAAGTGTCACTCAGGTTTCCTGTGTTGCACGGCATCTGTTAATCATCGTGAATGAGAATACAGGCCACCAGGTGTAAGACATCTAATCTATCAGCCTCCTTTTACAGCATGAATATGGAGATTCACATTTAATTATTATACATTGTGTTGTGACATAGTAATCCCTTGGAAAATAGGTCTATTGAATTTGGACAAAAACAGCCTGTGTGTCAAACAAGCGACATAGCAGGTCCTTGATTTTGAAGAAGTTGCATAGTTTAAGGCAAACCTCAAAGTCAACTAAATGCACTCCACTAGCTCAATGTGCATCATCTTGGGGTGAAGAGATAATGGATATCCTAAACAGTCATGACAGAATCCCTCTATTCTTTGTCATGCTGTGAATAATGTGCCAGTGTTTGGTCCATCAGCTGTGGAAGAGCTAAATGCATGCTGCAAGCTTCCGTTTGATAATTATTGCAGATTGTCAGATGTGTCTTAGAAACTTGCTGACTGCTCATTACTTCAACTACACTTCAAAGGCGAGAGCTGCATTTGCTGATAGTTGAAAACAATGTGGCAGACATGGTACATGCCAGTTGAAGTAGGAGACTACATCAGGTCATTGTTATCGCCACAATGCACATGTCTGGACTTTGGCAAACCTTCAAATATTTAGTGCAAATTGCTGTTGGCTGGAATAAAGAAAGAAAATAAATGTTCGCCATCTAACCATACACTTTTCAAGTCTAATATCATACATTTTGGTGCATTCAAACACAAATACTGTGGCAAAGGCAGAAGCCTGTAGGCTTATGCTCCTTTAACATACAGAAGAACCAGAATTATGTATGAATAAAGCCAATGAATCTTTCCTTAAACTTGATGAGTAACCACAATTAACATTTTACATAGATAAAGACCACAGCATAAAATCGCAACCACTGAAATGATTGCAGTGATTGGAATCAATAAAGAAATGGGAAAGTAGTTTTATTTTTTGTTTGCTCTTTTGGTGGAGGTGAGCACATTCTTATTGTTCTTATTAGATGTTGTTGTTGTTGTTGATGATTCTCAATATTTCAGACTTGATGCATATTGCCATCAATTTTCCATTATAATGTGCAGGTGAACCTCAGTGAACCTCCTCCTTTGAATTTACACCTCTTACACACCAGCATCCATATGTTAACACAACCCACAGATGTACTCAGATTTAAAACAAGTTGATTAAGAGAGGCAGACTCTAAAGCTTTTGTGTGTGAAGTGCAAATACGTTTAAACAAAGAGGGCCAGGTTTCAGTACCATGGCTGTTTTTTCTTAATGGAAAGAGCAGTGGGCTTGACTCTCAATTCCTGTGCCAAATTTTGAAAACCGTACTATGAGCAACAATTTATCAAAGGACACAAACATTTTTAGTGGCAGCCGTGCTTTTTCCATTAAACTAAGAGCCTTAAACGGCAGGGAAACAATTTAAAGCAACACTAAGCAAATGCACTTGTTTTATTAAGCGAACAGCCACAGTCAACAATAGAGATGTCGGTATGTCAGGCAGAGACTATTGTCAGGAAATCATGATCAAATCCTGAGTGAAATACAAATGTAAGCAGCTCTTAAACAGATGCAAAAGTTTGACTAACCAACATTAAATATTTTGCCTCACTTGTCCTCGTGGTAACCTTTGATATAAAGCACCAGAGATCATGCAACTTGGAAATCATGGTGTGTGCTGTTTAGGGAAGTTACATGGCTGGATTTCTGGGTGTAAGTTCAAGTTCAATGTTTTTGCCAGACTAGCGGTGTAGCTCTGGGAAAGGCAATTGCTGCAGAACAAAATATCAACAACCATATATGGAATGCCATTACATTTTGTATGGACATTAATGGTGTCCAGAGGTTGAATCCTAGTGGTTTTGGTGATTCCCTGTCTTCTTTGAAATGTCTCAACAACTATTGGATGGAGTCCCATGAAATTTTGTACAGACATTCATGCCCCCCTCAGGATGAATAGCAAATACTATGGTGTTCTTCTGATTTTTTTTTAATCTATTGGCATCATCAGGTCAAAATACGAATTTGTCCAAGACTTGTGTTTATAACCCTAATACCTTGAAAACTAATGACATCCCCATGTTAGCATGCTAACACGTTAAACTAATGGCGCTTTTCCATTACCAGTACCAGCTCGACTCGTCTCGCCTCGTCTCGGCTCGCTTTTCGCTCCGTTTTCCATTGCAGATAGTACTTCCACAATAGTACCTGGTCATCATAGCGACGCCGCAGGAAACTGCCGTGACGCAATCTTCTACGCGACACACACCCGCTACCCACACACACAGGACAATGGAGGAAATCGAGTGTGTGCTGTTTTTGATCCTCGGGTTCTCACAGCAAGAAGACAAATGTTGTCAAAGCACCTCTGCACTTGATCATAGTGTATTCTTCTGAGTTGCCATAATAGTAACGGGTATACCACGCAATCTCTGGCCAAACTATTTAAAAATGGCGGGGCTATTCAGGATACGCCATCTGGCGCGTGCAATGATGATTCAGTGAATTGTGATGATTCTCTCTGACCAATCAGTCTGCCGTGTTTTCATGTGACATTTTAGCATCGCCTCAGCTCGCTCAGAACCTCGCTGGAGGTGATATGAAAAAAAGTAACTGGAAGCAGGTACAGGTACAACTTTTATACATTGGAAAACCAAACAAAGGCGAGTCAAGTCGAGGTGAGCTGGTACTGTGTAGTGGAAAAGCACCATAAGATGGTGAACATCAGCATGTTAGCATTGTAGTTGTGAGCATGTTAACATCCCGATGCGTTTAGCTTAAAGTAAGCCTATTGCTGTGCCAAACTAAAGCCTCATAGAACTGCTAGCGCGCCTGTGGACTTTCAGTCTTCTCTAGTCAAATCTAGTTACAGCTGCCATTGTGTCAAATATGCCTTGTTTACATTTTTTAAAATCTGTATGTATACTAATACATCCTGTTTACAACCCTGCGGACTGAAGCCTTGCACAGATATTGCATGATCCTGTTGAATCCCTCCACTTCCTTGTTTTCCCCTCTCCTCCTACTCTACCTTTATTAAGATGATAGTTATACAAGGAATAGGGAGAAATTACTTTGAACAACATAGGCACAAATGGATCAGAGAAAGAACACAGTTGGCCACTTTTGTTAGCATCTTATGGTAAATCTGCGTCATGTTAACATTATATCAGGTTTTGGCTAGACTGCTGACAAAGTAGTGTTAGAACACTAATGTATGATGAGAATCAAAATTATCAGATTTCTTTTCTTTTACACCATACTGATGCCTTGAAATAAGTGGCATTCTATTGTCCCTCTTTTCAAGAAACAGAAAACCATTTTTTCAAATGGAGATCACCTTGAGTACAGTAATCATTGGAGTGTTCAGTTATTACAATTTATATCTATGCTGATAAATACTGACTTGCTTGTTGGTGCCAAAGCCTATAAAATCAACGGCCTATTTAATCACAATCCTGCCATATTAGTCTTTTCCTAGCCTTAGCCCTGTCTCCGGTGAAGAATGGCTGGTCCTGCTTAGGGTCATCCTGCAAGGCCTCTCATAAATTCCACCCGCGTTACCTGTCTTCTGGCACTTGCTTGATAACACTCATTATTGCTCAATGACCTGGAGGGAAAGCTTCAATTTGGGCCTCATCACCTTCAGGCCACAGCTGGAGAAGCTCTCCTCTTTGCAGCTCACCTCTGCTTTTAAAAGCCATAAACTCGTGCCCGACAAGTTAGCCAGGAGACAAGAATCACAAGCGGTGATTATTTGATATTGTAAAGTGAATTACGCACTCCGCCGTCCTCCAGAGGAAGGGGAGGTTTCCAAAGGACCAAAGGGATCTATCCAAGATGGGTGCAGTTTATGAGCCTCCTCAATCACACAGAGGAACAGTGTTTGAATCTTAGTTCAACCCGGGGGGCGACAATGAAAGTTTGAAGTATCTGTCAGTGGTGAGATGAAATAATAAAAGGAAAGAGAAAAGAAAAGAAAGAAACACCATAACATCATCTGTGATTTAATTCTTTCACTCTGCAATGATCATTCCAATCCAAAATGATGAATCGATAGACTACGGATATAACAGTATTCATGATAAAGGGAAAAACTGGAAACTGTAGACTTGAATGATGCTTCAGTGTGTAGTGCTGGATGAAGCACCTTTCCTTAACGTAAACACTCCTCTTAAAACACTCACACTGGAATATATAGATGCTCAACTGAGGAGAGAAGCCATTTCAACGGCCAAATAGAGCGAGAGGGCCCTAGGAGGCTATTCACACTAGTGCTGATAGTTGTTAAAACCCTGTGTGCTTCACTTCAAATGGGTTTAGAACAGCTTGCGGATGTGAACAGGGCAATGGAGCAACATCATAATACACTCTGGGATGTTCACCTCAGGCAAACACTCTGTGATGCTAAGCACCTCTCTCAAAGCTGCCAAAGAAAGTCCATTGATTTCTCTCTTTTGTTTGTGGGCTTGTTTCCACTGTGGGATTTGAGAGAGAACAGACTACCAAACCACTCTCGCCGTGGAGGCTTCCCAACAGCCAATAGTTCATAAAATCAATCGATTAACATGTTTCTTTTTTTCTAACTGGCAACTAAGTAAGTAAGTTAAGCCTTTATTTGTCCCCACAGTGGGGAAATGGCATACTAAAAAACAACTAAAACAGGTCTCTCAAGACAATTTGAAAACTGGGTCAAACTAAGAAGTAACATCCAAAAAAACAGCATTGACTGTCATCTGACATCTGTGACTCGTGACTGTACCGACAGCGGTTGGTAAATTATGAGACATTAAAGACATCTCAATACTATAAGATGACTGTCCCACCAGTTTAATGTTTTAATGTTTTTACCAAAGTGCATCTTCAAGCGCTTTTGTGTCCTTGTTGTGACAATGCTTTTAGTGCTCTGTAATCTCACTGTCACAGTTGCCACAACAAATTGAGAACACTTTCCTGCAGTCGCACTGGTTGCACTCGCCCGTCATCATATAGAGAGCTTCAACAATACCATGTCTACACGGCATTCATGACAATCATTTAGCTTGCTGGAATAGACAATCAGACAAAAAGCACCATTAAATGCTGAGGATTGGTGCTCGTGTTGGTTTATGTTCAGTTTCTCCAGTGACCGTGTTGCAAGAGCAGTCCTAAAGTGAGTAAATGCAAAAAGTCGACATCAATTCAAATTGGGGCTGTATCCTTCCCGCAGACAAGAACCATCTGCCCAATGGCAGTAAAAACAAATTCAATTTTGTCTGCTGGTGTCTGCATAGTAAGTAACCTACCTGGAAGAGGAGTGATTTGTTCTATCTACAAGCTAAATGAATAATGCCGACATGAAAGGCAATTCACTTTTTATTGCTAGTTTAGCTGAAAATGAAAGTATATTTGAGCCGTTTATCTCACTCACTTTCAAAGTTAGCATGGCAGAGAGGCTGTTCCAGTTCAGACAAAAGTCAGGATTTTTTTTGGACTATTTTTAATGTCACGTTTAGCTTAATCTTCATTATCTATTCACTGGGACTAGGTGCAGGAGAACAGGGTGATGCTTAAGTCACACACACACACACACACACACACACACATATATATATTAATATACTTGGCACATTTTTTCCTCCACATTTGACACATTTTTAGTTTCAGATTTAGCCTTGCCATCAAAATTTCAGAGGACATTTTCCATCCATCCAAATGCAGCAAAATACCCTGGACAGGTTGCTGTCTATCGCATGGCTAACAAACAACCTGTCAGCCATAGTAGTTGACTCTTGCCTGTCCCAGCTTAACTCAGCTAAGGCTGACAAAGATGGTGGACACTGAAAACTGACAAAGACTGTGATGAGTGGTAAATTCAAATCCAGGCATAGAAATGTCCCTTGATAAAATTCTTATGATATCACAGATGGTGGGCCCATGTCTTTCTACAATTTGTGGAGGAGACTCACAGAAACAATTGCACACAGATATAACCAGCAACAGGCTCTGTACCCATAACCTTGTTGCTCTGAGGGTGTGAGGTGACAATGGTATCTACCACTGGGCCACCATGGCCTTGAAACCCCTTGAGACCATTTTGCATAAAATTTGTAAAATTCTCCTGCTCCTCCTGGGCTGTAAGTCCTCCCAGGCCAGTTTGTCCTGGGTCTGCACCAGGGTCTTCTTCCAATTGGCTGTGCCCTGAATACCTCAGATGGGAGGCAGCCAGAGGGCAGCCGTAACAGATGTCTAAACCACCTCAGCTGGCTCCTGCAAAGGAGCAGTGGCTCAACACAGGGAGTCAGTATAATCACAGAAAAAAGAGAAACAGATTAAACTAGAAACTGAATTTGAGGTTGCATGATTACTGGAAGAAAAGATGTCCTCATGCACATCGGGTAAAAGTCACTAACACCTACAAACTGACAGGCAAACACACATATGGACATCCAAGTGCCCATACAGAAAAACCAACAACTTTTCCAAAGATCAAAGCGGTATCAAAGTGGAGTCCATAAATATAAATGACATGTGTAGGTTAGGGGTCAAATAAATCTGCTATAACTCTATAAAAGCACATACTTCCACATGACTTCCAATAGAGGTCAGCCATATATCACACACACCCCGTCATTGATGCACATCTCAGTGTCCTTTTAAAGCACCCTGGAACAGCCGTCCCTGGAAATAAGTCAATCAAAGCCATGCATTCATTTTATATTGTCCATATAGGGTCACATTTGGCCATCATTCAGGACAAGAACTCAAGCATGCGTGAGACTTTGAGGACATTATTTCCACCAGTCATTGTTCCATATGCCTAACCCTGCTGGCGCACACATGCAGCAGAGCAGAGTTTATGCTTAGCCAGGCCCTTGGGGAACAGCCTATACTGTACATGGCCTGTGCAACCAGCCATACGTGACCCTGCCCATAATTCAGTAACATATAAGGAGGGAAATACAGTGACCTGTCTGCACTAAGAGGCTTGAAAATCTGCAAGCCAGGCTCTATTTCATGTTCGTCCTTACACATGTAGCTAACCATGATAACCAGAAGATATTGATGTGTGTCAGGGGTTGGAGGTTTATGGTACAGGTACTGGTGTCTGTGTGTGGAATGGATACTTCATTTTGCAATTTATGTGACAACCAGAGTTTGGCTAATATATACATTTTGGCTTATTCTCATTTTAGTACGCTAGTCTAAAGCTTCTTCATTGAGCTTCATTTTTTATATTAACATTTAATTAAATTACTCAAGAAACGGTTGCACATAGTGCAAAACCCAATGAGAATCAACACTAAACTCTGCAGTTTTATACATGTCTTAGTTAATTGTTTTGATCTGACCTTCAAATCGACTGTATGTGTGTTACTGGTCTCAACACTTTCATAAGGTGGATATAAACTTGAATGGGATGCTCGTGTTGTGCTGTGTCTGCTGGTTGTGTTAGTAGGAAAATTGATTAGTGAGTTAGAGTGTGTTTCTGTGATTTTCTGTGTTTTGGGATCTTTCTGCCCCCTATTGATCAAACATTGCTTTATTTGGTCTTAATTTACATGCACATGTGCATTTAGTTTGAGGTAAGCTTGAAGGCTCAGTGGTTAGCCATATATTGATGAAGTTAAAGTAAGAGAGAAGTAGTTAATGACATTGCAGGATCCTTGCAAGAACTGGAACACCACACGTGTCTAGCATATCCATAAAGATAAACATTTACACCTTAACATCATTCCCTTTTCACATTCCACTAAACAGTCCAATAAAGGGTCCTGTTTTTAAAAAATAGCTTCAAGAGGAATGCTAATGATGCATTCCAGTTGAAGTTAGATGCAGAGCCTTTGGAGCTCAGTGTATTATGGCAAACAATATGCATCCACCACAGCTGAAAGACCTTCAAGATAACATGTGTTCAAGCAGGAGGCAGAACCTTTGGAATTGGTTTTGTGCCAAATGGACACAAGTTGAAATCTGAGTAACCACAGTCAGGTTGCCTGCGGGAGGGTGAATGGTTACAGACCTGAAACCCTATACTAACCAAGGTCAGATTTACATGCCTGATATGATAAGTATTACATTCATATAGTGTATATCGTATTACTTTAACTATTTTGCTGTATTGGAATACATTTTTCTTTTCTAAAAAAAATGAAGAAAGTGAAATTTATTTTTTTTCCAGTGCCACCCATTTATTGCGGAAATGTTATATACAGTATTCTTCTTGAGCTGTGAATGCTCTTTAAACAATATGGATAGCTTCTTATTCTGAGGATAGTATATTCGTAAATACATGAACTTGGTTTCCCCCCGAACACATGACAAGGTAAGATTAATCTTTACTTCAGCGTTGCAACCCAAATACTTTAGAAATGGGAAACACACATTATCACCCTTATCTGTAATCTGATGAGTCAAATAGAATTATATTACACATTCACTGTACCAAAATGCAGTGACAATGAATGTAGAGCCTGCAGCTTTATTGTCCCATTTCTGTGTTACTGAGCCAATTGCATGCTATCCACGGCCATTCCACGTGCCAGTGGCATCACGATGCTGAAACTCGGAAAGACGTATTGAGTGCAAGGAAAATGGGCTCTCGGCTCAGAAAAATATCTAAAGGAAGTAAGAGTGATGAAATGATTTCAGAGCAAGAGGGGAGTCAGCAATGCTGTAACTATAAGTGGGATATCTACATTTATTGAAGTTTCACAGCTTGCCTCCTGTCGCTCAGATTCTTTATAAAATACAAAAAATGCTAGCACTGATACTGTAGAAAACAACAGCACAATGCATTATTGAACAAATAATTCAAATAATACAAATAATTCATCAAACAACGTTGGTCCCTCTTTCACTCTTGCTAGATCTCTTTTAATAATTTTCTCTCACGCTAGTTCAGTTATTTTGCTTTTCTTGCCTGTGCCTTGAGAAGCAGTTGTGATCACATGCCATTTTTTTCATAATAAACAAGGGTGGAGGATTAAGTGCAGATGTCAACAAAGAGGCTCTTGTTGATGCAGTGACTGGCACTGAATATGTACCTCCAGCCAAGCCTGGCCAATTCACTGCATGTACACTGATAGCAATGGATTGGTCAGAGGATTACATACTGGGGTGCCTGTTCCTCTCTGCCCAGCTGGCACCCACAGGCTACCACTGTGTTGTTTGGGCAAAGCATCCCACTTAAACTAGTTAAAGCTACCTTAATCTGGATTCAGTGGCCAATAACTAGTATGGCGAATTGTTTGTTGCAATCTACAGAAGCCCTAACTTGGATTTCAAAATGTCTAACTATGTAGGCGCTTTGTTTTGGCGCTTTGTTTTGTTGGACTACCTACAACCTACATAGAGATGTCGTCAGTAACTCCTCAGTGCTTCCTTGGGCGTTGCCTTTGGCGTGTGATTGACAGGTTAATTAATTGGTTGACTTGAGAGAATGGCAACTTTCCAACGGACCTAAAGTGTTGAGCATCCAACGCAAGCACTCGCTTGCTTGTATGTAGTCTTGGGACTAATGACAAGGTCACTTTAATGTTGGATACAAAATCAAAGTAATGTCAAAGACACAGATGCAAAGTGACACACTACAAAATGCAGGCCTTTATGCCATATAGTTTGTTGTGTTGAATACATTTGGTGCAGTTATCGTAAATGTGGTCTACTTTCTGAAGTGCATTCATGTTCCATCAGTTTATCCACACTTAATGAAACAAATTTACCATTTGATACTTGTACTGAAATGTTTAGCTCCAATGGCTCAGGCCCTCAGCCCCTGTTACCTGTCAATGACAACCATGTACATTTGTTTTTGTGTAACGTGTCAGGTGTTTTAAATTATTTACATGGCCTTTATACAGTATCATTTGCCTAGAAAAGAATCATCCCTATCATAGGCGTCTGAATGCCAGACCACTTGACAGTGATTTCTTCTCAATAATTGTTTTTTTTTTCTCATAGTTACATTATTGGATTGGATTTAATTTAAAGGAGTAAGCCAAAATTGTTCAAATCAACTGGATCAGAAGATTTTGACTATGGCAAAGACTGCATGTGCAGATGCTGCAGCCTGTAGCTCCTATTAACTTCGCTAGCTACATTCTTGTTTTTCATCAGTATTTTCATTTATTTTTTTCATTTTTCGGCTTTATACAACATCGTTGTCATTGGAAAAGTAAGCTGGGGTTTGGATCAAAGAGCAGTTGACCTTGAGCCAGATCAACCGGACCAGGCAGGCACCACGGTGGCTGCTGTGATCGCCCAGGAAGAGAGGAAAGACAGCTAGGATAGCAGCCATGCTGGCCCAGCTTGGACTTAAGGCTACTCCTGGCTAATGGTCTGGACGAAATGGGACTCTGTTTCACAAATTTCGAACATTTTATGTGAAGATGGAAACCATGTTATCATCACAACTTCTTCCTACTCCTTTTTCGTACATGAGATAGAAGCATATTACTTTGCTGTGTTTTTTATTTTATTCTTCTATTCTTTTATTTTTCATATTTACTTTTTCTCTTTTAAATGTTTGAACATTATTGGATTTTTCTCTCATGTTAGAAAATAAATAAATGTAATAAAAAACAAAAACAAAACAATCTCTATCTGGTGTTTACATTCCATCAGATGCAAATTCAAAAAAATCTAGTTATTTCCTGGGTGTATATGTGTAAGCTATGTATATATTTATATAAACAACTGACTATATGTTTTATTTTATGTTACCCTATTTTAATTCTATGTGTGTAGCATGAAGGGGCTACAGACTTTCATTTCATTATACAACCGTGTGTGTTACTGAACCCCTAAATGCTCCCGAAGCTGCGCCTTCGGTTTGCGAATGTTCTCATATGTAAGTCGCTTTGGATAAAAGCGTCTGCTAAATGACTAAATGTAAATGTAAATGTAAAATGATACATAAATGACCATGTGCCTTGCGTATAGTGATTATATCCTGAACCTGCTAACTATATTTTAGTGTTCATGAGCCTTCTTTGAGATGCTGTGAAATCTTCAGACGCTAATGAATACTTAGGTACAAGGTATCTTTTGAAACAAAGTACTTACTGTAGCTCTGAACCAACGCTCAGTGAAGAGCAAAAGCCTGTGGTTGTACAGGTCATCTCCCAGGAGTGAATATGTATTAATCTATGAGCATGAAACATGGTGATGTTCTAAAAGTACATGCTTGTTCGGCAAAACTCTCCTGGGTGACAAATGGAAAATAAGCCAATTAATTGTATTTTCTGTATTTGCACAGGTTAAAATAAATAGTAAATGTATTGTGTGCTGAAACATGCCACCTAAGGTCCGCTGTCTGCATTTTTACATGGTTTGGCCGCACAAACATATCATGCAGATAAAAATTGAACATTTCTAAATAAACACTAGTCAAAAATATCTATAACTATGACACCTCTCTATCATCATACTGCCAATAGACTTCCTTAGTTTCTATTTGACAAAATAATGCTACTGTACATGTGTGTCAGCCCACGAGATGGCAAGTGAAATTATAAGCACACAAACTGCTGTGACTCTCCTGTCATTCATAGATTGGAAGACAATAGACAGATGATGAACGATGAAGATGAATGGCATTCCACCCTGCTGAACGTCACTCTAAACAAATGAATTCCAAGGGCGCTTCTCATCATTTCAATGAGCTTTCCCCCCGCTATGTATCAGCATAAATCATGTTAACCTTCTCATTTTCAAGTTCATTCATTTTTAAGGGGCTCTTCCTCCTGTCTCAGCCGCTACGGGCCTTGTGGATGCATCAAAGGGATCTGATTGCTGAGATTCCATTAAACCTCAGACTGCAGAATATTGTGTCACTTTCCCAGGAATGCCAACTCTACTATCTGTCATAACTCAAAGCTGTCATTGCAGCTCTCTACGCAGCATGCAGATGATTGTGGCAGGTCCAAGGATATCTGCAGGAAAAGAGTGTGAAAAATCAGTGTAACAATGCCTCTATAAAACAGAAGATTGATCCATGCCATGACAGGAACACCCACGTGTGGAAATAAGGAAGCAGCAGACATTGTGACACTCAAAGATAGCTCAGGGTACTTGGTTCGAAGGCAATCAGTGTCTGATTTGCACTGCCCTTCATTTTAACAGATTATTTTTTATTCTTAACAGCTTGTTAGGAATAGCAGCTCCTTTTTTGGAACATTTTGAATTCTAGTGTATATTTCAGACTGAAATACTGATATTAGACAATTCTGTTACATCTGGGATTATGTTGAATGACTAAATTTCCAAAGGCAATGTTTATAACAGTATTTCATCTGTGCATGGCAACTACGGTATGGTTGACAGAACGATTGCAGTGATGGCAAATAGATTATGGTTAGGCAAGTATTGGCTATTGACTATTGGCCTATCCGCAAATAGCAGTGGCCGATGTTTATCTGTTGTCACATCAGTTCTGCCTTTCTAAATTTTGTGTTGGTTATTTGTGTTATTGTATTTGGGGTGTTAATAACCGTCAAGGTCCATAGACAAAACAATTGTGTTTTGCTAGTCATCATTGTTAATCTCCGAGGCATAGCTTATGTTTCCGATGGATTCGACAATTTAGACCTGGTTCTGAACTGGAAACGGTTCTCAATTCCCCTCCGTAGTTGCCACTGATGGCAACTAAAGGCCAAGAATTGGTTGCCAATTTCTCGAAAATGGTTGTCAATGGCAACCTGGCAGGCTTTACTTTTGAGCCCTGTTGTGTACCACTTTTTGTTTCTATCATCTTGGAGGCAAGGCATACGGTAGAAAATAGGGATCCCTGAAACTACAATAACAATCTCATGACCTAAAGAAAATAAATTTGCATTCAGTAGATCTTCACTGTAATGCATCAAAGTCAAATGTGCTATGTAAAGGTAACACTACTTCCTGAAAATTGGCACTGGACCAAAATTGTAAGATGCACTTTGGTCCAATAATATGAACGTAATTCCTTAGCGATACGGAGCAGACAGGGGAATCCCATTGAAACACTAGTGAATAGATACTTTCACTGCATAAGTTTGCATAGGTGATGTAGAGTGCGTGTTCACCCACTTTTTGTTAGTGAGTTTCCTGCATTTCATATATTCATTCTTAGAAGTTGCTTGATCCATTTGCAAGTAATGTAAAAATTTATTGAGTCATTTCTGGCCAATATGCCCCAAGGATAAGGTACCAAAGATGATTTGTTTTTTTAAAAAGAATAACCATTCACTGACATATTTTTGAACCACATTCCTTTCCATCTTTTTTTATGGTTTCCTGTTTAATAAGTCCTTCACCAATAGAACCCTCAGAGCCTTAATTTGAAAGTGTTTTGCATTTGTGTTTGTTTTCTCATTGGTAGCTCTCATTTATAATGGCTGTCTGTTTTTGAGATCAAGTAGGTCAAGGTTGAACCAGAACTAAACCGGATGACCTCCTGTTCTCCCAATGGATTTCACTATGGGGTCTTTGTTGTTTGGTTTTCTATGATTTGTAGTTGAGGAATAAAAGTAGAGGAAGAACTGGACTCACATTTATCACATGTTCTCGGGGGAACATCATAGAGGTTCTTCCTGGGAATGTGTTATCTTAATTGTTTTATAGCAATTGGTGCCATCAATAAACCTTGGTTATATTTGGAGGGTTGCTGTTGTACTATTATCATCATTATCATAAATAGTGATAGCAATTGTTATTGGAGATTTATTGATAGCACTATGGCATTTTCTGCTTGTTACGACTGACATATACAGATATTGTACCAAGCAAGTGGGAATATTGTCATATGTTTTTTTTAGCCATCAATCTTGTTCAAATTACGTGTTATAGTTCTATTGGTACATCTCATACATCTGCCTCATAGATAATATTTTAGAAATGTAATCTGCCAATCAAAACTACTTTGAATTACTATGTTTAATTTTACATGAAGTATATAATCAGATCATTGCTGACACATTGGAAGACATGTTGGATGATAATAATGCAAATAAAGCAAGAACGTCCACTATTGTTATTTTATAATTGTAGAGACATTTTTTTATTATTCTACTTACTTTTTGTACTTACAAATGATGGTCATTCTGTTTTGGTGAGACTGTCTACTTCCATTGACATCTACAGTTTCCTCAATTTATCCTCACATCCGTATAACTGCCCCTTAACTACCAGAACTTAACTGCTGTCGTGGGACATTCAGCATGATTTTTCACACAGGCTCCTTGCAGTTGCACTATCAGTGCAATACTGACCTGCTATGTGAGCTTTAAATACCACCTGGATATGGTCTAATCTAAACAAAAAAAAGAAAAACGAATGTCGTCAGTCTACGACAAATATAATAATATCAGAATGGTGGCTGTATTTAACAGTTCATTGTCTTCATTTACAGAGATACCTCATGAAGAGCGCATGTGTGCATGTGTCATGCGTGTGGAGACACTTTGTTGGCAGTATGGAAAAACTGAATACCCCCGCAGCTTCCCACTTAATCTACTAAAATGTTAATGTGTGACCAATCAATACCACAGTATATTCACTTCAGCTCTTTTTGCTGATATTGCAATTGCTTGAAACGTCAGGGGGTTGTGAAGACATTTTTATTTTGCCAGTGAGGAATCGAAAGCTGCAATGGAGTGATAGAGAAAGGGTCTAGGTTTATTCAGATACTGCCTGATACATCTGCACTAGACAACCTCAAAACGACCCATGAACCATAATGTGGTAAAGATGTCAACTGGTAGACGTAAGCATGAACGCCGCTTCCAGGCTTTTCTTGATGGAGCAAAAAGCAAACGGTTTTGACACCATTCACTTCAGAAATCCTCTTTTTCCTCCTCATCCGTAATGGTATGTTTGAACAAGTCAAGGGTTGAAATGCATTCAAGCAAATGACAGCGAGGGTAGATAAGGGCTAAATGGATGTCTCTGTTGATATGAAAGGGAGACACAATATGAGGAACTTAATAAAACAGATTTTAGATGAAATTACAAAAACAAATCACAGATAGAATTAACTCAAATATACTTGCTATTTAGTTAAAACATTTTTGTATTTGATATTTTACATCCAACAATTAGTTCCAATTTCCTCCATTTTCTTTTAGTTGTATTGAAATTTCGTTTAGACAGGAGTGAAAGTAAAGCAGTTAAAGTAGTTATATTATGCCCATTTCTATGTTCATAATTTTATTTTGGGGATGTACCAGAATAGGTTTACATGGTTTAATATAAAAAAACACCATATTTTTCTCATACTGCACATTGCTGCAGCACTTCTTTTCACCCTGTGTCTTGACTGCTCTGTTTAAACTACTGAGTGAGGCTTGTATTCGATCTTGGTTGGGGGTTGCACATGTGCAGTACCTAGGTAAGGACTACTAGCCAATCAGAAGCAGAGTCTGAGCAAGCTAGTGTGATCCAAAACAAAGCTGCTTCAGTCGGTAACTATGGCTTCAGTTCAGCCATACATGTTCAAGGCCGCATCTGATCCTGAAACACAGGTTAACACACATGTACGTTTGAGCTTTAGCTGGGTTAGCTACATCCCACAACTCCGTAACTGTTACTTGAACACCCATAAAGTTACGATTCCTTGTTTATTTTAAATAGAATCCACAACTAATAAAGTACACTTACAGGTGGTGATTCTGAATCCCAGGTTGGCCAAACTGAGCAAGAACTGCACTGTCTTTTTAAGATCAAATGTATTGCAAAACCTGAATTGAACTGTTGTAGGTTTGTGAAGGAGTCCTTAGTAAACTTAATTTAACCACTGATTCCCCAATTCATCGTCCTTTGAAAGTCCATGCAAAGAAAATTTCCCTTTGAACACAGCGGTTTCTGGACACCAACTCAACTATTCCGGTCTCCAGTAGCTTGGTTTGAGGGCGTGGCACAACTTTTGGGATGTAATATCTTGATTTGGGGTGGACTTTGGCCTTTTTAACTTTCCAAACCTATTACATGTGCAAAAAAAAGATATACAACACAATAAAGAAAAGGGAAAAGGCCAAAAAGCACAATTCCTCTTTAACAGATTGAAAAGGATTGCAATAATAGGAAAGAAACAAGGGAAAATGAGTGTTTAAACTGGAATAATAATTAATTAATGCAGTCGACTATACTGTCTGATTACTAATTGCAACCGGATGTTGTCATGGTGACTAACATTGTTCATCTCGGGATTATTATTATTGTATTATTCCTGATGAACGAGATGCAGTTGACCGTACATACAGAAATCTGTATATTTTTTTTCCCAAATAAGATTCATCAAGCAAGTTTAATTTCATCAGAAGGCTTTTTCACTTGAACTATGCTGATGGATTTTATTCATCAGTCACTTTTCAAAGATAACTTGAAAATTAAAGTTAACTTAAATTACTTTGACATCAAACAAATTATGTGGAACAGAAAGAGAGACAGCAGAATTTTTGCAGAGTTAAAATCAGATGCTCATTTTATTAAACACAAATGGCACAAATAAGTATCTCGAGCAAGTAGCTGAACCAAAAATAAACAAAAAGAAAATGCTTGCCAGTGATATTAGAAGAGATTAGAGCCACTGTTTGGCACACTGCTAAGCCTAATTAATTTATTTCTTTTGAATGGTAATTTTTGGTTAGAAAAGTATTTAAATGAACAGTCACAGATATGAATTCATGCATTTCCAGTGGCTTCTAACATGAGGACATTAGTGCATTTTTACCACCTATCTTTAAATTCTTTTTAGTACCTCAAAGTTTTCAGGGGAGCCACTTTTGAAACTGATGAAGCTTGATGTATTCTGTGGCCAATGACCCACGCAGAAATGTATTGACTTGGAGCAGGGCTATTGGAAAGATGTCAGGCTCAACAGAAACCGTTTTGGAAAAGTGTCCCCTGGAGGCTGCCTTGGTGGCTTCATTAAAACGTATCATTTATATGTTGGATTTCTGTGTGGGAGCCATAACTAAGGTTAGTCCAAGAACACTGTGTTTTTGTCCCAAAGGGTTCCTTAACTCAGCCCTCAGCTACATGTCAGGTAGACATAACATATGGTGTAAATCATTAAAGGGTGTATTTTTTTTGCCCTTGCTCTTTTTTGAGTCGGCTGGGAAGTTCACTTTATAACACAAGTTTTTAACAGAAAGTAGCTGTAAAATCTAATATGAACATACTGTATAAATCACATACTGAGTGCAATTAGACACTGTATAAACACAACATTGACAGCTGGTGATGTTAAAAAAAAAATGTGTGATGTAATTTGCCACCAGTCTATCTCAATCAATCTTATGAAACACTTAAATCTTTTGCATGTCTTCCTTTCTTGCTAGGGGTCAGAGTTGTGCCAGTTGTTTTTTTTGTAAAATTGTGAACGTTTTCTATGTACTACAAAGTTTTAAATTTTTAACAATATGGTGTTTGTTGGCATAAAACACTTGCTGCTTGGAGAACACCTTTCACAATCAAATATTTTGTATTTAGGTTAAACTGTTACCTTAACTGTAGATATTGTCTTTATTGCCTCAGTAAAATGTAATTGATTAATTAGGCAAACTTGGAGTTATACAACTGGATATATAATACTAAAAGGTACGACTAGGCAACATTCTTCTTCATCAGGGTGTCCATAGGGGCTTAAAAAGTATTAAAAGTTGAAAAAGTTGGTATCATTTCAAGACATTTTTAAAGAGCGCCTTGTTGAAAAAGCCTGTGTGATAATTAATTCCTCTTGTCATCCATTACAGAGAGAGTTTGTTTTACTTCCATCGGGTCACAGCAACGGGGGGAAGAACGAAGAGGTTTAAACACTCATTCATATCGTCTGCTATTTTTATGTTAAATCAAGTGGATAATATGCTGTCAATTTTAAATTTTAAATGAATGTCTATGTGTGTGATTTTATAAATTTTTACGTGTATAGCACATGTGCAAACTAAATTTCCTAAACAGATGAATAAACTAAACTGAACTGAACTGAACGGAAATCAATTTGGCTACAATTAAGGCCTTAAGTGCCATATTCAGAGGTGTTGAATCTTGTTTTCATGTATCAGGGATGTGATTTTTCTGGATTAATACAGAATTCCGGATTTTCTGACCTGAAAATGTGACCCACGTGGGATTAGATTAAGCGCAGTGAACCTTGAGATGATCACTGCTAATGGCATCTCCCGTCTTAACAACAAGGCCAGCTGGGCCAAATGTCACCTCAAGAGATGTGACTCAAACACAAAGAGAGGAAGGAGAGGCGGCATAAGAGCTAAACTAACCCAGGTCATAAGACTCAGGCTAACTCAACAATGTGAAGTCAGAGACTGCTGTGGGCTCATCCTTACTGAGACCTGGCTGCTTCAGAACATCTCAGATGAAGCAGAAGAAGAGAGGAGGGGTTCTTTGTGTTCACCTCAGTTATGCTCGGTGCTCAATCACTGTTAAAGTGGATGGACAGTGTTCCCCAGATGTGAAATTTTTTATGTTAAGATGTCGCCCATATTAGGTGCCCAGAGAATTCATCAGTGTTTTTGTTGATACTGTTTACATTCCTCCAGATTCAAATTCAAAAAATGCACTGCAGGAACTGTATGAGGTCATGACATGACAAAACAACTGGATGGTGTTTTGGATTGTAGCTGGTGATTTTAATCAAAGAGACCTCAGAATTTAGGTACTGTTTTACGTAAATTCCACCAACATGTCCACATCCCCACCAGGGGAACAAATACACTGGACCATTTTCATTGTTAGCTACCACACTATCCAGCAGACACTGACTTCCTAATGTTAGTCTGGCAGCTAATGCTAACATGTAGAGGCAAGCACTAAAGGATAGGTTCAGGTTTTTTCAAATCTATAACCTTTATTCCACTCACAGGCATAAAGGTTATAGACCTTTTTTTTAGCTTACGTTTCTTTTTTTGGACAATGCATATTTGTTTCTTCTATTTTTACATTGCATTTTTTGTTTTCTTATTGTGCAAATAAGCGTTTTCATGTATTAGTTAACATTTATTGGGGCAAGCTATGACATTTAAGTGGTTTTAAAAGTAATGGTTATAAAATTGTCCTTGGTTATAAAAGTGGTGGGAATCTCAGCGTCTCAAGTATAAATGACACCTATGTCTTTAAGATATCAGGGGTAGCGTATTTTGGTAGACCAATATTAAATCATGCTCCCACTACGGAATCATTTTATATTACACCACTACTAAATCCACGTATACTGTAAGAATATGAGGAGCATGTTGAAATATGATATTATAATATCTCTATTAAAGATTTCAGGGAGATAGTGGTCATGCGCAGAACCGCCAAGCAGCACATCTTGATAGGCAGCACAGATTGACAGAACACCTGTTAAGAAAGTGGCTGGTAGAAGTTAATTTCCAACATTGATCCTTATTGGCTTTACTTAAATTGAAAACAAAGGTTAGAGACTATATATGTGGTTTAAGATAAGAATTAATTTCATTTTATTTGCATGAGGTACATGTTAAAGGTAAATAAGACTCCATTAACATCTGGGATCTTCATTCATTTACATTAGCATGTGTTTTTAAACGGGCATGTCTGTGAATAAAAATGTGGACAATTTGCAATGTGACCTTTTATTGGTCAACTTGTTGCTGATGTGACAGCCTGGTGACCTCTCTTGGGCTTACTACGCCTCTCACCCAGTGCATGCTGGGATAGGCTCAAGCCGCCTGTGCCCCTGAATAGGATAAGTGGTTTGGAGGATGGATCAATATATGGATGAATGAATGTCTCTTAGATTGTTGTAAACTGAGCGAGCAACTAGGATCATTTCTTATGGAAAAAAATAACTGTCATTATGGGGATAATAAGGTTTGAAGCCCATCATTTATTTTTCCATTTATGTACATAAAAATAGCATTTACTTCTAAATCCAAGCTTTCCAAGTTGTACTTCAATGGCCACATATGAAGATAAGGGTTGACCTTAAGTGCTGTAAATGGGAAGTTAAAAGAGACTGAGATAAATTTGTTTCTTATCTATAAACACCCAGTAACTATCCCAATAAGACCACTATGTCTTATTAGTGGACTCCAAGCCTCACAGTTTGATAGCCTGTGTTTGATATAAAAGTCTCATATAAAAAAACAAGAGTGATGTACATTTAACATTATCATTTAATGCCTTTCATTCTTTAAATTTTTCAGGCCAGTTTAGAAAATGTTACATGACTGTGGAGCTTACTACCACTGCCAGACCCGTGGGCCATGACAGTGTCTACATGTCCTCTTGTAACGATTTTAATCAGGAGCTCATTATGTTTCACACTCAGAGGCCACTCAATCACATCAATTGATTAATTAAGTGCCAAGGGCATTTGGGGATCCAGGCGACAATGGGATCCCTGGGGACACGATGAAGTGTCCGAAAGCAATAGTCGTTAAATAAATGGTTCTGTGGGGTCAGCATAACTGTCGCATGTACCTTCTTCTAGATCTAATTAAAAAGCAAATAGTCTTCCCAATAAAATCTGATAAGTCACTGGAAGAACAGATGTTCTTTCTGGGCTTTATGGTGTTGGGTTATGGTACACACTCCATTGTTAAGTCAGCAGGAGAAGAGGAAGAGAGGGAGGAAAAGGATTTGTGAAAGCCAGCATCATAGTAAAGCATGTAATACAGGCTAATCCTGCTCCACTCATGCTACTGTGAGGCCAGGAATACTGAGGGAGCACCGGCTTGATTTGACTCAACCTAAAGTAACAGCTGGGTAAATAAGGACCACCCCTGTGCTGGCCATTCACTCACACTCAATGAATAGCATTACATAAGTGGGAGTATGTCCACCTGCTTTGTTTTGCAAATCATGAACCAGAGTCATGGCTCACAAGCTGCTAGCATAATAGAAGAAATAACATTAGGATGTGTTTATGTAAAGCCAGTGTACATACAGAGAGGTTGTTTAAATGTAAGGAATTCATTATTTCCGACCTTACATGGCAGAGAACATCATGTTAAAGTGCATGCCCTGACAGTTAATACAGTCATTATAGTTTTCACTCTATTTCCTGCCAGAAAGCATAGTGGGGTTGCAGTAATAGACAGCCCAAATACATTGTAAATGTTAATGTTTTCTGGGGAGGCCATCAAGTCATGTTCAACAATGTATGCATTTTTGCCAATAGAGATTGGTAAAATTAAAAGTAAGAGAAACCTTTTTTCAGTCTGTAATAATGTACAGGTATGACCATAGTTTCAGGCCATTTTAATGAAGTGTTCCAATCATTCACCTTAGCACGCAGAAGAGTAACCTTTCTGGTGCAATATTAGAGGAATATTTTAACAAACTTTGTTATGCATTTGCAGTTAAATATGACCCTTCTGATTCTGGCATTGAAGTCAAAGCAGAAAAATGAAAGTCAGCATGGGTATTGGGAATAAAGATCTGTGTGTAGGGGTGTGTGCGTGTGTGTGTGTGTGTGTGTGTGTGTGTGTGTGTGTGTGTTGCCCAGCTGTTTGCATCCTCCCCTAGGGTTGGCTTGTGCCAAATCAGGAACATGGTCACCATGAAAGGGAACCTCACAGCATGTGCTCCCCTTCAAATCTAAACGACTCCTCCCTGGCAGGCTGCGGCCAATTATTGCTGCATTCGACTCTGTGGGGCAGAACATAGAGTTGACTGAAACGAGCCCCTCTGCCTCAACTGCCACTGTGTCCTTGAGGAGCTGGATTTTTTCCTGTAAAGTTGATCAGTGGTCAAGAATTATGCTACAGATTATTCTATTATCCATCCATGCATTTATTGCCATTTCTCCGAGTCACTGTAGGCCAGACTTCCTTCTCCCCAGCCACATTTTCCAGCTCCTGCTGGGGGATCCTGAGGTGTTCCCAAGCCAGATAAGATAATCTCTCCAGCGTGTTCTGGGTCTTCCCCGGGGTCTCCTACCACTTGGACATGCCAGTGAAACCTCCAAAGTAAGCCACCCAGGAGGCATCCTGATCAGTTGCCCCGAACTACCTCAACTAACTCCTTTCGTCATTAAGGAGCAGTGGCTGAGCTCCCTCCGGATGTCTGAGCTCCTTACGCTATATCTCTAAGGCTGAGCCCAGCCACCCTTTCGGAGGAAACTCATTTTGGGCCGCTTGTATTCACAATCTCATTCTTTCAATCATTACCCAAAGCTCATGACCATAGGTGATGGTTGGAATGTAGACTGACTGATGAATCGAAAGCTGTGCATTCTGGCTCAGCTCCCTCTTCACCAGAATGGTCTGGTACAACGCATTGCTCCTGATGATGCACCAGTCCACCTGTCGAACTGATGCTCCATTTTACCTTCATGAGGGAATGAATATATTTTTTGTCCTTTTTTTCTTCTTTCTTTCGTTCTGTATTTCTCTCTGTGCTCACTTGTCAACAAGTGTTGATATCAAAAATTGATACCATCATTACTTATTACATTTTAAATTGTGTTTTACTATTGTACTGTTGTTCATGTGAGTCAGACATTCTTGAGAACTGCCTAGCTTCTTAATAGAAAACTGTTTGTCCAAATCATTCTCACATTAACCTTTTGAAAGAGCCTTAAAATGGCTCTCACAGCTATGCTCTCTGGTAAATTAGCTCGAACTATTCCTCAGATTACATTCCCATGATTGGAACTACAATTACATGCCATTTAAATCATTGATTCATAGTAATATGAGTATAGTATTTATGTTAGGGCTATACCTGGCCTCTGAGCATATCTTGCTAAGACTTTTTAGATGTTTTACACTTACCTCAGTCTGTAGGGGTTGAGCCCAGTGAGTTTCAGCATGGATGGATTCCATTTAAGAAGATTGCTGTGCCTTTTCCTACCACTGAAGGGCTGTATGCCCACTCAGAGCCTATCCTCAGCTGACAGGTCGAATGCATCTCCATTCCCCTGTAGTGAAAACCTTGGTGTGACCTTCTCTATCCAACTGGCCTTTTAAGTTAACATTTAATCAATAACTCCATCGTGTAGAGTTCGGTTTCAACACAGAGGCCCATCTCTGACTCGCTTGTCTTGCTCTCAGCTTGAACTCCCTGGTTGTCCCCCCTAACTTTACTTTTTACCACCTCATAGGCTCCCAATTGACACCCACAATACTACCATCGATGTTGTCTATCATATGAACCTCCCATAGTCTAGATACAGCTAAAACATGCCACAGCATAGGTATTTTAACACAGCATTAATATCTTGGTTTTGTTTCTTCATACATTTATGATGAACACCTTACTAGCTAACTTGTTGTCACTCAACATTTCTTGGTAACACTCTAGGCCTTCTCACACGTACACTTTGTACCACTAATTGAATAAATTGCCTGAACTGTTCTAGTAAAGGTTGTTCACACAAGAATTATTTAATGTTAAAATACCATTAACACACCACCTCTAATATCTCTAAAAATTAAAATAGAAATTAACATAGTTGACCTTAAATCAAGTTTAGATAGCTTTTGAATCATAGACTTGTTTTGCTCACTCCCAATTCAGGCTAAGGCACAGCCACCACATGTCTATCCACTTTCACCACTGAGAATATGAGAGTGGTATTTTTCAAGATACTATGAAAATCTTAATTGTTACTCAATTTGAAATTAAATGGTTTTTTTTTTATATAAGTATATAAGTTTTTTCATTTAAGTATAAATTTGTAAATTAATGTATAGATTATATATGAATATGTTTTGAGATTTGGCAGTCAAACTTTTGAGAGATTAGTCACTAGCAGTCCCTGTTCTCATTGCAGCCATGGTTGGGTACTAAATTAAATTGATAGGCGATGTCTGAAGTTACCAATCATGGGTGATCAGAAACTCCAGGGGTACATTAAACCCTTAGTGCCCAAGCAAAGGCATTTGCATCATAAATCATACCCCTTCCTTCTCAGTGTTTTACATACGAATCCGTGTTTTGATCTACAGACGGATGTTATACACAGTGCATTTTGGTGAGTAACACTAAAACTAAACAGAAACTTTGTGTACAAGAAAGCTTTTTAAGCAATTTAAACAGCAAAATACTTGTATATAGCAAATGAAGACTATTTGAGATAATTAAAAGAAAAGCAGGCATCATGTAATAGTTCTAGCATGGTCCTTCAGCAAGGGAAATATATTTTGTTTAAATGAGAGTATGGTGCACTATTTCTTTATGTGCAGTATACTACTTACCCAATATTTTAAACATCTGTTCTGCATAGTGGACATTGATTATATACAATCAATATGCAAAACTACAACTATTACTATTTCTACATTATTAAAAATAATAATAATAATACATTTTATTTATAATACGCTTTTCTTAAACCCAAAGTGCTATAGTAAAATAGAGCAGAAACAAAAGAAGCAATACAACAATTAATTAAAGAAAAAAAATCTGAAATAAATGTGTCTTAATCAACTTTTTAAATTGACCCAATGTTGGTGCATTTCTGATGGGCAGTGGGAGCACATTCCATAGCTTGGGGGCTGTATGAAAAGGCTCTTTCCCCCATGGTGAAAGAGAGTTAGTAGAGCGAAGAGAGCGTGATGGAGTATAAGGACTGATGAGATTAAAAAGATACTTTGGTACAGTCCCATGAAGTGCCTTGTATGTTAAAATAAGAATTTTAAAATAAAAGCATTTATGGGGAGCCAGTGCAATTGGGAAAGAATTTGTGTAATGTGTGTATGAGTGAGCACACGAGCGGCAACATTTTGTATATACTGAAGCTTGTTCAGCGATTTAGCTGGAAGGCCAGAGAACAAGGCATTACAGTAATCTAACCTAGTTGTGATGAAGGCATGTATAAGCCTTTCTGTGTCTGCAAAAAAGAGAAAATTTCTTAATCGAGCTATGTTTCTTAGGTGGAAAAAAGCAGTTTTAGAGATGTGTTTTATGTGTGCTTCAAATGTTAATTGTGGATCAAAAATGAGACCAAGATTTTGCACCTGTGAAGTGGGGATTAGCGTGCTGGAATCAACAATCAAACTGATCTGCTTGGCCTTACGAGTAGCCACCACTGTACCAATCTGCATCAGTTTCAGTTTTAGAGCCGTTTAGCTTCAGGAAATTGTTCTGAATCCAGATACTGATCTCTGCTAGACAACTACGCAAAGCGATAAGTGAGCAATGGACATCAGGACTAGTGGTGATGTAAATCTGCATATCATCCGCATAGCAGTGATACCCAAGACCATGTTTCCTGATGATCTGCCCTAGCGGAAGCATGTAGATGTTAAATAAAATTGGACCCAGTACTGAACCCTGAGGAACTCCCTGTCGAACAGGCACGGTGACAGATTTGTAGTTACCCAAGCCAACGAACTGAGCATGATTCGTTAAATAAGACCGAAACCAATTTACAGCTCCAGAAAGACCCAACCAATTTTCCAGCCTTTCTAGCAGAAGCAAGTGACATATAGTGTCAAAAGCAGCACTGAGGTCTAGTAAGACCAAAATACTGCATGCACCAGAATCAGCCGCAATAAGAAGATCATTTACAACCCTAATTAAAGGGGTTTCAGTATTATGCCCTTTCTGAACCCAGATTGAAAAGGTTCAAAAAGACTATTCAGTGCCAGGTGATTATTTAACTGAATTGCCACAACACGCTCAAGAACTTTAGCCAGGAATGGGAGCTTAGAAATAAGCCTGTAGTTGGACAAGTCAGAAACATCACAGCCAGTCTTCTTAGGGACTGGTGTAATGGCAGCTATTTTTAATTCTGGAGGAGCAATTCCAGAAGTCAATGGCAAGTTCACAATTGAAGTCATAAGAGGGCAGATTGATGCAAGGCAGTTTATAATAACTGAGCAGGGAACCGGATCTAGACTACTGGTAGTAGAGTTCATGGACTTCACTGTACTTATAATAAGGTCATCTCCGACCGTTTCAACATTGATATTTACACAGATAAGGGACCACTTTAACTGTGAATCAATGTGATCACTGAAAGGAAACATGTCACTGTGACCTTCAAGAAGTCATACACACCTTTTTATCCGAACTGTTGAGTTAACGATTTTCATTTTAGGTCCGCTTACTCAGTATCTATTTACTTGTTAGACTCAAATACAGCAGTTGAAAGAATGGGTTAATAGGCTGAGCTGTGTGCAACCTTTGTGGTTTGACTAAGTTTTATCCCGGGGCTGATTGATAGACCTTCATCTTAAGTTTAATTTTGGAATGTAAACATCGCAAATTATCTAACATTTGAAGCCGATCTCAATCAATGTGAGACGGCCCACTGATCCACTGCACAACCCATTTTCTAATACCACTTCTGTGTTTATTAAAGTACACCATGTGTTGCATCGTTAAGTATATAACCAGTATGCATATTGTAGCAAAAGCAGTAGAAGTACAAGCCTAAGCTTGCTATTGAACTTTTTTCAAAATTAGAAGTACACTGTCATTTTTTACTTTTAAAGAAGTACACTAATAATATATTGAGACTCTTTTACAAAGGAAAGCTTGAATAGGAAAACATCAAAACTATGATACAAATGATCCCAGCTGAGATGACATTCTGCCTGAGGTAAGATTCTGTGCACCTTTCTCTCTTTCCATCTTTCTCTTGACATGAACAGGCTCTGCGCTCACTGCACATCCAGATGTATTGTCTCCTGATGCATTTGATCGTATCTCTGCCACTGTAAATCGCTCTGTGCCTCCACCCCCAGAAATCACTTGACACATCAAAGCCCCAGAGGGAGTGGGCTTTGATGGAACATTGGAGTGCACTTCCAAAATGTGCGATCCGCACGCACACTCACAATGGGGTCACAGTGCACGTATTTGACAAACAAGAGTTTGTTTATTTTGAAATGAAAAGTGGGTTATGACAGATATGTCAAGGTACAGTGCTGGTGACAAAAGGTGCAAACTTGTACCTATTTTTATGATATTGTTTGTAGGAGTTGATACAGAGGAAATTCTATCCATCAAAACAGGTTACACTGCTACATAGAAATTGTCCACGCGCGTAACAGAGGTGCCTCAAAATTATGATACTGACACTCAGAAGTTACAGGTGTGTTTTATTATCAAGCTAGCAATACTTCCACCAAATAATGCTTGATACAGTTTTTTCTAAAGGAAAGGGGGAAAAAAAGTCTGCTTTTTGTTGAATCTCCAGCCAAAGTTTGAAGAAAACAATTGTTGACTGGTCATCTAAAATCCACCTTGAAGTCAGCCCCCTCCACTGTGACTAACCTCAGTCATCCATGCCAGATTCACACCTCTAGTGTCAGGCAAGCCTGTTCAGAAAGATCCTTTGGCTTAAATCCAGATTTGCATGACCCAGCAGACTGCTTCGGTTCAGGTTTATGCAGATACTTAATCTGTCCAAGATGTGTGTGCGCATGTGTTTAAATGTCTCTTTATAAGTACTCACGCCAACAAGCCAGTCTGACAATCTGTTGGCTAGTTCTGATGTAATTAAGTCAGACTGGATTTCAGTGACCTCAGGCGGGCATGGTCAGTGATACCTGAAAGCAGTAGCTCATGTTTTAATGTGAAAATCAAATTATCAGGAAGTGGTTATCCCTTCATCCCACTCATTCATCCACAATTACTTGTAACAGTGTCAACAGATTTGAAACAGTGGCCTTATAGCTAAAATAATTGCATTTATTACAACAAAGGGGCTGAAAATGTTGATTTTGTATGCGGTAAAAGCTTTGAAACACTTTTACATCAGCATCATTTTCTTTAATTATATCACAGAAATAGACAGATAATAAAATAATGTTAACACTTGTAAAATGACTTTGCTTCTCAGAGTAACTTATTTACAATGACAAACACTGTTAACAAAGTTGGGTCATCCTAGGTTGAATGCTGCAAAGCAGCTTTTGTCAGCTCTAAAATAAGTCTTGCAATCAGCCGTTTGATGTTTTCAAACCAGCGTGGGATGACTAACAGAGCTCCAAAAATGGCCAAATCATCTGTGCTCACCTTCAAAAAGGGTTATAAAGGTTATGCATGTTACCCAAAATACTGACAAACTGCAGCAACAAAGGGGAACAGAGATCACGAGGTGGAATAAGTCAGACAGTATGCACAGTATATAAGGAGGGTGACTAACAGACTTACAGCTTAAAATGAACCACTGTTCTGGCAGTGTTTTCAGTGGTGATTTAGTTATTTCAAAGTTGAAGTATTTACATTAGAATTGTCCTTGCTGTGCAAGAAGTAAAATGTATATTCAAATCAATAAGGAGTAATAATATTCCTCTGAGCTTGACACAGCAGTTATAGTTCTGCAAAGTCTTCTTTAATAGCCTATGTGTCATATATAATATGGATTTAAAGTACAGGCTTCATTACTGTAGAACATAGTGCAGTAAATTCCAATGCATCCGCAGGCCTCAATTAATTTACGCACTCATTCACTCCAGGATGCATCTTTGAATAGCGTTGACCTGCAGGGCCCATGGCCATCTGTGGCCCTTCTCCACCCCCCTTGCAGAGTGAGAAAAACCCCAGCTGCTCTTTTGGCTGCGGCAGAACTCACCAGGAGGAGTATTTAAAAATCCCTAATCTATCACTCTGCCCAGCCAGCCCTGTCTCCGCTGGCTGGCTGGCTTAGAACCTACAACGATTTGCACTGTCCATTCCACAAGAGAGACATCGTTACTGCTTAGTTAATCTATCACACAGGGAGGGAGGGATGCAGAGAGAGAGGGAGAGAAAGTCATTGGGATCATCCATAATGATTTGGAGATTTACCGGGATCATATGTAAATGACCCCTAAGGTATCAAATGCCAAAGAAAGATTTCTGCTCCCGGGTTGCCACGGCCTTTTTCATCATTTTTATTATTATTTCACTACATCATATTACCCCAGTGTCATTGGATCCCTTGCATCCTGTGCTGTAAATTGTATACCCGGTCGACATGGCACAATAGGCCTGGGAGGTAATCGGACATCCCACAGTGATAATAGAATTAGTAATAACTATTAAAAATGTCCATGGTGAATGTGGTATTACTGAATACCAGCTGTGTGTCACAGCAGCTTATACAAAAAGCTTATTTTAATAGGCCTACTGAGATGAATGACTGAATACATGTTTACATGGCAGGGACATTATAGAAATTAACCGCATATATTTTCATTAATATACACAGGCAGTGCTTTTTGACAGTAATGTCCAGAAGAAAACATAGCTCATTCACAGGTTCATTACTGCAGTTTTCTCAATAGTGCTTTTAAGCGTTGTGGTACTGACCTGAGGGTAATTTTGTTATCAACCCTGAACAGCCACCATTGGTTTTCCAAGGTAACGAAGCATTTTCTTGTCTGGGTACTGAGACACTCTACATTTCCTCCTTGGGTTTGATTTTAATAGAGGCCGCCTTTGGCATGGTGTTTTAAGTTCCCTGGTGAGCTAAGCTCAGCAGTGGCAGGCGGACTTTGTTTCACCCATCTGACATGTTCTGGGCTATTTCTTTCTCAAGAGTGATTGTGATTCTCAACCACATTTCAGGAAATCAATGAGATCTGCTTGGATGAAAGGGTAAAAGACCAGGTTGTGAATACATCAATCATCCTCCTTCAACCATTTTAATGCAACACAACATGCACGAAAACATGGACAGTCAAGAACGTGTATGGATCGACATGCTCTAGCTTGGCTGTGTAAAGGACGTCACTTCCTAAAAATGACAATAAATAGGGCTATCTGAGTATCAAGATGTGACCCTATTGACATTATGAAGTGGTTTTGAACATAATGGTGGTGCCAAGTTACAGAAAGACGATGACTGATCGTTGAAGGTAAACTATTATCCTCTTTAATGCTCTATTATGTTTTTTCCAAAAGTTGCCTATTTCTTTGATGAGCCTTTTCATCTCTCAAACATAGAGCTTTGATTTAGTATTGGACATGTATGTGTTAAGGGTTTAGATACATGCCTGCCTATATGAGTTAGCTGACATTATGTTAAAAATACATCTCCAAATAACTTTAATAAACATTCCTCTGTCTGCCTCATTCTTTCAGTCTGTCTTGTTTCTTGGCTTACTGTATATTCCCTTAGAGTCGACACAATAAGACCTTCCCTGTTCCCGGCACCTCGTTGTCTTTAAAATGACATTGTCTGTGGTCAAAAGGAAAAGGGGGATAGTTGGTGGTCACGCAAGTAGTTGTAGTAGAAAATCTAGCAAATCTGAGGTTTTGAGCTCTGCATTCTCTTAATCCCATCAGTCTCTGGGAGTTGGGACTTCTCATTAAACACCTGTTTGAACAATAATAGGCAGATTCAGTATCAGACTGGCAGTAACTCTTGCACAGCACAATGAATCACCCTATCATGAATGCATTATGAAGACACTTAGGGCTCGGCCGGGGTTTTAGAGTCTTTCTAATTAGGCCAACTCCAAGCTTAGTTGGTGTTCTCAATAGGGCATATTTATCTTCATAATCCCCTCCTTTCAATATAATATAAGTTTGATAATACTGTCACAACTTTAATAATAATGACAGACATAATGTAATAATGCTATATAAATATAAATGTACGTTCTTTTGTTGTTTTTAGTTTTCAGGTAGAAAAATATCATGATTTAGTGATAATTCACCTGGGTGAGGGAAGGTTGACTATGAGAAGTATAGCAAGCCCATGAGAATGAGCTTTGAGTGAATAAGGCATGCTGTAGTGTATAAGAATAGATGTATTACATTTACAGTAGCTGTGGAATTTGAAGAGGCAGCGAGTGTAGTAATGTGTGAAATAAGTGTTGATGCACTCTGTAAAGTTTATTTCACTGTTAGTGACAAAAGATTGAATAATCCTTTTAGTCTCTTTCGGTCATACTTGAACAGAGTATGTTTGTCATGCATTCTTATGCATCCAGTGATCAATTAGATTTTCAGATCTTACAGCACAAGAATTTGCAAATGTAAAATGTTATTGCTGATCTGTATCCAGAGTGGTTGAGTATATTTAAGTCTAACAAGAATAATAGTAAGAATTTGAATAGGTAATTTATTGTAATATCTGCAATCAACCAACATGCATTGAATCACCCTTCCCATGTGGTTCTTGCTAGGACCTGGTTGTGTACAGTAAAGAGTCATTACGAAAGCAATGAATGTGTCGTGTAAACAGGCGAGAGCTGGTAATTGCAAGTGATTCCCAAAAGATCCTGTGTGCTTTATTTTCAGCATTGGTGCATTATTTACTAATTATCTTGCTGTGCATTTAGAGGAGTATCTGGACAGGCATTTGTCTCCAGGCAGCAGCATTGCAGTCAGTGTTTTCTCGTTGTGTGTGTACCTGCAGGCAAGTCCTCCCTGTAGATCTGGCAGTGAGCGAGCGCATATGTGGTGAGTCATCCTCACACTGTGGCTCTGATGACACGCCGCTGCACGTGCTCGAACACATGGTGGGTAACGCTTGACTACAGGCGATTAGAGCGAGTCAGTGATCTTTAATCATGTAGTCAGTGTTGTGCCCCCCATGTATACAGGCGTCACTTCTTTAAAGTTCAGAGCCTAAAGTGAAAAGTAGTTAATGGTATATTATGTCATCTAAAATGACTAGACCTATGTTTTATATTTTGTTAAGTTGTGTACTTACATTATCCCAAATGTTCCCAACAATTTTCAAACCCAGGGAAATCCGTAATTTCAATCAATGTAACGGGATCTTTCATTTGGTCGCCTGTCAATGGCGTCACATCCCCTTTATGCCTGCACCAGCGTTGTGGTTGTCTGCCAGAAGCAGTCATAAATTGACTCTTTATCCAGTGTTAAGCCACATTTTTACAAAACACTTTTTAGATCTTGGTCGTTTTTAACAAAATATTTTAACCGGATGGATTTCAGTCATCGGATGTCTGGATTTTAAGTTAGCAAAGAAACAAGCTGAGCAAATGTTAGCGACAGCTAGGGCTCGCAGCTTCAGGTGTTCACCAAACAGCGTCAGAGAAACAATTCTTTTTAAAATGAAACTGCTTCATTCAGTGTTTTTACTGGTTTTACCTCTGCGGATAATTGTGCTCCCGCTAAAATTTCCTGAATGATGAACACAGAAGGAATCCTAACCGGAGAAGCTGACTGCAATGAAGGCCATGGTAGTGAAGACAACAACTCCCATGATCCACACGACATCTTTTATTATTGTTTTGATGTGAGAGACACCTAGTGGCAGAAAATGACATGTGAGGTACTTATTTTTTCACTCAAGATATTTCCATTTAGTGAGACTTCGTGCTTCATCCGGTAGACGTAGATGCTTTGGCATCAGCTCAGCATAAGGTTTTAAGGGCAGCATGGAAGCTCAGTGGTTAGTACTGTCGCTTCGCATCAGGAAAGACCTGGGGCCTTTCTCTCTGGAGTTTCCTCCCACTGTCCAACGACATGCATGTTAGGTATCCTGGAAACTCTTAATTGCCCGCAGACATGAATGTGAATGTGTTTGTCAGTTTACATGTGTTAGCCCTGCGATAGACTAGCAGCCTGTCCAGGCTTTACTTCGCCTGAACAAGATAAATGGAGAGTGGATGGATGTATGGATGGATGCAAAACTGATCATGAGCTTGTAAAACATGATGCATTGTTAAAGTAGCCAGCAACATATGGAGTTGTGAAGCTAGCTGCTACATTAAAATAGCTGTGACAGGTTAAAGCTGGGATTATGCAAGATGTGATTATCTCCTGCTCATACAAGGTGCAGATGTGTTGTCCATAGGGGGCTAAAAGGGTGCAATGACCACTGTGCAACTATAATATGCTTATAATGACACTTGACTGCCTTTTTTTGCTGCTTCTATACTTATATTTTATTTTCACTTTAGTTCAATTCATGAATTTTATTTTTAATTGAGTATTACTCTATTATGGTACTTCTAGTGGATATTGTACATTGTGGTTCAAAACATCTGTTCTAATCTATTAACTGTAAAAGTAAACACAGAAAAGTAACCGCATCCTCCAGATGTCTGGTACGTATATAATAAGACACATTCAGGTTTTTCCTGCCTCTTTGAAAGTATTTGTACTGACAGTGTGAATGCCTCCTTAATTTGTCATTGATTTCGATTCAAAGAGACAGAGCCTCCTGGTCACCCCTAAGCAAGATTTGAGAAAAAAAACCCATCCATGCAGAGGTTTGATAAGTTGAAATCGCTCCAAAAACAATTCAGTTTTCTTGCTTTCTTGCTAGACTGCTCTAATCAATAGGCCACCGCTGTTTGATGTCTAGGTCTTTGGCAGGCACTGCTGTAGAGTCAAAATGAATAAAGTTATTTCAAAAATAGCCTTGGCAGAATATTCAGCACTTGAGAAAACACAGGGGCCAAAGTCCTCATTTAAAAAATGGAATTATATTGTTCTGTGAACATGTTGACGGCCTCGTGCGTGGTCATGCACTGTATTTCTGCAGGATGTTGCAGCTGAAAAACAGATGAGTGTTATCAGAAAGCAAGGCATGCATTTTATGGAGGACTGAAAGTGCCAGAATGAAATAAATAAATACACCATTAAATAATTACTTAAATGTGTCATTAAATAATTAAAATACCAATTATTTCAATATTTACATTTCACGATTTACAGTTACATTTCATGATTTACATTTACATTTAATGGTCCTGTGTTGCAGTGCTTCATGAATTGTCAAACTCGCCCATCGAAGTTGGTAGGTGGATCCTAATGCCTAATTGGTTACGCAATCAAGTCAAGAAAAATCAATTCCAGATAATGGATCGATGCAGAGCTACTTCCAATACACTGGGTGACACTCTTCGCCTCTAACATTGGTTTAGATAACTATTAAACTAAACTTTACCACCAAGTCGGCCCTGCAATCCCCTAACGTTGTGAACGCCGGGACAAAATGGCTAAAAGTTGCCCGGAGCTGCTGTGAGAAGCAGCTAATTTAATAGAAGAAGCTCTGAGCAAAACTCCTCCAGCTCTGGCGGCTCAGTCGCAGCAGAACCCTACTGCTTAATCACGTACACCTGTCCAAGGTAAGCTAACGTTAAGTAATTTCATGTTAGCCAGGTGTGCTACTAATCACAGCAAGGGCTAGCTCAATTCACGGATGTAGTGAGAGAGGACATGACATTAATTGCTGTGAGTGAAGAGGATGCAGAGGACAGGGTTAGATGGAGGCACATGATTCGCTGTGGCGGCCCCTGAAAGGGAACAGCCAAAAGGAAAGAGACTTCAGACCAAAGCAATGGATAAGACTAGATTAGCGTTAGCCCCACCCATTGACTTTGTAATGTAAATATTGAAATAATTGGTATTTCATGTATTTAATGACAATTTAAGTAATTATTTAATGGTGTATTTATTTATTTAATTTTGGCACTTTGAGTCCTCCATAGGATTTCACACACAGGCTGTTTGGTGTATGGAAGTATAACATTATGATCTATGACAGCAACACCAAGACAAAATAATCTCAAAGTGTTTGGTATTTTTAGCAAATATGGAGTGGAGGGCACATCAGCGGAACTGACATGTTTCTACATGTTTCAGGAGGCTTTTATCACACTTTTAAAATAACAGAACAAACATGTACCACTGTGAATGGGTTTGAAAGCTTTGTTCTTGCACTGTGTTGACTGTCTTTCCTTAAATGTTCATTTATATACTAATATCATGAGAGCTATATAAAATGGACAAAACATTATGGCTTGCACATAAGTGTCTTCAATTAACTATAAAGTGGAGTTTGTTTATCAGGCCCACAACCTAACCCATCAATGTACTGCACACATGGCATTTGAAATTAAAAATAATGATAAATTAACTTAACTAAAACAATAAATCCAATAATCCTGCCTGTTGCCGTAGCTCCGCCTCGTCGTCTTACTTTTTCTAACTTTTAGCTTTCTTTTTTCTTCCAAACTTGAGTAACTTGTGTGTAAGTATAAATTAAACTACGCTCTTTAAGAAAACGAGGGTAGAAAGTATTTTAGTACTTTATTTCGTCGTGGAACTTCTTCTCCTGAAGAGAGAGAGGTGCAGACAAAAGAGATTTAAGAATAAGAGATATAAGCCATGCCTGCCTTCTCTCGTAATGGGAAACGTGAGATCACTGGCGAATTAGATGGACGAGCTAATGACGTTAGCCCAGAGTCAGACAGAGTTCCGTGAGTGTAATTTGATGTGCTTCTCAGAGACATGGCTACACCAGGATATCCTGGATCATAATGTTTCCATCGATGGCTTTCAGACTGTTCGGGCCGACAGGGATTACGGAAAGCAGAAAGGTGGTGGGCTTGCTGTGCTCGTTAACAACAGGTGGTGTAACAATGGTCACGTTACTATCAAGCAGAGTATCTGTAGCCCGGACATTGAACTGTTAGCTGTGGGACTCCGACCATATTATCTGTCACACGAATTCTCACATTGCTGTTTACATCCCCCCCTCTGCTAACTCTGTATCGGCGTGCAACGCCATTCACCCGAGTGCACTCATATTAATATCGGGCGACTTCAACCATGTCTTCTGTGTTGAGTGCAATGTCCCAACTAAAATGGTTCATTGTTATCCTAACAATAAACCGTGGGTAACAAAGGACATCAAAGACATACTGGATGCCAAGAGGAGGGCCTTTACAGATGGTAATAGGGAGGAGGTGAGGGCCATCCAGGCTGACATGAAGGTGAAGATCGGGGAGGCCAAGGAGAAGTACAGGAGGAAGCTGGAGTGAAAACTCCAGCAGAACAACATGAGAGAGGTCTGGAGCGGCATGACGAGCATCACTGGCTTCAGACCAACTGGCAGCAGAGGAGTTGAAGGCAGCTTGGACAGGGCCAACAAACTTAATCTGTTCTTTAACAGATTCGACACACCGCCTCCTGCTCATCCCCCCTCTAACTCAGCTGCTGCCCCCCCTCAGACCCCTGTGAGTCAACTGCTCCCCCCTCTTCCATTGTCCTGGGAGAGTCCTGCCCCCCCCCTCAACTGGCTCTCAGGCTAACGGGCCTCTTCACATTGACATTGATGCCCCCCCCCCCCACCCCCCCCCCCACCCCCCCCCCTCCCCCCCACCCACAACCCACAACCAACCCCACACATACTTATCA
>CM022474.1:7585373-7600093 GCA_011952105.1 Coreoperca whiteheadi | reverse complement strand
TTTATTTCTACAAGGGGTTTCACAAAATACAGCACCATACAAATAATACAAAATATAAAAGAGCAAAAATCAAACATTTGAATAGGCATAAAAATAGTATACAAATGCCAGTCTGTACTGCTGAGTCGTTAAAAGCTTTTTAAAGTGAGGCACTGACTCAGCTCATCTGATGTTGAGGGGTGAAGGGAGAGGGTTGAAGGGAGGGTGGTGGGGTTCTTGCACAGCGTTGGCGCTAAAACAATAAAAGAATGATTCCGTTTTGAGCCTGGACAGCGGAACTTTTAACAACATCTGATTCTGAGGGGTTTTCGGGGCAGAGTAAGGGGTTAAAAGTACCCTATATGTAAAACGGCAAAACTGTATGAATCAAAATATGCTAATGTTGAATTCAAAATTATGAAACGAAAATTGTTGCATTTAATAGTGCAATTAATCAAACTAGTGGTGGTGGTATCCGGGGACCTTTGCAATGCACATTGCGATAGGACAGTGCAATGTGGATTAAGTCAGTCAATTCATCGCCATCGACCTTCGCATCCATTTGGATTTATAAGCCTTTTGATGTGGAAATATGAATGACCCCAGAGAACTGTGAACGGCACCTCTCAGCCTGCAGATTTTATGTGTGACGGCATGCACGATTGGTTCAAGTATTGGACTGAAAATATCATATTGCATTAGTCAGCGAGTAAACACATACAATATGCATCTATTGTGTTTTCATTATTGTACTGCTTGTAGTCTGGCTATACTCACTAGGAAATAAACACACACACTTGCTTCTTGTCCCTGTCCATGGAGTAAATGCTAATAACAACAGTACAGAATGTACAGATCTGCCTATCTATCCTGAACCCATACTCTCCTCCCACTAATGGACTGTCATATGAAAACACACAAAGAGCCCATCACATCTTTTATTACTGGCAGGTTTTTGCTCTCCGGTGGGAAATGTTGTTTTGCTGTCAACCCATCCCTCTTCCCCGGGTTTATATTTGTGGAGACAGCTCCCAATTAAACACAGCAGCCAATGACACATATCAAAATAATGCATGCCAAGAACTGGCTGAAATTGAGAAAGTTGTGGCTAAATCTTTAATTTCAGCTTGTGATGTGGACAGAATGAGGCAAGGCTAGCTCAGCACCAGGAAAAGACAAAGCTGTATATTCACAGGGACAGATGAATTACTCCATCAAATTTACATCCTATTCTATAGATATATAGGAGGTATTAGTTTTCCATGCAGCGATCCATTTATTTTAATTAATTTATTGTGAAATAAAACTGAATGTGGATGCATTGATTAACCACACACAGGCATGTCATAAAAGTTTTATTAATTCATGGGTTTTCCAGGGATATTGCACTAGAGGCCGGTCAATGAAGCTGAAACATTTTTCATATTTCTTTTTTCATCAGCATCAAAACATAGACCCTCGAGCACCTCTACTTCAGGAGTAAATAAATGTTAATGTGTAAATTAGAGCACCACGGTGGAGCTTTGCAAAAGCATTTAACTCGGTTAGAACAATTTGGACCCAAGGGTATGAGAAACTGAGAAATGAACTATAAAACAATGGGTTGAGGAAAAAATGTTGGAAAACTTCCTAATATGATATTTAATCAATTTTGTTTAATCAAGAACTGATTCCTTATTCAGGAGGTCTAATTGGAACAGAGACTGCACACTGTGGTAGCTGAGGCAAAAAAAAAAAAGATTATGTAGGACAAACTTCCAGGCCCAGGGCCATATCCAAATACCAAAGTGAAATATTGCATTAGTTGTTTGCAAAACAAGCAGAAATTTATGAAGACACACACACTGGTTATTATGAAAGTGAACCTTTAGCTAACAAGGATTATTTGCGCTATATATGTCATGACCGCCAAAGGCTTACATGATCAGTGGTTACGTTCGTTCAGTAACTTAGCCTCTCGTAGCACACAATCTTAAAACAGTACTTCATTAAGGTTATTATGCCCAAAGCCTCGCCAAACATCCAGTGCTGTGATGCCAGCTATAAAGGTATTATGTGGCATTCAAATTATGTTCTCTCTGCACCCCAGATGCACTGCACACCCCTCCATCTAGCAGCATTATTCAAGGTTTATGCAAACTCATAATTCTGGTAAATTGCCTGAGCAAAGTTAAGGTGCTTAAGTGTAGGTCCAATAATCTGCCAGTCAGGAAAACATGACAACACTTCTGGAAAAAAAAAAAAACTGAATTAATCCACATTTTAACTTTGCGTTGCTGGCCTGATTACATGTTACAGTTTTCGTACAGGACCAAGACAGAATAAAACAGATTGCACTCTTGCACAGAGAGAACAGTGGTAGGCTATGCAAATAATTCAGCTGATATTTGAGTTTGAATAATGCATTTGATAATCTGAAGTGGAACATGGTGGGACATATTGCATACATTATTATAACTGATGGAATTTGCCAACACCAGTCCCAAAGTTCATCAACTGCAGTGACCTGCAGTGCCACCCTGATGCCAGGCTTTTTCAGTGTTTCAACTTTGATTTATATTGTTTTATGTAGCAACATTAATGTCTGATGTACTGTAAAGGTTTTGTTTTGATTACAGAAAATATGGACACATATGCATTTACCTTGTAGCTATAGAAATGATTCATGCTTATTAACTCGGTTTTCCTATTCCAAAGTAATTTGTCATCTTGCCTCAAAACATATATTTTATATGCAGCAGAATTATACAAACAGATGATTCAATTATTAAATATATCCTAAAGCTTCTGATTGGGTCAGCAGAGGACACATCTGAAACTGTAGAGGATGTTACAGGATGTTAAAAGGGTAGACACAATGTGTCTCCTGAGACTTGTTTATTCAATACATACTTTGACAATACAGTATATGAGAGTGGAAATCACCATGTGAAACCTTTAATATACTCCACCCAAAGAGTGATGAAATCTAAAACAGTTCAGTTTATGAACTGGCTTTTATTGCACTGATGTGTTCAAGTTATTTTGAACTAATGAGAGGCATTTATTTTGCATTAATTGTGAAGATTATTATTTCTCTGAAACAAATTCAATATTTTTGTTCCTTATTTATTAGTTTGTATTTTGCTCTATATGCAGATTAGATTAATTCTGCAATTATACACCATTTGGCTGAGTTAATTATTCCATGTGACTAGTATGAAAAGAGAGTACAAGACAGGAATTTTGAGTAGAAGCCTTGAGAGTTTGTACTTCTGTTCAAATTAGGAGTTAATTTGTAAATCACATGTGCTATATAAGGGTACTCTAAATTAATATTTAGAATTGCTGCTTGATGCATAATCATAATCTGCATGTTTTGAACCTGACGGCTGACTTGACAGAAAAACTAATCACAGCTCAGAGCAACATCAACTATAGAACTGTTCTCAGTCATAGAATATTAATGTTAACTGTTGGAGCAAGGGGGCTCATTATAATATTGTACAGAGCCAGCAGATTTAGCTTGTATTCCCACTCAGTAGCCTCAAGTCAAAAATCTTGAACCTTAACAGTTTTAGGGGCGTGTTCTCCCTCAGAAAAAAAAATGTGTGTTACGGTAATTTACCTGTATTCAACTGCTGCAGCGTCACCCATCACCAGTTATAAAACCAATCTAGTAATATTGGATTTGAATGTGCACGTTCCCGATTCAGTACCTTGTATTCAATGTTTATGATTTGTTTGGAGAAAATGATGGTGAAGCCAGAGAAGCCTTCAAATACCTATGCTGGCCTTATTCCCATATCTGCCATGAGTGAGATTGAAAAGGTATAAATCAATAAATTAAGGGATTTATACTTTTTAATTACCACAGAGGGTTCCACACAAGGCCTAGGTTGCGGTCGAATAGTCTTTGTTGCTAAGGAAGGTTCCCAACTGAGTTAAATGACCCAGAAGTATTTAAGTGGCAGCCATTAGAAGAGTTGTTCGAATTCTCTAAATGCTAAGGAAAGGTGCCTCAGTGCTTCCTGTCATATTCCCTTTAGCATAGGATACACTGGACCATCCTTTACGAACGGAGAGGAGATAATGCTGTCCCACAACTCCTTAAAGCGATGCACCATTCGGCCGTTCACGTAAAGCAGTCTCACAGCAAAGAAAGATTGGGAGCGTGTGACTATGGACAGTGTTGAAGTGATATAAAAACTTCCTTTGATCATGAAGCCTAATGTTACTCTTCTGTGGTTTATCAGTGAAGTGTATGAACTCCACTGCAGACTGGAGTCTCTGTTAACAGTATCCTCACTGCGCTGTATTATTGTATTATAAATTATGATGAACTGGTCAAGGATGACATCTCTGATAATCTCTCGCCCCGTCCAGGCGCTGTCTCTCGCTCTTTATCTCCTTGCAGTTCTCATGCATTAGTTGTGTGTTGCTGGCTGTGTAGTTGCTATGGCTGCTTTGACATAGAGGTGTTCATGTTTGCTTTCTGCTGTAGTGTAAAACGTTCTCAAACTGTTGTGAACTATTATATATAAGTTATCCTGGCCATTCAAATTAATAGATAAATAATCACCATTTAGTATGAAGTCATTAACCTACCTATATAGACTGACCATCTCTTAGCACCCCAGCTGTGATCGACTTCCAGCGTCCCTGCCTGTATCCTTTTTTTAAAATTCCATTCCAACCTTGTTAATGAAGTAATATTTTCCCCCGGGTTGTCCATGTTTATACAGCCTGCATGAAACACCACGGTGAGAACTTACAGGGCAAAGTAAGATGTGCTTTTTTTAGTCCATCTTCAGAACACTGTAGTTTTGCCATGGCAGACCCACGTCAATAACATCCGCCGTCGCATATTTACATCGTCTAGTGTAAGTGCAGTCGGATTCTCTTAGCACCGCGTTTGTCTTTTCTTAAGTCCTTGTGAATCCTCCTTCACATTTTTTAAAATATTTTTTTAAACACTTTTCAGCAAAGCATTGACTCTGAGAGAAGACATTAGTCGTCTCTGATAGTGATGGAATTACGGCTCTTTGAAGGGAGCCAGATCTTATGGTTCTGTTTTTTTTCTCAGAGCCGTTCAAAAGAATCGTTCAAGAGAAGCTCAAACTGGGGCTTTTGTAAATCACACCATGTTGCCAGCCTTCTCAGTGACGTGTTTGAGCCAGGGCTTTTGTGTTGATGGGGGAAAATAAGGTGGTGCTTGTTTCTTTGTCTGTTGAACCATTTTGACTGCCTCTTCTCATCCTAACTGTTCCTCTGTTTATTCCAAACAAACCACTCCTGCTATGTTGAATTGACATTGTGTTATGTCAATCCAGAATTTACATGAAAATGTTACAGATCATTACTTTAAGTGTGTCGACAACAGTTCGACATCAGTTTGTTGCTGTCTATTGAGCTGACAATGGTTGGTTGTTTTTTCTTTTTGTGTGTATAAGACAGTTATCTGACAGAACGCTATTGTCCTTCCCAGCATGAATGACACCACTGCGGCTTGTGTTTATCCATGTGATACAAATAATGTGTTTAGTGGGTAAACGGATCATTTTGCATGAGATTGATAAATATGACTGAGCCTTATCAGAGTCTGTACAATATCAGAATAGTGTACGGACACACTTTAAAAGCAGAGTATGATAACAGTAAAATAATTTGTTCTCGTGACACTAAAGAACTGATATACTATATGAACACTTTAACCCATTATTAAAAAAGTATACACATAGTTCATATTGTGCAAAGATGCTATGGATTGTGAACTATAAATATCCTTCATATCTACCTGTAATAACTGCATAATGTTTATCTGGATAACCTGCATGTACAGCAGCTGGTTTTTCTACTGTGCTTGGACACAAGTGGAATTTTTTCGACATCTACAATTTCATGACCACAGGGCAAATTCCATCTGTTGATGATATGACATGATGGAAAGCTCCAGAACAGCTACTAAATGAACCTCATGGTACGATTGTTTACTCAGTTAATGATGTTAATCAGAAAAAATATTTAAGTATTGGTCACAGTTAACTTCAAATTTTTAAAAGGAAGAAAGAAAAAAGTGCATTTGAATACATTTTATATTTAAAGATTAAGTCTGGTGATATCCTATATTGTCAACAAATCCCACGAGTAGACCAAAACGCACAATGAACTGATAATGCTAACAAGTGTTGCCTGTCTAGCTAAAGCCTGATATACAGTACAGTATCTCAGTCCTGTGTGCCATATAGCTCCATTTTTGACCAAAACCTTGTAAAAACATAGTTTTACTGGGTGACATGTTCTTTCATTATAATGAACATGGGCACTGTTGTGTATTTTGAGCCAATCGCACATGCAAATACTTACAGTAGAAGCACACCAAATGTGTATCCGCAGCTGAAAATAGTGCCTAAAAAAATCACTGTTTATGCCTGTATGAGTTTGTATAAAACTACAGTGCCCAGCTGTGGTTCAGGAAATTACTGAGACCGTTTTAAAAAAATGTACATATTCTTGACCCATTTTCAAAGGTTTACATCTTCAGTTGAAACTGATGGGCTTGGGTGGAAAGCCACATACTGCCTGGGGTCTGTAAGTCTAAAGCAACACGTTGCTTTTTCTTTAATATATAATAGTTATTTATGATTAAATGTTTGAATGATATAGCAAAGTTAGTCACCGCTGGAGCCAAAGTTAAAACATGCAACAAAACATTACAGGTTTAAGCTGCATTTCAAAGAGTGGAATTGGTATTTGAGCTGTCTTCTAAAGTCAGCAAAGATACTTATGACCTTCAGGTTCTAAGCCCTTGAGTCATTCATTCCTTTTGACATCTGTTTTGCAAAAAAACTGTGTATTAAGTTGAATCTTTTCTCCAAGTTTTGAAATCTGCTCCTGGGACACTTTTAATCATATAAATATCCATGAGCTTTTCAGGATTTCGCAAATGTCAATCTTTGCTGTTGTGACACACACCTCAATATACCCAGAAGGATGTATCAACAATACAGCCCACTAATACATGGTTAGTGTCAGTCACCCTTCTACTCAGTTGCAAGCATTTCAAGTTTCTACTTTTCGAAACTGCCAGGTTGAATGAACAGTAAACATAATTCATATCCATCAAAATGACAGGCTTCCTGCTTTTTGAGCTTGTTTCATTAAGACCTCAGCCTCACCAGGTCTATTGATGTGTCCAATGTGATGTAGCTGTAATCTGTTTATTACACTTTCTGACAGTAGAGGCACATGCAAAACAATCTAACATGAACATTGAAGAACACAGGAGACATACCTCATGGTGGCTAACTATTTAGCAGCCTACTGACTCGAATATTTAGGGAAAAGTGAGACAAAAATGTATTAAACCTGTAGCAAAACTACTGTAATAGGACACAGATAAGGCAATGATTATTGATGAAATTTAAATACAATTAGGCTACTTACAGTTACTTGCAACCTGATTCTATTGCTTCAACAGGGATTTAAGCAGACTTTTATGTGCCACATCTACATGCACTTTGAGCTTCAGATCTTTAGATCAGCTGAGTATGATGTGTGAATACAGAGAAAGCTTTAAAATATGAGGAGAAACTAAAGGGAAGTATTCGCACCACTAGGTGCATTACAGAAAAAACAACAACTGTGAAATGAAGGAAAATATCTAATACTTCTCACTTTTGGGATAAACCATGTAAAGGCAGGAGAAAGAAAAGACAATCTTATTCTGTTTCTTAATAAGAACGTCCATCAGTGACCTGTTCATAATTCATGACTTTTTAATAAATTTGATGGATCTAATTTATGGTGAATCGATTCATCCAGCAGTGACTTTCTGAGAGAGGAAGGAAGGAAGGAAAGGAAAAAGGAAGTGATCAAAATCAGACATTACACTTCAGTACCCTATACTTCACATCCACCTGGTGTTGAATGCGTTGAAGATATTGGAACAAATAACGACTTTTTTTTAACTAACTTTTTTGTTTATTCCAAACAAAATGACAAAATGCACAGTACATCGGAAAATGTTAACTGTAAAATGGTGTGATATATCACAAAAATATAACTGGGCCTATAGCCAGTTCAGTGGAGAATAGCTAAAATCACCTTGAGAGACAGTACCTATAAATATTATTCTGATGTTAGGGCATCTTGTTTGAGAAAAAGCTGGTCACCTTACTCAAGCTGTCATCATTATTATTAACTGACACTGCTCACAAACCAACAGCACGAAGCTGATGTATTGGACAATCCTAATGTATTAGATTCTCTCTTTCAGTAGGACATCAAAGAAAGAGAGAATATATTCATACATTCTCAGGAATAAAAATCCGAATTTAAGCACAATATTGAGACATTAGCAGTGATGGTTTCTGTGAGACTGCGCACTTAAAGGTCCAATAAAGGGCTTGAGAAAAGCATCACTTCTTTTTTTTTGCCTCTTCTTACATTATTCATGTTCATCTTTATCTTTATCCTGAGAGTAACGCATAATGAACCCGCTTGGAGGAGCAGTATTAAACGCTGTCAAAAGAGCATTTAAATATAATTGTAACAGCAGCTCATTATGGTAAGACTTGAAATATTTCTAGGTAGGGCTTTTAACATTCAAATTAGCACTGCATCTTTATAACCTCACTCATTCCCTCATATTTTGGCATCATAGGGATTTCATTGATGCACATCTTTAGACCTACTTACAAATGTAAAAGCAGGTTAAGCTTTAGTTCCTAGATCTCCTGTACTATAAGCAGGCGGCATTAAGCTGTGCAAGATTTAGAGTCATGGAGACCTCAGTGTTGCTGTGAGCCTAAAATGATAATAATGTAACAGAGAAAATAAAGAGTAAACAAAGATTAAAACCATGAAAAGGTTATTTGAACAAACTAGGACATAATTTTAATACATTCTCGCAGGCACAGCAGCTTATAATACATGCTTTATTGAACAAAATGTGACATTTCTTATGAGTGAAGCATTTTTGAGTCATTAGTAAACTACACTTGCTGATTTTTTTCTTGCTGCTGTGTTGTAATGACAGCTTTTTTTTAAAAAACAATGAATATTTGCTTAGCAGTGTGTTTTTTATTTATTTAGTTTCCTAGGGGCAAGTACTGTTGAGAGAGAACTTCTTTTCACATCAGAAAACCCATTCCTACAAGGCATGCACCACACATAAAAGCAAGGACAATAGCCCACCGTCCCACTTTGAGAAAGAAGTGTGGAGATTTTCAATATTTGGTAAAGGTTCGAGCATTAAAAGTGCAACGTCATAAATTAGAGAGGCTCCCTGAGAAGCATTGCTTTTCCTCATTATATGTATAATATATTACTTGTTAACTCTAAAAGATTGTCTGTGTTTGCAGAGGTGATTTAGTTCGTTTTTGCCCTCTTTTTGGTCTTAAAACCGTGAGAATAATCACCTTTTTGGCTCAAAGATAGCATAAGTATCGCTCTCAGCATAATGGCCATTCTGCCATGAAAGTTACTTTACTTAAAACATGCTGACTTTAGGAAAATAATACATTTTATCATACAAACATCTTTCATAATAAGCAAACACTTGATTTCTTTCGGAACATTAACCAACTCAGCTATAGAAAATGTATTTTAATTGGTGTATTTGGCTCCATAGGTATGATTTTAAAACAAACCAGGAAGGTAGGACAGTCTTCCTACTGACTACTGCTGCTGCTGGTGTGCCTGACATGTAATGGATTATAGTAAATATAAGGCTGGATATAATCCTCGCCCACTCACCAGCAGCGTGTGTGATTTATAAACCTCAGGAAAGTCAAATATTAAGATTGCTATTCCATCAGCTGAGTGTGAAAGCAGGTTCTAACTAAATGCAATCTAAGCAAACGAGACTACTGTAAAGTGGAAGTTAGACCAGGAAGCCCACCTAGTTGCTTGTCGTCTGCCTGTTCAGCATTATAGTTCAGCACTATAATGCCTGAGACAAAAGAAAGGCAGACAGCTCTTTATCTCAGTGACACAAGCTAACCGACAACATGAGTAGCAGCAACAGCGCTACAGTCCTGAAAGCGGGGTGTATATCATTTCTGTCACTAATTATACATGGGTTGGACAAAATAACAGGAACATATACCATTATATTGCAATTCAAAAGAAGATCAAACTTCAGCATCAACGTTTACCTTTGAGTTTGATCAGCACCTCAAAAATAGAACTTAAGCTTTAAAATGTATTGGATTCTGTTAAATTATAACAAGTTTTTTTGTTCAGTCCCCTATATATATTTTAACCACAGGAGTATTTTACAAGCAAAATGCCGCATAAGACCAGTTAGTTCTACAAATTAAATATTTTTACTGAATATTATCAGTTATACTTTCCATACAAATGTTTATGCCTTTTGGATTTTCTGAGAAATGAGTCTTTACCTCTGCGCTTTTCATAATTCATGTGTAACTACTCATTCAGAAACTTCCCTCCAATCTTATGTTTAATTATTGCATTATACTGTATATGGATAGTTCTCTTACCAGGGTTTAAATAAATCTATACCACGTGTATGCCAGCCAGTGCATCATCATGTATTTTTGAATCGTAGCACAAATCCAGGAAATCCGATTGAAATAGCTCTTGGCACACTGAGCAATTCTGCCCCCTCTGTCCCTCCTCCTGCAGCACAAAGTGCAGTCCCACCGTGTGCTTGATGTTCAGCCACAGGCTAGTCAGCTGTTGGCCTCTACCCCCCCCCCTCTTTTTTTTAAATGGCCTACTTTCCAACCAGGATGGACGTCTTTGGAACCTTGGAATACACACTCCAACGTCTGTTCATGGTTCCTGCTCAGTGCTTTACAACTTGTCTTGAACAGTGAAGCTGCAGCTGTATGTTGCATTGTGCTTTCTGAACGTATCACACATCTGATGATGGTACAGACTCAGCTGGAAAGGAGCCAGGTAGTTTTAACCCAGCGCCAGTGACTGCGGCGCCGCTGATCTCATGCCAGCGTTATGTGAAGCTCCAATTTGGTGTCTAGAAATGTAATTTTTTACGTCAATTGCTCCATTTTATTTAAACTTCATTCTTGAATAACTCCTAGTTCCTACCATGGAAGTATGGTTGTGTACATATCTTTAATTCGACCCAATGTCAAACACTTAACTTTTTTTTTTACTATTATTTTATTAACATTATTATAGTATAATCTCTTTATCTTTACAGTTTATGATAAACTATGTGCTTAATCACATGCATTCTCATGCTTGCCACTTAAATAACCAGAATAAGGCAATACCTCTGTCAGCATTACAGCAATAGAGGATTTGTGGTAGAGGATAAAACATTACAAACCTCATCTGTGGTGACAAAATGCAAATAAAAACAAACCCCACACTTCCTTTATAGCTAAAAATTGTATTAGTGTGTATCTCCCTGGTCTATATTTTTGTGTCCTTACATGCTCAAAATTGTCCTTAGCGTTTTCAAGTTTTATTTGTTGTTCTGGTGTGTGTGGGGCTGGACACAACAATTGTTTGCAGTATTACTTCATTTTAACAGGCGGAATTTTTTAACACGAGGATGCCCTGGTGACTTGACGGTAAAGACACATGCCGTGTAACTGCCGTGGCCCTATTCAATTCCGGCTGAGGACCTTTGTTGGATGTTATACCCCTCTCCTCCTCTCCTCATGTGTTCTGTCCGAATTAATACTATTAGGTTTCCAATAAAGGTGAGAGTGGCTAAAGGTAATTTTAAAATAACTCTGTAGCACTCTACAGTATATGCCAAACCAAGGGCAGAGATGCCTGTTGCTCTGAATCTTGACAATCTGGTCATTTGCTATCACCACAACTGGAACCAGGAAAATAAGACATAGCTAGATTGACACCCTGCTTTCTAAATGCCACCACAAACACAACGTTAGGTTTGCAGGAGCTTGCCATTGGCAATCATCAGGTGCTAAAATAACAAGCATTAAACATTTATTAGGAGTTGGTGCTAATGCTAGCAAGGTTGGCTAGCCAGCTTCCACTTTCCAAGTAAAAAACTCCCAAATGTTGACTGTTTTAAAGGGACAGTCAGCATAAATAGCTAATGAGAGATAGCTATGTGAATTTGTTGAAAACAGATACAAAAAACTGTAACAACATTCATGGGCTAAAATACATTTTACAGTTGGAAGCGCACGCCAGCTCGTCTCTTAGCAATGCCCACTCTCATTTGTCACTCAACACCGAGGCTTGAGGCTTAGACACTGTCTCCCAAATACTTCCAAACTCCCACAAAATGTGAGAGGAATTCAAATCCCACTCGTTTTATCATGTGACTGAAGGTGTGTCCTGTTTTATATAGGTCCTGTTTTTTTACCCCCGCCCCATGAAAGTGTGTTTGCACCACTGCCCCAGTGACAGGAAAACCAGACAACACAGGTAGCAAACAATTTCTGAAAATGTATTTTTAGAGCAGATCTAAAAATAGTGAGGGCTCCCTGTAAGATTGCCAGCTTATGTGTTGATGTGCATCATTCACAGTGGAATCTCATCAAACAGAATTTATATTCTCTCTAAAGTGAGTGTTTCTATGTGTGAAATATTCGTAAACTGTCTTGGTGGCCTTCAAATGGGTGCTCATGGCCATGAACACATGAGATTTCTATTAATGCATAATGTAAAACACACAAGGTCATACGAGGGACTTGGGGCGTTCGCATCACCCTGAGAGATTCACTGGTGATACTGAAGCCAAAATGTGGCTCATCTGCGAGGCGAGGAAGATGGTGAGTTGTGAATTCTGCTTGAGAAGTTTTCAATTTCTTCCTTTCCCTAGACTCACCAGTGGGGAAAACATTCAACTCAAAAGAAGAAAAACAACGAGACAAAGTTTAATGAGTGCCACAAGGATGTCTGAGGCTAAAACGTTGCAGGAAGATGAATACGTACATTAAGCATTCAGTAAAGGTCTAACCCAGTCTGCAAAAAAAAAAACGCTTCCATTTTACGTTTCTGCAAACCACGGATACGTAGAATCTCTACGTTTTAATACATATAATATGTATCATATCAACATTTGTATAAAACATATAATATAAACATTGTGGGGTCGTCAAGATACCTCTCAAGAGTAAAATTTCACACTTCGAGTTAGAAGGGAGGAGACTGGCGAGATCCGTAGCCAGACTGCTGGAGTAGCAAAAGCACCAGAAAAAACATTACGATACATATTTTTTGTATGAAGACGTAAAGATTCTACGTATCCATGGTTTGCAGAAACGTAAAATGGCAACATTTTACTCTGGCGATTGAGTTGAAAGGTCAAGTGAATGATTATCATGTTGGGGGGAGCAACCACTTCAGCAACATTTGACTACATTCTGTTGTATTGTTGATCACAGCTGGAGAAATCAGAGCTATACATCTACCCCCCCCTCGTCTTCCCCTCATGCTCCCCTATCCCTCTTGTTATTTCATTTACGTAGTAGTTTCACTCCACTGCTCAGCATTTATGACTGTCATTAATAGATTGTTTTGTCCTGGCATCAAATCAATCTGCCATTCTCACTGATGCGACATGTGTTTTGCTCATGAGGTCTTTGAAAAGAAACAAATGGGAAATTGCCCATCACCTTGGTGTGAAGTCAACGGGAATTTGCTCGTTCTCAGTCACTCGCATCCACTCTTGTTGATATCCCTGCTCCTAATATACCCATATCAAATGAAGCAGTGTGGTATTATAGCAGTGAGTTGGATGACTGCCATCACAGAAGCAGTGAAATGAATATATTCCTTGCGCTTTTGGAGGATGGAAATTTAATCAATTGAAAACAGGTCGGGGGTATATTATTGAATGCTTGCTAGTGCTGCCCCATTAATAATGACCTAATTCAAAATTCAGACCTTTTGTAATTTATAGACAGAAACTTAACAATGTTTCACAAATTAGATGCAGACTCCTTTAAGGTTCTTCCTAAGAAAGACAGAATTCAATATGGCTTTAGATTTATAGTTTCAGTAGGTTGATTGTAGGCCAACAACAACAACAAGTCCAAAAGTGACAGAATGTAAAGCACTTAATGCAGTGACTGATGTAATAAGCTAAGGTCAAAATATTCATCTGTTCCACAGTTGTATCCACATTGCATCAGTATTGTCATATGGACGCTGAAGCTGGCCTGTGAAACTGATTGGCTTTATGTAATGTCCCTGTTCTCCATCTCTTACGATCTTGGCTTTGTGTGCATCTGTGAGTGTGAGTGAGAGACACAGAGGAGGAGAAGTAATATATACATTTATAATATGTTTGGCACATCAAAGTATGCAAGACTGAAATGTAAACTTTACATCAGAGTTTCTGTCAAATTAATGGGAAATTGAGGCGCATAGGAATGAATGAAATTTCATTTATTCGTTTTCATTTGCCTGCTCCTGATCTATCAAGGTGGGATGCATGCATTTAACAACAGATGTTCTTCATTATGCTGTTGTTTATACAACACATCTAGCTTTAGGCTGCCTCACATTGAGCAAAGGGCTGATTCTACTTATTGGATACATAACAAATCTATTATAAATTGTGGTAAGAACAACAGTATTACAAGCCCAGAGGTGACAATTTAATTAATATTATTACACATTTGGAATACAACCAATGAAACATCCCCTGTTTCTTTTGTTCGAGGGACTGATCATTACTCCACAGTTTGGTTGATATACTGAATTTGGAAGAGCACACTGCAGGCAATATCTTTTGTTGTTTACGGGTTATGACCAGGTCAACCAAAGAGTAACCCCCC